>CM074723.1:471226830-471589330 GCA_037306005.1 Rhinophrynus dorsalis
GGTATCAAAATTCAAACTTAAAAGTGTATAGTTGTAGGATACTTGGTAATTATATAGTGATATTGCAAAATATTATGTTAACATTTCTTTTTCACAGTTAGCTTGTTTATACTTGAATAACCACAGGGTCTAAACATCTCAATTTTTATAGCAGTGTTATTGGGATAAAATTGTGCATAAAAATTGTAATAGGAAAACAAAGAATGGCACAATTTCTGTAACATAGCAATGGAATTAAATGTATTTGTTCTTAAAACAGGAATGTTTGATGCTTTTAAAAGGTTGCATTATAACTGGTTTTCCAATGAACAATTGATTCCACTGATTAAATGTATGTGATGGTGGACAGTGTAATAAGGGTGCTAGATAGTGTCAGTGTATATGTGGTTCCATGACTACCAGTGGACAGGTGAACAAGGCTGGCGTGTCAGACACTGTGTGTGTCTGGTTATGTGATTACCAGTGGACAAGGGAGCAATGATGGGCTGTCAGACAGAGTATATATGGTTCTGTGACCATCAGTGGACAGTGAAACAAGACTGGGGTGACAGTGTGCATGTTTGGAGTGTCAGACAGTGTATGTGTGGTTCCATCTTAAAGGGATAGTAATACTTCGTTTTAACTTTATTTTATTTTGTAGGCATTAAAACACATGAAGAATGATATAAGTCTTATCTCTCAAACCTTTATGGTTTATGAGATATTCACAAGCAAAGTTTCCCCCTTCCACCCCTTTTACCTAGTGTAAACCATCTCTTCTCAGATGTGGAATCCAGTCCATAGACCAGACAGATAACAGAAGGGGACACTCTTATTCCTATGAAAACAATGAAATCCCTGCCCCCCTTGACAAGCTTTTCAGGTTTTTCCCTTATCTTAATTGAAGATTGTCCCTCTCTGCAGTCTACCTGGGCACCTCCCTTCTGCTCAGGCTGAACAGTATGACATCAGTAAAAGGGGAGGGAGGGGGATACTTTGTCATTGAATTACTGTGGAACTACAACTCTGTCCAAATACTGTGATGATTAATTAGAGCTGTTTTTATTATGAAACATTACTATCCCTTTAACATCACTAGTAAAATATCAACTCTGAAATAAGGAGATCCCAATATAAGTCTTCATTTAAGAACATGGATGAATGTCATCAGCACAAGTGACTGTGAAAATGGTCCTTCAGGGGAATGATAAGAAAAGGAAAAAAAATAGGGGCACCCATTTTTTTTTTTTTTAAACATTTTTATTGAAGGGACAGTAATAATACATAACAAAATCATAAATAATGCACACATTAATCGAATAAGAGATACAGTGCAGACAGTCAGGTAAGTAGTAGAAAATGTAAGTACAGTTGTCCCATTTTAGCTTTTATATTTGAAAAAACTAAACCAAACCAGACCAAAAAATCCCCCCGAACCCTCTCCCACCCATCCCTTTATCCTAACCGTATCTCCAACAAAACTAAGCCCTCACACCCTCCCTCACACCCCGGGAGATGAGCACAGCACCCCCCGCATAAAACATCATCAGATGCGACAGGGAACAGCGTAGGCGTCAATTAGCAGGTAAACATATAAATGGATAAGTAGAGAAACAGCCAGATACTCCAGGGTCACTGCATGCAAAATAATAAACTAGTAATTATGCATCATTTAACCCTCATTGGTAGAGTATTCTAAAGTTACAATAAGAGGTCCATAGACCCCATATTTGATGACATTTGTTCAGGGTTCCCCTATGCAGGTAGAGTCCCTTGTAATGAGGAAGATGATGGGTCATTAACTTCATCCATTGGGCATGCTTGGGGGGATGTTCTGACATCCACGACTGTGCCACCACCTTTCGTGCCATAATCAATAGGGTCACTCTTAGTGTAATATGTATAGATACTAGTCCTGCACCAATACACCACTGGACTCACAATATTAAAGGGATAGTAATGTTTCATAATAAAAGCAGCTCTAATTAATCATCATAGTATTTGGGCTTTGGAGAGTGTTATTTCAATTCTGTCAGAGTTGTAGTACAAGAGTAATTGAATGATAAAGTATCCCCCTCCTGCCCCTTTTACTGATGTAACACTGCTCAGTCAGATCAGAAGGGAGGTGCCCAGGTAGACAGCAGAGAGGGACAATCTTCAATTAAGATAAGGGAAAAACCTGAAAAACTTGTCAAGGGGGGCAGGGCTTTCATTGTTCTCATAGGAAGAAGATTGTCCCCTGCTGTTATCTGTCTGGTCTATGGACTGCATTCCACATCTGAGAAGAGATGACTTACACTAGGTAAAAGGGGCGGGAGGGGAAACTTTGCTTGTGAATATCTCATAAACCATAAAGGTTTGAGAGATAAGACTTATATCATTCTTCATGTTTTTTTAATGCCTACAAAATAAAATAAAGTTAAAACGAAGTATTACTATCCCTTTAAGATCCACTATTTAGTGATTAGGGATGGATGAGAGATCCAGGACTGCCCCCACTCAGTCAATCCACATTGGAAATAGAATGCTGCTCCCCACCAGAAAACAGAGGACTCTAGGGAAACCTTAATGAAACAAAACAGCAACACGAAGGGACTCAAACCACAATAAAACAAATAATTGGAATTATGTGTCAAAGTGAATATTCACAAGAAATGGACCACTGTCTGTAAAGGGACAAAGCTGATAATACACATGCAGGGTATTGACGCCTGCCCTACTCGGGGATACTCCTCACCACTGGAGAAGACATATCTGGATCCATGTCTCCCATTGTATGCTGGCATACAGTGAGAGACATGAACCTAACCACAGATCCAGATATACTATATTAATGGTATAGTTTATGGTATAGATGACTTATTGGAGGTGAAGGACAGCAGTACCCACCCACACACACATGTGCATACCTAATTCACACACACACACACACTAGCATTCTACATATTTGGAACTATAAGCTAAGCTTAATTTTTTTTTTTAAATAAAAAAAATCTCAAGTAGAATACGTACCCCCCACTTCACCTTATGTAAAATTGTGCATATTATACCCTAGATTTTACGGTACTCAACAAGCCTTGATCTAAATCTATTAAGTGAATTTGTGAATAGTAAATTGGTTCCATTATAAATAATCAATAATAAATTGGTGAATCATACATATCACTCCATAATGTATAAAATCCTATATAATAATTTGCTAAGGTATGTTTGTCAGAAGCAGTCATGCCCAGTAGAGACTGCCTGTGCTGTGGCTGATACGGAGCAGGGAGCCCTGAATTCAGACCAGAGTCCTCTCTGCGCAACTTGAAGGTGCGCAGAGAGTGTAAACTTAAAAGAGTTACCTCCGCTCTCCACTCTTCTTTTAATCCGGTGCAAAAAACATATGGGTCAGTGCCACAATATGACCCGTAGTATAATTCCAACTACACAAGATGATTCTCGCACTCAGGATTTGAATAGTAAATAATTATATAATTTTATTATTCACCATTGCATAACGTTTCGGGGAACAAACCCTTCGTCAGATGCTGACGAAGGGTTTGTTCCCCGAAACGTTATGCAATGGTGAATAATAAAATTATATAATTATTTACTACTCAAATCTTAGGTGCGCAGAGAGGACTGCTGTCTGCGCATGACTGCAGCACCACCAGTGTTGCCCCGTGTAAACGGGCTTTAAAACTAGTAAAATGATAAAGTGATAAAAACACAATGCTAATTATTGCCAAGTATGAATTAAATACACATAAAAATACAATCTCAGCTAACATAAAGTAACAATCTCAGTGTCCAATCAACTATTCATATATTATTACTATTACGGAACTATATGTTCAACCATTTACTCATTTATTTACTGCATATTATGGTATCAGTTCATCATTCTTTTTGGGAATTTGCAACATTGTCATATCAATTTGGTGCTTCACAATCAGGCAAATAAATGTCAAATGTATAAAAGATATAAAAACCAAACCAATATGTAATATATATATATATCAAAATAAAACACTTCTTAAAATTGCACAGATATCAAAAACACTTATCTCAGTCTCTGTATAGGCCACCAAGACAAATGCCCACAATGAAATGAACAGGATGAAGATTACAGTCCAATTCAATGAGGTGTAAATGGATAATGATCAAATGCACTGGCAATGGATGAACATGATATGGATCCACTCAGTCACAGTCACACAATTCTCATGCTGCTCCCAATATGGTTTTCCTCCACAGCAATACAAGAATCTAAAAACAAAAGGAAACGCAAAAGAAAACTGTCTTACTATCTAAAAGCAGGGTTTATTAATAGACCTTTCAGCGCAAAAAATACAGAATAAAACTTAGTGTTCTTATATACAAAGTGCCTATCCCCCGATACACAACACCGCCTCTATTTAGTCCCATCCTCTCTCCCACCAGAGATGATTTTTTTGTTGTGCTAATACTTTCTCTTCAAGGTACTGTTATTCCCAAGGCACCAAATCATATTATGGCAGTGGGACACGAGGGCAATCTCTGCTCACCTCCAGACCCTCCACACAGATGCCCTTGGCAGTTTACACCACTCAAGTGTACCAGGTAGCTGCAAGGTGTTTTCCGTGAGTGCCAAAGGAACACATATGGGGCGTGACTGGGAGAGAACTACTCTTTTTTGGAAATGTCCATTTATAATGGAGCTATCTATTACTATCAACCTTCTTCCTTATGTTTTTAGTGTAAACCCGACCTCCCTCATTGTATGAAATTAAATATAGAAATTCAGTACTATAGGTATCAGTATGTGTTGTAAATTTAAGATTAAATTCATTACTATTCATATATTCAATGAACTCTTGCAAGATCTCTTCAGATCCTTCCCTTACTATCAATACGTCATCAATAAATCTTTTGCCAGCAACATGTAAGAAGTTGTTAACGTTTTTAAGTGAAGCTTATTTAATCAATTCTCATTTTGCATTTATTATAATAATGTTGGAAAGATTGAGGACGGAAGAATCTCCGTGTAAGGGCCATCTGTAACCTCTGAGGAATCGAATAGTATTATCCGCGAGACGGATTGGGAGAAATCCAGTGTACCAATAGAAGTTAGTTCTCTCCCAGTAACGCCCCCCTATGTGCTCCTTTGGCATTAATGGAACATAACTTGAAGCCACCTGGTAGACCGGAGGGGTGTAAACCACCAAGGACATAAGTGCGGAGGTCTGGAGGTGAGCTGAGATTGTCCTCGTGCCCCATTGCCATCTTTCAATTTGGTACCTTGGATATAACTGTACCTTGGGGAAAAAATGATCGACAAATCAAACAAATCACCACTGATGTGAGAGAGGATAGGGACTGAATGGAGAAGACGTTATACCAGAAGAACACTGTAAGATTTAATCTGTATTGTTTTGTATGTGAAGCTTTATTAAAAAAACATTTCTTTTAGATAGTTCTCTTTTGCGCTTCATTTTGTTTTTAGATTCATTTAAATGTGTTGGAGAACTCTCGAGCATCCAGAGCATTAAAGTCCCCATTTAAATCAGTGGAAATTCCTTTGCAGGTCACAAATGTTATCTCTGCATTTATCTCACAGATTCCTGTTGAATTCTATGGGGCAATTTATCAAACAGTGATACGATATAACCTACAATTGAATCAATGTCAAAGGTTGTTCCAGAATTCTTTCACTTTCCATTAGTACGTTAACCCCTCTGTGTGAGCATTAGCAATGATTCTTACACAGTTCTGATTGGTTTATATGTGACAAGCACATGGTATTCGTGATCTGATTGGTTATCCAGACTTTGACTTGTCAGGCACTCCTAAAAGCTGCCCTCATCTGAAATTTAGTAAACTAATTTTAAAGCCTAGAAACCACCTATGTCACAGGAGACAAATTACATTTCCCAGTGGCTTAAAAGATGCTTTCAACTCCTTTTAAATCTATGGAGATTTTATGAATGTTTAACTGTTTCCCAAGTTGCAGCCGATGCATTGAAGAGCATTCTAGAATTCAAGGAGTTAAAAGCCCCTTTCAAATGAATGGGAATTTTAAAGGGATAGTAATACTTAAAATGTAAAAAAAATATGTTGTAGGGGTTATCCCCCTGAGTAAAACAAGGGTACTCCCACTGCTGAAAGGTGTTTTATTCAAAAGTTATTAATGTTCAAAGTTGAATTTTTTAGGTGCAATATCACAGTGGCCTGAAATTGTACAGTGGCGCTGTTGCTACACGATTCTGTGGACAACTCTGGTCCCGGGACCATAAATCTCCATAGGATGGTGTAGGATGGCCATGGAGAGTGTTATTTCAATACTGTCAGAGTTGTAGTACAAGAATAATTGAATGATAAGGTATCCCGCTCCCGCCCCTTTTATTGATCTAACACTGCTCACTTCAGAGCAGCAAGACTGTCCGGATGGATCACAGAGAGGGACAATCTTCAGTGATCATAAGGAAAAACCTGTCAAGGGGGGCAGGGTTTTCCTTATGGTCTCAGTAAGAAGATTGTCCCTTGCTGTGACTTGTCCGGTCAAGAGACCAGATTCCACCTCTGAGGTGAGCAGTGTAACATCAGTAAAAGGGTCGGGAGGGGGATACTTTGTCATTCAATTACTCTTGTACTACAACTCTGACACTATTGAAATAACACTCTCCATGGCCCAAACACTATGAAGATTAATTGGAGCTGCTTTTATTTTGAAACATTACTATCACTTTAAATTAGTGTGAATTTGGGTTAGTATTTATGCGTTACTAACAGTTCAGTTTATTTTCTCCAGAATTAGTCTACTTGTTTAAAGTACGGCAACCTAAATGCGCATATGATTCTAATTGCTGCAGTTTATCCACCTCCCATTTTACTGATATTTGACCGATCGCACATTCTGTGACACCATAATATACATACGTGCAAGTAGCATTTAATCCTTTGATCGCCTTGCAATGCAAGTTGTTGGACGCCCTCTGGCACTCGAAGGGTTAACCCTTTGAGTAACAGAGGGGCATTGGAACGCATTGCTTTGCAATCCGTTCTGTATCTCTCTGGCACTCAAAGGGATAAAGGGTTAGCAATGTCTTTATACATTAAAAAGTAATATTGTAGATATTACAAAAATAAACTAACTGATGTACGTCCCATCTCTCAGACTTGTATAGTTTGAGAGATATACAATGATAAAGTTCCCCCCTCCCTCCCCTTTCAATGACGTCAGCTGTAAAGCTGACAGAAGGAGATCCTGGTCCCGGGACCAGCCGGCGTCTCTTCAGCAGAGCCGAAGTAGCGCTATCTAAAAAGAAATACTTCATTGGAACGGTCTACAAAGTGTGCTTGCAAACCAGGCACAGTTTGTAGACCGTTCCAATGAAGTATTTGTTTTTAGATAGTGGTATTTAGGCTCTGCTGAAGAGCTGTCGTCGAGTCACATGACCCAAATCTCCTTCTGTCAGCTAGACAGCTGACGTGTGTGAAAGGAGTGGGAGGGGGGAACTTTATCATCGTATATCTTTCAAATTATACAAGTCTGAGAGATGGGACGTACATCAGTTAGTTTATTTTTTTAATATCTACACTATTACATTTTTTTGTAAAAATATATCACTAACCCTTTAATGATGGCATAAATAATTCAGCTCTGAACTACTCAAGGGGCAGAAAGCAGCCAGCCTTTGATTCCTAGATTTAGTCACTTAGTCAATAAGAATACGTATATCGTCACTTTATTTTTAATTATGTTTTATATACTGAACAGATGACCTTGAACTCTCCGCAGGCAACAGAGGATTTCATCGAAATGTAAAATGGCAACATTTCATGCATCATTAGTGAATTATTGAAATATAGTGGAACTTGTTATATATTTAGTTAATGGAAGTATTTTCATGATTAAAGGAACTCTAACACATCCCAATAACAACTCCACCACTTGCCTTTTAAATTAATGGAAATATTAAGTTTAATTGTTTCCTATGTATGGCTGATTTGCCCCAGATTCACGATCTTATGAGCTTTATTCATCAAAATAATGAGGGTAAATTGTAGAGTAAATGATCTCTATCATGTGAATGAATTGAAAATTGTGCAGTTGATTTAGATGAGGTTCCTAAACCCACTCTATCATTCAAGGAAATATAAGTCTCATTGAAATCAGTAGTAATATGTGGTATCCTATTGAAATTACACCCTCTATTTGGCGACCAACAAATAATTGCATTCAAAATGTCGGCAGCATGAAAAGGGTGACATCAGAATGTTGGCTGCATCAAAAGGGTAACATTCTGATGTTGCAGGCTTAAGTGTTCAGCTTCAGGCTTAACCCTTTGAGTGTCAGAGGGGTCTACAACGCAATGAAAAGAAATGCGTTGTATACCACTCTGTGATCCAAAGGGTAAATGTAAAGTTAAGTACAATGTTCAATGTATATACAAAATATTAGATTAATCAGTGTCTTACCAGTCGCTGTAGTGTACCTATATCTTCATTTTATTTTTAACTAGTGTAAAAGCCCATGTACACGGTCCTTCTCTGTGTACTGCTGCCGCCTCAATGGCGGCGCACGAGATGCAGTCATGCACAGTAGAGACTGCCCTAATGCATAGAATGCTCCCAGCATTTCTACACCTCCCAGCATTCCTACACCTCCCAGCATTCCTACACCTCCCACCATTCCTACACCTCCCAGTATTCCTACACCTCCCAGCACTCCTACACCTCCCACCATTCCTCCCAGCACTCCTACACCTCCCAGTATTCCTACACCTCCCAGCACTCCTACACCTCCCACCATTCCTCCCAGCACTCCTACACCTCCCAGTATTCCTACACCTCCCACCATTCCTCCCAGCACTCCTACACCTCCCAGCATTCCTACACCTCCCACCATTCCTCCCAGCACTCCTACACCTCCCAGCATTCCTACACCTCCCAGTATTCCTACACCTCCCAGCACTCCTACACCTCCCAGCATTCCATGCTCCCAGCATTTCTACACCTCCCAGCATTCCTACACTTCCCAGCACTCCTACACTTCCCAGTATTCCTACACCTCCCAGCACTCCTACACCTCCCAGTATTCCTACACCTCCCAGCATTCCTACACCTCTCAGTATTCCTATACCTCCCAGCATTCCTACACCTCCCAGCACTCCTACACCTCACAGTATTCCTACACCTCCCAGCATTCCTACACCTCTCAGTATTCCTATACCTCCCAGCATTCCTACACCTCCCAGCACTCCTACACCTCTCAGTATTCCTATACCTCCCAGCATTCCTACACCTCCCAGCACTCCTACACCTCTCAGTATTCCTATACCTCCCAGCATTCCTACACCTCCCAGCATTCCATGCTCCCAGTATTCCTACACCTCCCAGCATTCCTACACCTCCCAGCACTCCTACACCTCCCAGTATTCCTACACCTCCCAGTATTCCTACACCTCCCAGCATTCCATGCTCCCAGCACTCCTACACCTCCCAGCACTCCTACACCTCCCACCATTCCTACACCTCTCAGTATTCCTATACCTCCCAGCATTCCTACACCTCCCAGTATTCCTACATCTCCCAGCACTCCTACACCTCCCAGTATTCCTACACCTCCCAGCACTCCTACACCTCCCAGCATTTCTACACCTCCCAGCACTCCTACACTTCCCAGTATTCCTACACCTCCCAGTATTCCTACACCTCCCAGTATACCTACACCTCCCAGCACTCCTACACCTCCCAGCACTCCTACACTTCCCAGTATTCCTACACCTCCCAGTATTCCTACACCTCCCAGTATACCTACACCTCCCAGCACTCCTACACCTCCCAGCACTCCTACACCTCCCAGTATTCCTACACCTCCCAGCACTCCTACACCTCCCAGTATTCCTACACCTCCCAGCACTCCTACACCTCTCAGTATTCCTATACCTCCCAGCACTCCTACACCTCCCAGCATTCCTACACCTCCCAGCACTCCTACACCTCTCAGTATTCCTATACCTCCCAGCACTCCTACACCTCCCAGCATTCCTACACCTCCCAGCACTCCTACACCTCTCAGTATTCCTATACCTCCCAGCATTCCTACACCTCCCAGCATTCCATGCTCCCAGTATTCCTACACCTCCCAGCACTCCTACACCTCCCAGTATTCCTACACCTCCCACCATTCCTCCCAGCACTCCTACACCTCCCAGCATTCCTACACCTCCCAGCACTCCTACACCTCCCAGTATTCCTACACCTCCCACCATTCCTCCCAGCACTCCTACACCTCCCAGCACTCCTACACCTCCCAGCATTCCTACATCTCCCAGCACTCCTACACCTCCCAGCATTCCTACACTTCCCAGCACTCCTACACCTCCCAGTATTCCTACACCTCCCAGCACTCCTACACCTCCCAGTATTCCTACACCTCCCAGCACTCCTACACCTCTCAGTATTCCTATACCTCCCAGCATTCCTACACCTCCCAGCATTCCTACATCTCCCAGCACTCCTACACCTCCCAGTATTCCTACACCTCCCAGCACTCCTACACCTCCCAGTATTCCTACACCTCCCAGCACTCCTACACCTCCCAGCATTCCTACACCTCCCAGTATTCCTACACCTCCCAGCATTCCTACACCTCCCAGCACTCATACATCTCCCAGTATTCCTACACCTCCCAGCATTCCTACACCTCCCAGTATTCCTACATCTCCCAGCACTCCTACACCTCTCAGTATTCCTATACCTCCCAGTATTCCTACATCTCCCAGCATTCCTACACCTCCCAGCATTCCTACACCTCCCAGCACTCCTACACCTCTCAGTATTCCTATACCTCCCAGCATTCCTACACCTCCCAGCATTCCTACATCTCCCAGCACTCCTACACCTCCCAGTATTCCTACACCTCCCAGCACTCCTACACCTCCCAGTATTCCTACACCTCCCAGCACTCCTACACCTCCCAGCATTCCTACACCTCCCAGTATTCCTACACCTCCCAGCATTCCTACACCTCCCAGCACTCATACATCTCCCAGTATTCCTACACCTCCCAGCATTCCTACACCTCCCAGTATTCCTACATCTCCCAGCACTCCTACACCTCTCAGTATTCCTATACCTCCCAGTATTCCTACATCTCCCAGCATTCCTACACCTCCCAGCATTCCTACACCTCCCAGCACTCCTACACCTCCCAGTATTCCTACACCTCCCTGTATTCCTACACCTCCCTGTATTCCTACACCTCCCAGCATTCCTACACCTCCCAGCATTCCATGCTCCCAGTATTCCTACACCTCCCAGCACTCCTACACCTCCCAGTATTCCTACACCTCCCAGCATTCCATGCTCCCAGCACTCCTACACCTCCCAGCACTCCTACACCTCCCAGTATTCCTACACCTCCCACCATTCCTCCCAGCACTCCTACACCTCCCAGCATTCCTACACCTCCCAGTATTCCTACATCTCCCAGCACTCCTACACCTCCCAGTATTCCTACACCTCCCAGTATTCCTACACCTCCCAGTATTCCTACACCTCCCAGCATTCCTACACCTCCCAGTATTCCTACACCTCCCAGCACTCCTACACCTCCCAGTATTCCTATACCTCCCACCATTCCTCCCAGCATTCCTACACCTCCCAGCATTCCTACACCTCCCAGTATTCCTACATCTCCCAGCACTCCTACACCTCCCAGCACTCCTACACCTCCCAGCACTCCTACACCTCCCAGTATTCCTACACCTCCCAGTATTCCTACATCTCCCAGCACTCCTACACCTCCCAGTATTCCTACACCTCCCAGCACTCCTACACCTCCCAGTATTCCTACACCTCCCAGCACTCCTACACCTCTCAGTATTCCTATACCTCCCAGCATTCCTACACCTCCCAGTATTCCTACATCTCCCAGCACTCCTACACCTCCCAGTATTCCTACACCTCCCAGCACTCCTACACCTCCCAGTATTCCTACACCTCCCAGCACTCCTACACCTCTCAGTATTCCTACACCTCCCAGTATTCCTACACCTCCCAGCATTCCATGCTCCCAGCATTCCTACACCTCCCAGCACTCCTACACCTCCCAGTATTCCTACACCTCCCACCATTCCTCCCAGCACTCCTACACCTCCCAGCATTCCTACACCTCCCAGTATTCCTACATCTCCCAGCACTCCTACACCTCCCAGTATTCCTACACCTCCCAGCACTCCTACACCTCCCAGTATTCCTACACCTCCCAGCACTCCTACACCTCTCAGTATTCCTATACCTCCCAGCATTCCTACACCTCCCAGCATTCCATGCTCCCAGTATTCTTACACCTCCCAGCATTCCTACACCTCCCAGTACTCCTACACCTCCCAGCACTTTCATTGATATGTAAAATGGCAACATTTCATGCATTATTAGTGAATAACTGAACTATATTTAGTTAATGGAAGTATTTTCATGACTAAAGGAACTCTAAGACATTCCAATAATAATTCATCCACTTGCCTTAAGCTGGTTGGAAAATCCCAATGACCCGTATGAATCAATTCTGCATGAACTGGCTTACCAAAATTAATCTTTAACCCTTTGAGTGCCAGAGAGGTACAAACGCCTCCTAATAATATACCCCCTTTTATCTTATTATGGAGAATAAATCCTAATAGCCCCCAATAATATTTTTTCCTTGTGCCTTTTTCAAAAGATAAGATCTTCAATCAGTGTGGGATGTTGTGTTCATGGAGTAGACAGGACAGTTGCTGAAAAGCTGATATTCATCCAGGTCAGTGACCCTTTAAAGGGATAGTAATGTTTCACAATAAAAGCAGGTCCAATTAATCTTCATAGTATTTGGGCCATGGAGAGTGTTATTTCAATACTGTCAGAGTTATAGTTCAAGAGTAATTGTATGATAAAGTATCCCCCTCCCACCTCTTTTACTGATGTAACACTGCTCACCTCAGAGCAGCAGGACTGTTCGGATGGATCGCAGAGAGGGACAATCTTCAGTGATCATAAGGATAAACCTGTAAAAACTGTCAAGGGGGGCAGGTTTTTCCTTATGGTCACAGTAAGAAGATTGTCCCTTGCTGTGAGCTGTCTGGTCTTAAGACCAGATTCCACATCTGAGGGGAGGTGGCTTACACTAGGTAAAGGAGGCGGGAGGTGGATAATTTATCATTCAATTACAACTTTTGTCAGGGATCTGGTACCTTTTGTCCTTGACCTGGTACCTTTGATCAGTGACTACAATTTTTTGCACTTTGTCCACCAAGAAATAAAGGTGATCTGGCAGTTGTTTTCCAGCTAAATCAGGCAGAGCACAAGAAGGCATTTAGCCCTTTAAAGACTAAGGACTTAGAGGGGATAGGATGTGCAATTTATTGTGAAGGAATACATCTATACACCACTCTGATCCTTAAAGCGGAACTTTCAGATCTTGCTAAGTCGCCATGCATTCATTAAACGCATGCTGACTAGCTTGGAAATAGATGTCTTACCTTTAAAAAATAGCAGATTGTAAAGAAATCCTTCCTGTTTGGGGTCTGACGGGCAGGTTAGTGTGGTCTGTGTGCCTGCGCCGTCAGTCCCTTCCGGTAACCATAAGGTGCACTGCAGTGTTACTCAATGGAGACCAGGACTGACAGCGCAAGTGCGCAGGCAAGATGATTGCGCTGTAGCCTGGGTTCTGGTCTCAAAACGGGGGGTTACTACGGGGGTTACATTTCACAATAGTAATAGCAGTAGGTGTCAGTGACACGGCACTTCAAACAACAGCAGAATTACACATAGCTAGGGATGTGGATGTTGACCTTTGTTGCTGCTTAGGCAATAGTGAGTATAACTGGGCGGAGGTTGGACTTGGAAGTGGGGATGATGATGACCAAGATGGCCCTTGTATATTGTTAGGCAGGCATGTTTACCTGTTCAGAATCAGACTTATCAGTTGATCTCTCAAAGGGTTTATAAAAAGGCATATTGTTCCTTTCCAGTGGTGGAAGATAAGCCTTTCCCTTTCAGGTAATTTTTTTGGCTATATCATAATTGTTTTCACTCCATACTTCATCTGTATCAGAAGAAGGGGAACATGGTGAAGGGACATATTCTAACTCATCAACATCATCATCATCATCAATAATTTGATCAGCAGCAGAAACAGCAGCAGTCTCATTCTCTTCCCTCCCACTGCTTTCATATTATTGTATGTTTTTTTAAACATAAAATACTTTTTTTTTTTAGTTTTATATTTAGGGGAATTTATAGAACATTGACCACTAGTTTGTGGTGGGGTTTTACAGTCACTGTTGATTCCACAGCTAAATCCTATGTAAAAACAATAGAATGTGACTCATCATCACCTTTGGTATTGTTAAAAAGTTTACGACTAATACTGGTCACTGTTCCAAACAGCCTCCACTTCTAGTGAGGAGAAGACAGTCATCATTAATTGCACAAGTTGCAGCAACCATGGCTGCAGTCAGTGTTTGTAGTACACGGCCAAGCACTCCTACTGCTCCTTCCCCCTTCCTGCAGCCCTTGGTATGTTTGTTGGACATAATGATAGCAGTGTTGATTTTTTCTGTAAAGTTTACATCAAAGCTGTTACTGTGTGGAGTGATATTTTATCTGTGTGAAAATAATGTATGTTTTAGATCTCTCTGGCATTGTCCCTCTCAAGCTAAGCTCTGGTATAGGATCTTCCCCCTGTCTGTCACCAACCAGTAGAGATGGGCGAACATTTTTGCCTCAAACTCAAATCTGCGAATAATGGCACTTCCTGCTTGGCAAATAATTTCCTGCAAAAAGTGCAGTTTTTCCTCTTTTTTCGCCTAGCTCATTCCACTGAAATCAATGGGAGCATTGAATTTACACACAACACATAGCAAATATTAGATTATTTCCCAAAGGCATTTTATAAAAGGGGCATGAGGGTACCTGTGTTGGTGGCATATGGGGAAATAATCAGTTGAACAAGGAATGCTTTTTTTCAGGGGGTTTGTTTACTGGGATTGAGGGGCAGTTAATAAAAAATAAATCCTAAATGGTGGGTGGAGTCTGGGGAATAAATCAGTTGAACAGGGAATTTGTTTTGGGGGTTTGTGACTGGTAAAAATAAAATAAGAAATTTGTATGTAACTTGATAGAGACAGGGACCCCCTGACTTAAGCTTCCACTGGGGTGGACTGATACTTGACATGACAGAGTATTGTGTAGAGGATGATTTGTAAGATTTGTGGTTAGAGGCCCAAGCCCTGAGGAAACATTGATTTGTAGGATTTAAACTATTAGAGGCCCAAGCCCTAAGGAAACATTGATTTGTGGGACAGGCTTGTTAGAAACAACCCCCCAAAACTGTTTATTTTTTTTTGTATTCCTATGGTTTTTAATTAATTTCTTTATTTTAAAGCACAAGCCCTGAGGAAAGAAAATGCCCTCCTGGCGATTGTCAAACGACCTAATGTAGATGTGGAATTTGCTGCTGCTGTTCTTGCTGTGCTGCTGAGTTGTTTAAGCAACAGGATGATCAGGCAGCTCAAAGTGAATGGGATCAACAACAACAGTAACATGGGTGACGGATGATGAAGGTTCTACTTGCCATGACTAGCTCCAGTGATGCGCTTGTAGCAGTAGCAGCTCCATAGCTAGCCTCCAGTATGAAGCAGTAGCAGCTCCATAACTACCCCCCCAGTATATGCGAACAAAAGAAGAAGTTGACCAATAATTCTTCTCTACCTGCCCCTCCTCCAAAAGCATGGGTGTGTTGTTACTAGAATAGAAATTTTCCCTTGAGAGCAGATAATGTGCTTCTCATCAGCAACTGCAATGTGCACAGTGTGTGTGGTAAATAACACCTGACACAGCTCTATCTAAACACCATGACACCTGAAAACAAGTACTGCTGCTGTCACTATACCCCTTGTCCACACCCCACTAAGGACACATGACAACTTGCTGACAGTTTAATAGTAATGATGAACCCTCCCTGCCACCAGCTTAACATAATCTGTGGGATGGAGTGTCCTCAGATGCCGCTTGATCCCCTCCTTGCGATTCTCCTTTACCACACTGCCGTGTGTGGTCAGTGCATCACACAGTTTGCAATGAGTGGACACAAACTTCCACATGCTAACATCTACAGAGTGGCTATCATTTGGCGGGGGAGGTAATGATGAATGAGGTGGATTGGCAGAAGGTGTAGTTACCCTAGAGGAAGAAGATGATGGTGCGCTAGTTTCGCTCATCATTGAACTTCCAGCCTCTGCCTGGGTTTCTCTCAAATTGTGCACAGTGACTTTGGTGATGACTACACTGTGCCTGCCCCACAAAAAAAATAGTCCCACACCCATGACTTCAGGGGGTAGGGAACCAGTGGAGAAGAATGGCCACTTTCTTCTTGTCCTCCACATTCCACTTCACTGTCTGGGGCAGAGGATGATGTTGCTGCTATTGCTGCAACTGCCTCAGAATCAGCACTGCAACTAGGACCAGGAGTATTGCTGCTGCTTGCAAGAGGAACCTGTCCTAGTCCTGCATCACTTGTTGACCCCATTCACACTGTGTCCACGGTGGCCTGTGGCACACTAGCCTGCTCCTCAGCATCCTGCTGCTCTTGCAACTCAGCAGCATCAGGAACTAGAGCAGTTGCTAACTCAGCAGATTCCAATAGGTCACTGCTGGTGGTGGTGGTGATGCCCATCCTTATCCCTGTCTCCCATTCCTTTTCAGTTTGGGCTAAAAAGGCCATCAATGTATTTTCCACTCCAGCTCCTCCACCATCATCATCACCACCACCACTAGTCCCTCTGTGCTGCTGCGGCTCTATTAGAGACATCTCACTGCTGATTGGAGGAGGGGATGAGAACTGTGACAGAGGGTCCCCTAATGTCACACTTGCCATTTCTTGGTGACATGAAGGAGGCAGACTGGCAGCACTAGCAACAGGCACAGGAAGCTGATCTGTGCTCCTGGTGGTGGTGGTGGTATTATTGCTGCTCCTGCTATCTTCCACTTCTGGCTTTTTCAGGATTATGTTCCACCTGGACAATGCTGTGGGGGAAGGGGATTTCCAGGGTCAGGGGAATGATGTGGGCTCCCTTGACCACTAATATGGATGCTTTCGATTGCTTCCGCTACCATTCCCTAACACTATTCCCACCAGATGCTTCACCATTACTGTTACTACTACTAACACCAACCACATTAATTTCAGCCCCTGAGTCTTCCTCCTCAGTCACCAGTAATATGATGATTACTCCTTCTTCACTCTGAACACTAACAAGCTGCTGGACTTTCTTAGTAGTAGTACTAGCACTGGCGGTAATGCTTGGGGATGGTGAGTGTGACTTAGAGTCCCCTGCTTCACACTTGGTATCATCTTCTCCTCTCCCCCTCCTGAGTATTACAAGACACACTGGCAGCAGCTTCAGCACTGGTGGCAGCAGGTTCAGAACTGGCAGCAGGCACAGCACTGGCAGCAGGTACAGTAATGGTGGCAGCAGGGGCAGTACTAGCAGTAGGCACAGAAATGGTGGCAGAAGGGGCAGCACATCTGACAGCAGGCACAGCAATGGTGGTAGCAGTAGCAGGGGCAGCATGTCTGGCAGCAGGCACAGCACTAATGGAAGCAGGGGCAGCATGTCTGTCAGCAGACACAGCAATAGTGGCAGCAGGGACAGCACGTCTGATAGCAGGCACAGTACTGGGGGCAGCAGGTTTAGCAATGGTGGCAGCAGGGGTAGCACTAGCAGCAGGCACATCACTGGTGGCGGCAGGGGCAGCACTTGTGACAGCAGGCACAGAAATGGTAGTAACAGTAGCAGGGGTAGCACATCTGACAGCAGGCACAACACCAGTGGCAGCAGGGGCAACACGTCTGACAGCACATCTGGCAGCAGGCACAGGCAGCTGACCTGTCCTGCTCTCACTACTACCCTTTTCTTCCTCACTTGACATTAATTTCCCCAAGAACCCTAGGAGTGATTTAGGGGAACTGGCCAGAATTGCTTCTGTAGTGCTCATTTCCTCCTCCTCCTCCTCAAACTCAGTGGACACATAAGGGTCCTTCCAGTTCCTCCTTTTATTCATTTTAAACTTTCTCATAGTGATAGCAGTCACCATGAGCCTCTTCTGCCTCAATTTTACAAAAAGATCACATCAGAACAGCACAGCACGTCTACCTCGCTCTGTAGCTTCTTCTATTGTGTTTCACTTCCTCGAATACGTCACGTTTTTATAGCGAAAAGGCAAAAACACATAAATGAATGGGCGGAAATTTTCTAACCATTGAAAAAAGAAAAAAGAATTTTGTCCAATGGGCATAAATTGAAATCACTGTTTTTAAAGCGGAGTTTCCCATGAAAAATCAGACAACAACTGGTTTTCTCAAAATTTTTCGCAGGAACACAGCGGGACCTTTCGCGCACCCCTACCAATCAATCAAAAATGTGTTGTTTTTTTTTGTTTTGTTTTAAACTGTTCCTGTGTGTGTCACTGTCTGTCTTACTGTCTACAAATCACAACCACTCTCCCTGCAATGACAAGCAGCTCCAGCTCTCTTTCTGCCCGATTGCCTCTAAAGTAGTAGCTAGCTAGTGTAAAAATGCCAACAGCTTTCTATCTCTCTCCCAATGACTAAAGTGTTATTTTTTACAGTGCATTACAGCATAGGCCAGCAGTTTGCAAGGAATAAGTGCATGGCAACTGGGGCAGCACCACAACACCTCAGTATACACTTGTCATGGTCATCCTTTCAGATGTAGGAGTGAGTGTGATTAACACAACTTGTCAGGTTGTACCTGTTTGTATTCTTGTCTTGAATGTATGACATATGTATGTCTGTCTGCACAGTAGCTGTCATTCATTATCAGTAGAGTCTTAGGCTCAGCTAGCCCGCTCAGTTAGGACGGATCACATGCCTGCTTGACTCACTCAGCCCAAAGGTTTTTCTCTCCTTTCATACCCACAACCAGAAAACAACTGGCTGCCACTCATATACCTATCAAGTAACTCCAGCTTCCTCACTTTGCCTGTCTGCCTACTCTAGCTAAAATCAAAAATTCAGCTGCTGTCTCTCTCTGTCTCTCTCTCCCAAGCACAGACTTACTACATGCAGTAAACTGACAATCTCTTTTATACTTTAGCATGGCAATAATATGTGGGGGAATGCTCAGGGTCAATATATTTATTATTATTATTATTATTATTATTATTAATAATAATAATAATATCATTTTATTATTGATTTCAATGCACTGAAAAAAACTGGAAAATCATAAAAATTTTGCATTTCTTGGGAATTCCCAAGGGAGGCAGAAAGTTCTGTTTTTCTCTTGTTTCTCTTTTGAGGCGAAAAGGTTTGCCCATCTCTAGTTTGTGTAGCAAAATAGCTGTGTGTGTTACTTTAAGGCTCCTTTGACATGAGAAGCACTAAGTTACTGTCCTGGGTTTTGTGCCTTCTTATCTTGTGAATGTACCAAAATCCATCATGCTGCATTTTTACTAAGTTCACACAGGAATACGGTAAAGATATAGCAAGGAAGATCAATGCAAAAACATATGAGGCCACCAGCAGACCTTTCTCAAGATCATTGTTGGAGGTTGCGATGCTCACCTCAGACAGTCAATAATATTGGGTGGAGCTCACTTGTGCTCTGACACATTCCGCCTGTGTCCAAATCAGTGATGGAATGCAGGAGAACTTGGCTGAAAGAACACTATCAATAGGACTGTAGCAGGGAGCTGCTACAATTCTGTTGTTCATATAAACAACCCTAAATGAGTTCTATACTTGCTACTGTGTAATACAGTCTAATGTAGCTGTTGCTAAGAGAGGAAAATAAATTGACTGAGGTCTTTGAAGCATTCAGTCGATACACAAGGCTCAATTCCAGTCATGGATGTGGTTCCAGCAAATTATCTTTTCCCATTTTGCTTGATCAATACTAAAAAGAATCTTGAAAAAACGCAATTCTTAACCCATTCTCAGTTGTGCAAATTTGAACTTAAATGACAAGAATATATGAATATGGAGCATAAAATATGTATTATTTAATTTTATTGATTATAACTATACAATATGTATATTTACTAATTAAGGAGATATAGGGTAAACAAAAGAAGAGGAGGGATAGGCCTTTATATAAGACCAGCTTTAACACCTATTATAAGGGAAGGGACAAGCAAGAATGTAAAGGCCTTTGTTTGTTTTTAGTTTTTAAAAGCTTTATTGAGAAGCAAAAAAGAGAAATACAAAAAATAGAAAGGAAGAGGTATTTCATATCAGACAAGTAGGCAGAGCCTTAAACATAGCATGCAGATAACGTACCATTACAACAGCCATCATATGAGACCAACTGAATGAGATAGAATGTAATACATCATCAATAGGCAATATGATACAAATTTGGGCAGAAAGGAACTCTGCTGCATAAGATAGAAGGGAAAAAGAGGAATTAAGAGGGAGAACGAACAATAGAAGAAAGAAGAAGAAGAAAGAAATAGAGTATAGTAAAGAAAAATAAGTAAAGGCCAAGATATAAGAGAGGGGGAAGGGGGATATGGGGAGTGGACAGATGCAAAAAGGAAAAGATTAGCATGTGAAGACTGCTCTTACTCATATTGTGCAAAACGCGTTGATCAGTGAGGGGCCGAGATCTATACACCTAGCTGGTATGTTGTGATTATCTTCTTAAAGTCTCTATTCCATTGTTCCACAACTCCGCTATGTTGTCAAGGTATCTCTACATTTTTACGTGTTTCTACAATAAAGGATACATTGTTTTTAACTGATGTACAGATCATCTGTGTTAGCGATTTATCCCATGTATTTGCATTGTTAAACTGGGGAATTTTTGGAGAAGTTCCCATATTGCTCAGAGTAAACTGTACACATTACCGGTCCGGCTGACTGTATGATGGTACACTGATATACAAATTTTGTTTTCCATGTTAAAAAGACCTGCTCTTCACGGAGGTAAGAGCTGTTGAATCACATTGTATTGTTCAATAAACTGCAAACATTCCTTCCAGAAAGGAACAATTTTAGCACAAAACCACCAAACGTGGGAGGGAGTGCCAATCCCCTCATTGCATCTCCAGCAAAGCGGAGAAGAGGTAGGGAACATTTTGTGGAGTCTAAAAGGGGTATAATACTACCAGAGTACTAACCTATATTGCATATCCAGGATCTGGGCCAAAAAAGAAGAGGAGGAAGTGGTTTTCCAAATAAGGGTCCAATCAGCAAGGGTCAGGGTCGTACAAAATTCAGACTCCAAAGAGATGCATGTGTTGGTTTTTGAATCACAGAGGGAGTTGAGCTCATGGAGTATAATCGGCCTAGGATCTTCTTCTCCCTTTTGCCTCACAACAACAAAAGTTCAAATAGCGTTCGGGAGCCAAACCAACCAGGACTGGTCTGAACGGATTCTAAAAAATGTTTAAGTCTAAAGTATCTCCAAAGCTCACATGACGGAAGAGACAGGTGTTCCTGGAGGGATATGAAAGATTTCAGTTTACCTTGAGAAAGGCAGTCACGGATACGAAGCAATTTAGAGGAGAGGCACTGTGGTTTGATATACACAATACAAGTAAATATAATAAAGACATTTTGATGGGCATTTGCTACAAGCTACATAATATTGGGAAGTCTGGAGAAGCCCAACTGCTTCTGCAAATGGAAACAGCTTCTTGTTTATAAAATGTAATAACAGTGGGAGACTTTAAATACCCTGAAATTGACTGGAAAAATGAGACTTCCAGCACAACAAACATAAATCATTCCATCTATAATTACAACTTTATATCACAACTAGTAGAGGAGCTACAAAGTAATGAGGCTTTGATGGAACTAATAATCTTAGATGTACCTGAAATAATATACTATAAACTTGTGCACAACAAAAAAATTGTTTACCAAAATTCTAATTATGTCCCCCCCAGTTAAAACACTTACCTTATTGCGGGGGTCCAGCAGCATCCTTGATACCCTGGTCCTACATCTTGTAGATGCAGTGGAGGCAACTGTGGTGGTGGTGGTGGGGTATTAGTTGGGTTTTTTATGTATTCGTTCATATTTTTTTACATACAAGATGCTGAAGGACCAGGGTGTAAAGGACGCTGCTGGACCTCAGACATTAATATAAGTATATTACTTTTTATGAATGTAAGTGTGAGTATGCATGTGAATGAAAGAATGAACGAATTAAACTAATATATGTATACAAAAGTGCTGAGTTTGTCCTTCATGTTTCTGGAGTTTTGTGTTCCCTGCCATTTGGTTCTCATTTAAACACGAATGTCACAAAACATGACATTTTCAAAATATTTTGCATTAATTCCAAAAAGAATGCAAAAAACTAGTATACAAAATACACATAAGGAGGCATTTGGGTAGCACTGACTATAATATGGAATCCTTTGAAATTTGTTACAAGAAACCCATTATTAATAAAAATACATCTAAAACATTCAAATATAAAAAGCCAAATTTTACAATGCCAAATACAGTGTTAGAGGGCATTCATTTGGTATTTTATTTTCAATGAGAATAATACAGAAGAAAGACAGATTTTATTCAAACGTTTGTGGAGAAATATACTCAGTAAAATATACAGTTGCATCACAAATAGGAGATGAACACATTAAGACCGATGTAGTTTAACTATTAGGTTTGTATGGAAATGGTCTGGAAGATGCAGTCTTTTAAACTGCACAAACCAGAAGGTCAAATGCATAACTTAAAAAATATAAAGAATGCATCTGAATCTGCAAACAAGCAATTAGGCTAGTAAAAACTAAAAATGAAAAAAGATTGCAAAATACAGAAAGAAAAATCCTAAAAATGTTTATAAGTACATAAATATATAAAGATTGGTATTAGTCCTCTTAAAAGTACAATAGATGAATTCATTAGTCAGGATAATGCGATGGCTGACACTTTAAACAAATTATTTTCTTCAGCATATGCAAAGGCAACAACAATGACAGGCTTCGGGCAAACATTTTCTCTATCATGTACATGATAAACTAAGGATAATTCCAAAAGAGACTTGAAAAAGTTAAGGTGGATAAAACCCCTGGACCTAATAACGTTCACCAAATGGTACAGAGAGAGCTTGGTTCCATCATAGCAAGGCCATTATGATTTATATTTATTGATTTACTTGAATCAGGTGTGGAGGAAAGTACATATAGTCCTAATATTTTCAAAAGGGGCAAGGTCTAAACCTGGAAATTATAGACCTAATTAAAGATTGATTTTACGGAATCAGTCCACTCAGTTCATTGAGGCCATTAGGATTTTCTGCCCACATTAAGGTACATGATGCAGACATAACTACAGTGGTCAGATGCTGCAGTTGTGACTGGGCCCAAAAATCTAAGGGTGCCCATTAGCTTAGCACAATAACGTGTCCCCAATCAATTAGACCGGTTTCTTTTTTCGACTGTTGCCCACTGACATCCACAAGGAAGGCTGCTGTAGGTCAGTAAGATAAGATTGGCATTGGTGAGCCCCTTCCCTACCAGTGAATGGGTATGGCCACAACTTTTTGAACCATAGCCCATAGTTATACTCCTGAACAAGGCAGGTTATAATTAGGAGTTGTTCTGTTAAAGTGAAACCCACCCCCAATATTCTGTATAGGCTGCAGTAGTCCAGAACGGACTGTTTTACCATGAAGAAATGTTTCTTTTCTCCCATACTTAGACCGATCAATCATGGCATTGGTGAGGGAGAGAGCTGCCATCTTAACTACACACTACATGACTGGCAGTGCTCCCTCAACCTAATCCCTGTATGCACCTGCCCTCTCTCTCTGGGACCAGCGCTGAGCATGAAAGCGGCATTCTGTATTGCATAGTGGGCAGGCAAACCAAGTGAGAGGGGATGGCCAGACTTGCAGTTTGATGGCTTAGGTAGAACTTGTGCAGCAGACAACCTCATGTTGCTTGCTCTTTCACCTGGGAGCAGGAATGTCACAGGGGAAAGTTCCACTTTAAAGAAGCAGTAAACTTTTTTTTTTTTTTTTTTAAATATATATTGTAGGGATTTTCCTGTTGAGTAAAATAAGGGTACTCACACTGCCGAGAGATTTATATTTCCAGAGTTATTACAGTTTAAACTCATGTTTTTTACATTAGCAGTGCCCTCTAGTGGTCAAATTCTAATTAGTTTTCCTGTTATATTCTAATGGGGAGGAAAGTCAGAAAAGTCAGTGACTTACAGTTCTCCATAGAATGTGATAGAAACTGCCTGTCACTTCCTGTCAGTTAGAACTATCAGGAAGTAAACACAGTAAATTCACTTCCTGTCAGAACTATCAGGAAGTAAACACAGTAAATTCACTTCCTGGTTATTTGAACTGCTATAAATTTTGAATAAAACATCTGACAGCAATGGGAGTGACCATGTTTTATTCAGCAGGAAATGCTTTGTAAAATGTGTGTTTTCATAAAAAAAAGTTTACTGCTCCTTTAAAGGGAACTGGGGCAATAAACTGATAAATTCCCTATAACCTCTTGGGAGCTAGATAAATCTTCGCAATGCCTTGGAGACATCGCTAGCATTTATGAGGTTAAATGGAAACTATTAGGACATTTCATTGCTCTATTTCCCTTTAAACAGATTTACAAACTCTATAGTAATTTCACACATCACTCTGATCCATAAAGGGTTAATATAAAATGCATTAAATAAAAGGGGTTAAAAAGTCACACCTGTGGTATGTTTTCTTTAAACATTTTCTTTAATAGTTCATTGAAGTAGCAGTCCTGGCATTTAACAATTACCAAGGAATGCAATGACAATTATTTAATTAGTATGCTATAGTATTACAAGCTGATCATTGATGATAAATGTACTTACCAGCTCCACAGGTACAGACACATTAAAAGATAAAAATGTACAGTGAACGGTAAATCTCTTCCTCTGATGTCCATGATGGATGAATGTTGTTTCTTCTTTACGACTGTTTGGTCTACTCATCACACACTTCTGAGAGGTCGAATGTGATTGAGATGATTAATCTTTTCTATAGAGTTTCCTCAGGAGATGACAGATTTCTGTGTGTGGGCTAACGTACTGTGCGTCCTTCTTATATCATCTTTATTCATTTGCTTGTACCAAAGTGCGCACAAAAAATACGCAAAATATACAAACATCTAAATTCGGACTTTGATTATTAAACCCTCTGATTTGATTAACCCCTTAAGGACCGGGAAAATCTGAGGTTGTTTTCTCTTAAGGACCGGAGCAATTCTGACCTTTTTGACTATATCTTTGTTCAACAGTGTTTTCCCTCTAAGGCTTTTATTCCACCCCCATAAATTATATACTGTTTTTAAGCACAAATAGGGCTTTCATTTGATACCCTACTTATATGGATAACCCACCATTTACTTTACTAAAATTAAAAAAAGGTAAAAAAAATGTAAAAAAAAAAATGTTTGTTTTTTCTCTTGGGATGAATTGGGCGCAAAGGGTTACATTTTTATGGAGACTGCATGAAAGGTATGACCGGTCAGTTATACCTACAAAATGTGCAGTTTAAAGTGGCCACTGTCCCCCCCCCTTGCGTGAAAATCCCCATGTCCCTTTTTCCCACCCTATTTTCCCACCCTATTTTTATCCCTGACATTTGGCGGTGTGTATAAGTGTATTACATAGCTCCACAACAATCACACTTCTAAAATTGTTTAATAAGATTATTTTTTTAAAAACATAAAATATCTTTTTGTAAAAAAAAAAAAAAAAAAAAAAAAGTGTGTTGTGTTACTACCCCCAGCTGCTGTATTCTCATTTCCCACTAGGTGTCTCCTCTCTAATTCTGTCTCCCTTACTTTGATAGCAAGGGAGACAGAGGTAGAAGAGACATGCAGAGACAGCATGCTTTGCGTGCTGCCTCTGTCTCTCACTATGCCGGTACATGTGATTGCTGCTACGGCGATCGCATGAACCAGCACAAGCAAGAAGGGCTGAGACTGAACACCCCGGTCTCAGAGCACTCAGCCTGGAATTAATGATAGCAGCGTGCACGGAGGCATGATGCTATCATTTAAGCCATGACGTCCTGGACCGTCATGGGTCATTAAGGGGATAACAATCCATGACGGTCCTCCCAACATTTCAAATTGCCAAAGAGGGACACTTGTGTTTTAGGGGGTGTTGCTGGGGGCGTGGCTGGTGGGTGGGACGTTACCAGGAAGTTTTAGGCTATTTCATGTCCTATTGATATCTCCTTGTGTAACCAAATAAATGACTTATAACAGGATCTAAGTATTTTATTTACACAGACTAATGTATAAACACATATACTAACATTTAAACAAACAATAATGTGAATTTTATTGCTGTAGAGCAATGTGATACACTTATATACACACCATGCAAACTGATCGTCTAAAAAGAGGGACATCAGGGTGGGAAAGAGGGACAGGGATTTGGGTCCAAAAGAGGGACTGTCCCTCCTAAAGAGGGACACTTGGGAGGTAAGGATTAATAAATTAATGAGTGTAAGAGAGGCGTCCAAGGCATTGGTCTGCAATGCGCTGAGCACCCATGACACTCAAAGAGTTAACCCTTTAAGTACCAGAGAGGTATCCAATGCATTGATTTGCAATGCATTGGATACCTCTTGGGCACTCAAAGGGCCATATGTTCAAAAAACATGTTCAGGCATACAATTACTTATTTTTGTCTTTCATACCACATTTTTTTGTTGTTATCCCTTTGAACACACGACCCAAACTGTTAAAGTGAACCTGTCATTGTAACTTTAGTTTGTTGTAGAAAAAAATGAAAATCTGCCTATATGCTGAACTAACTATTTTAAATATGTGAAACAAAACACTTTTGAGAAATGAATATCTTTCTACCTATCTCATATCTATCTATCTATCTATCTATCTATCTATCTATCTATCTATCTATCTCATATCTATCTATCTATCTATCTATCTATCTATCTATCTATCTATCTAATCCATCTTCGCTCACATATCTATCTATCTATCTATCTATCTATCTCATATCTATCTATCTATCTATCTATCTATCTATCTATCTATCTATCTTCGCTCTCATATCTATCTATCTATCTATCTATCTATCTATCTATCTATCTATCTATCTCATATCTACCTATCTCATATCTATCTATCTATCTATCTATCTATCTATCTATCTATCTATCTTCGCTCTCATATCTATCTATCTATCTATCTATCTATCTATCTATCTATCTCATATCTACCTATCTCATATCTGTCTATCTATCTATCTATCTATCTATCTATCTATCTATCTATCTCTCTATCTCATATCTATCTATAGCTATTATCTATCTCTCTATCTATCTCATATCTATCTATCTATGTATCTATCTCATATCTACCTATCTCATATCTATCTATCTATCTATCTATCTATCTATCTATCTCTCTATCTCATATCTATCTATCTATCTATCTATCTATCTATCTATCTCTCTATCTCATATCTATCTATCTATCTATCTATCTCTCTATCTCATATCGATCTATCTATCTATCTATCTATCTATCTATCTATCTATCTCATATCTATCTATCTATCTATCTATCTATCTATCTATCTATCTATCTCGGTATATATATCTATCTCGGTATATATATCTATCTATCTCTGTATCTAAATGGACATAACTACAGGGTTCAGGGGGTACACCTGTGATGGCCCCTGAGATCCAAGGGGGCCCTTCATTCCCAAAGCTCCATAGCTTCTAGTCATGCACCTGGGATAATATTTTAATCCTGTGAGTGCCAGAGGGGTACGCAACCCATTGCAAAGCAATGCGTTGCTTTCCCCTCTGGCACTCAAAGGGTTAATGTTATCAGACCCCCACAAACGTTTGCACCGGTCCCTCCAATGACTAGTTACTCCACTGTCTGTCTCTCCTTCAGTTGGTCTGTCTGCACAAATATTTGTTAGTCTTGTTTAGATCATTCAAGAGAATACTCCTAACTATCGTATTGTCAATCTATATTCCAAGGCTCTTTCCATTGCTAGAGTATAATATACTTGTCTAGTTTATTGTATTTCTTTATTTTATGGGAACAAGCTCAGAATGAATGTATTTGATTCCAAGTCTTGCAAATGTCATTTAATTCCAGACAGAGGTGAGTCGGTCCATTCACAAGCAGGATGAAAACAGACAATGGTAAAGTTCAGGTTATTCAGGATCCCATTTTACCTGGGATGTCTGGAACACAAGTGATTAGCATCAGCAACAATAGAACTGGGAGACTATTAACCCTTTGTGTGTCAGAGAGGTATCTTACACTGAATGCAAAAGTTGAGCAGGATTGGAGCAAATCAACTATATCGTGTGTAAGTGTGATTTGGAGGGGATAATCACAGTGTATGAGTAATATAATTATATGAGTACTTTGGAATTTGGTGATACCATTTATTTGGATTAACTGTTTATATTTTAATACAAGCTTTGAATTGATCAACTCTCTTTGTCAGGTCAAGCAGTACTGAAGCACAAAATATATATATGTATATGTGTGTGTGCTAAATAAATGATTAGGTGTAAGTTATCTTTCACATGCACACACATTAAACATTAACATGCTCATCATACATACAAGACATCATACATACAAGACATCATACATACAAGACACTCAGGGCTAGATTTAAAGGCAGCCGTTAGCCAAAAAAAAGACTAACGGGTGTCTTAACATGCAGTAGGCCATTCAAAGGGCCATGTAATGAACTGCTAACGGCAGTTCATCCAGTGTACCAGCCGCTACACAAATGTGTGTTTTGGCCCACAGAAACAAAAAAAACGCTCCACTTTGCCATTCAATAGACTGCGTTTGCTGAAAAAGATCCGATGAGGGACTCATTACCGCCTAAAATTTAAGACCCAGTTTGTTTGGCCGTAGAGTCCCTCATCGGATCTTTTGCCAGCTAGCGCAGCTGTTAACTGGCAAAAAAAAAGTCCTCAGTGGATGCATTGATATAGGGCCCCAAGCCCCACATCAATACATCCAAAGTGCCTAAATTGTGTCAAAACTTAGTAGAATTAACCCTATGAGTGCCAGCGGGGTAATTATATTATATTTATAGGGTTAAGCCAACTAAGTGAAAAACATCATCACATTAAAAGTTACACTTACCATTAATCCTGATGTCCAGCTGAGCCCTCAGCTCCCTGCTCCTCTTCTTTCTTCTTTTGTCGCTTCTTTTGTCGCTTCTTTATTCTATCTTCTTCTTTTGTTCTCTCTTCTTTCTTCTCTTGCTGTCCTGTAATAGAAAATAGAGTATAAGTACATCTTTGAAACATCTCCTATATATGGGCAGCCTCGGATCCAATTCCCTCACAGCCATTGGCTGAGATGTGCTGACACACACACACATCCCAGCCAATCATTTTGAAGCACAGTTGCTCGAATCTGATTGGCTGGGATGTGTGTGTGTCAGCACATCTCGGCCAATGGTTGTGAGGGAATTGGATCCGAGGCTGCCCATATATAGGGCAGTCTCTGCTCTGGTTCCCTCATTGCGGAACGGACATCGCCCCGGAAAGAGGGAACCAGTGGCTCACGGCACTGTCTCTGCTGCCGCCGCCTCTACGGCCGCGCACAGCAGCGGAGACATACTAAAGCTAAGTCATCATACTTTGTTTCAGGGATATTGACCATATGTGCGCACATGTTCTCTAGGGGGCAGATTTTATTTGGCAATTTAATATGGCACTGTATATGTTTATTTTGTGGCACTTAATTAACCCGTTGAGGCCAGAGAGGTCCGCAACACATTGCTTTGCAATGCATTGTATACCCCTCTGGCACTCAAGGGGTTCAACTATATCTTGTTTCAAAGATGTACTTATACACTATTTTCTCTTACAGGACAGCAAGAGAAGAAAGAAGAGAGAACATAAGAAGGAAGAGAAGATAGAAGAAAGAAGCGACAAAAGACGCGAAGGTAGAGAACAGAAGGAGACAGACAGTGGATGACAGGTAAGTGTAACATGGATCAGTTAACGATTGGTGCTTGGCAACATGTCAGGCACCGATAGTTAATTGTTTTTTAATGTTAACTTCCCAATATCACTGTTCTTAGCGGCGTTTTGGGACGTTAACTCAAAAAAAGGACGTTTAGCCACAAGACTGCTTTTGTGGCTTAACGTCCTTTGTGATCACAGCAGGTAGGGCCTTTGAATACCACGTTAGACATTTTATTTTGTCAGACGGTACTCACTTTGGCCCTACCGGCTATGCTAACGCCTGCCTTTAAATCTAGCCCTCACTGTCTGTCTGTGCTTCAGCTGCCTCTGTCTGCAGTCAGCGCACAGTAACTAAGTTGCGAAGTTGCGGGTGTCTGTCTCACAGCCGAGTCAGTGCCAGTGCCTGCAGCCTCCTCACCCGCTGTTCGCTCCCTGACACCTTCCCCCAACGTAACGAGCGCTGAAAGGAAGTGACATCCAGGGGCGTTGCTAGGTTCCAAAAAGATCTGGGGCTACAGCCCATGGCAAAATTCAACAGTGAGCACGTGGTAGTCACTATAACCACATGTGTACACATTAGTGTTGAGCGAGCGTGCTCGGCCGATGCTCGGATCGGCTCGAGCATCGCTCTGCTCGGCACATGGCGGTACTCGTACGAGTACCGCCATGTGCTCGCCCGACATGTTCGGGTGAAGAGGATCTGTGCCGGAAGAGGCACAGATCCGAAGACGCTCCGCTGGACCACCAGGGAATGGAGGTACGGGGGCATTGCGGAGATGAAGGGGGCATTGCGGAGATGAAGGGGGACATTGTGGAAGAGGGGCATAGACTCTATGCCCCTCTTCCACAATGTCCCCCTTCATCTCCGCTATGCCCGTCTTCCACAATGTGCCCCTTCATCTCCGCTATGCCCCTCTTCCACAATGTCCCCCTTCATCTCCTATGCCATAGAGGACCATAGTGAACTGAATGAAGTTGGCAGAGGGATGGGAAGACACAGAACGTTGGCGATAGAGAGGGGGAGCGTGTGTTATGCAATAAGCCCAAGAAGGGCAAATGTGAGTGTTTTTATTCCACTATTTAATAGTAAAACATTTACACTTAGATTGGTTTTCTTTTCTTGTCTTTTGCACTGCGAGTTGCTACAGTTTCAAAGTATGAGGAGCTGTTATGGTTGGCAAGCAAGACAAGGAGTCAGACAGTATAGTTAAGATCACCTTTATTAGAAGTATATGAACAGAAATTCAAATAACAAATAACACACAGAGGGTGATCAAAGAGGCAAGCACTGTATCAGAAATAGCAGTCTTCCAATAGATCCACCACACTGTCCGAGACTAGGCCTCAGCCAACTGGAGTCTCGTAGAAAAAGGTAACGCCCAGACGTAACACTGACTCAGCCTGCAGTCAGTAGCTAGGAGTCTGATAGAGTCCCAGGTCAGTACTAAGAAGGATGTCTGTGGAACGGGACCAACACGGAGTGAACAGACAGAGCCCTCTAGTAAGCACCAGATAGGATAGTCAGATAAGCCAGGTCATACACGGAGCAGGTAGCCAGCCAGAGTCACAGGTTTGCACCAGACAGGATATCCACTGAAACGTATACAAATAAGAAAGAAAAAACCTGCCTAAATAGCACAATAGGCAGGGTTTTTTTTTTCTTATTTGCATATGTTTCATATCCTCCACTGCAGCACCAGGTGCATTCACTATGATATAACTGAATTAACATATGAGCCTGTGTATGTAAGGACTGAGTGCACTGGTACAATCTTTGTGTTTAGGATATACAGCCAAACCTGTGGCTCTGGCTGACTACCTGCTCTGTATATGACCTGGCTTATCTGACTGCCCACTCTGGTGTTGACCTGGGGCTCTGTCCACTGTGCATCCAGAGCCCCAGGTCAACACCAGAGTGGGCAGTCAGATAAGCCAGGTCATATACAGAGCAGGTAGTCAGCCAGAGCCACAGGTTTACACCAGAAAGGATGTCTAAGCCAAATAGAAATGCACAAGGAGAATGGTCAGACAGAGCCACAGGTCAACATCAGAATGGATGGACAGACAAGCCGGGTCACAGGAATCAGGAATACCAAATAAATGAACTGCTCAGAACAACAACGTAAGGGTAACTGAGTCAGGACTCAGTCTGCCCTTTAAACTCCTCCTCAGGAAGTAGGTAGGAGGAGCAGCTCAGAGGGAGGAAGTAGGTAGGAGGAGACTACAGGCCTCAAACGCATAAAACAGAGGCCTACAGCATGCTGAAGCGTCGTGCCTGCAGATGACACACCTAGCATTGATGTGTTCAACCACTCGTGGAAATTACACTGGAGCATCATTGTGAGCATCGCCAGAAGCGGTGGCGCTACAAGGTACTGTGACAGGAGCCCCCCAGAAATCCATCAATTTACTCTATGAGTGACAGAGGGGTACCTGAAGTGTTGTGTACTTCTCTGGTACTTAAATGTTTAAAAATACAGAGTGAATTGAAGACAAACCTGTATATGTACTGTATGTGTGTATTTGTAACCGTGTGTGCGTGTACACACACTCATGTGTGCGTGCAGGGTTGGAAGTCTCCACTAGTCTGTGACTAATAAAGAAAATCCAGCAGACTACTAAAAAAAAATATGCTGTTCCCATATCTACCACTGGGTGGATTGTAGTCCAACAACAACTAGACATGGTAGGTTGCTACTCCTGTCTTACAACACAATGGCTCTGATTGTATCATAAAGTTGGGATGACGTGCCTATTTTCAGAATATTTTGCCAAATGGCTAAAGCCACTCCAAAGCAGCAAATCACAAATTGAGCTTGCTCTCTCATAACAGAATGAAATCGGAGAATGAATCTTCAACAGTAAACTGCAGCTGTCAACTGCCTAACATCAGATTTCACCAAGGCACTTACCTTGAGCCTGGAAATAAACACACAAGAATCCACAGAGAGAATGTACAGAGGAATGAGGTCCTGCATCCTGTTAACTCAATAATGTGAGTTCCTTTGTGAAATAGAATCTGATAATAAAGCAATCTCTTCAGATAAGACCTGAGTGTGTCTCTTTTCCTGGAAATTACCTGACAGAGTAATGCAATGACAAGGACAGTTATATTTCTGGGTAATACTAAACACAAAGCCAAATCCTAGAAGGAGAAAATCATTGTGCATTGCATGGAACTTGGGGTCGTAGTCACCAAGTTGAAGAGGAGTAATTCTGGGGTCTAATTGATTTAAATGGACTTTTCAATCCAAGGGGATGGGGATATGGGTAATTTTCATGTCTTCCTATGGTGCATTTGGTTTGCACAGATTTGCACTTCTTTAGCTGTCTGAATATGGATCTAGACATCAAAGCAGAAATAACACTATTGCACGTAAACATGATACAAAATTACCGTAAACATTCACATGTGTGGAGACACACAAACACTCATAGACACACATATAGATACATCTATATATAAAAGAGAAAGCATCATTTGACCAAAACTTGTCCGAAGCCTAACGCACCCAGGGGTGGCAGTAAGGAAGGGATATTCATGTTTCCTCCCTACAGCCAGTCCTGGAGATACGGGGGGGGGGGTGATTTTGACAGGAGTGGGCAGGGCTCTGCAAGGAGTTAGCCTGACCTCAACTTTCTCCTCAACAAAAAAAAAACATGGCTGACAAACACACACACTGTGACACATACATACATACACTGTGAAACACATACATACACATGCATACATACATGTAGGCCCCTGGATATGTTCTGTTGTGGGTCTCCTAGGGAATTAGAAGGACTTACTAGGCTGTTTAGAACTGTGTAGTTGTGCTCAGGATGTGAAAAAGCAGCTTGAATGAGCATGCTCACAAAATGAAAAGGAGGCTTGGAATACAAGGAACTGAATGAGCATGCTCAGAACATGAAAAAGAGGCTTGAAATACAAGAAACTTACTGGGCAGATGCAGAGCAGACACAGACATATACACACACACATAGCCCTCACATCAGCCTCTTCTAACATGTAGCACTATAATTAATCACTTATGGTGTTGTAGTTCAAATGCTATTCAAGCCGAAAGGATCCCCCTCCCTCCCCTTTCCCTGCTTCACTCCACCTCCCAGTCTGGTCCGGATGGAGCGCGGCAAGGGACATTCTTCAGTAAGCAAAAGGAAAATCCTGCCCTCCCTCCTCAATGGGCACAGGGTTTTCCTTATACTTACTGGATGAGAAATTGTCCCTCTCTGCATCTGTCTGTCTTCAATAACGTTTGAACTACAACACTGAAAGTAAATAAATATAGCATAATGTTCAAAAAAATATAAAGAAGTGTGTGACCATGTTGGGCCTTTTTGGAGCCTTTTTTATTTATTTTTGGAGATCGACAGTAGACGCCCGGATCCCTGGTCTTTCCTCAACTCACAGATGCCCAGCACTGCCTCTCCATGGCTAATACCCCCACCATCCCCTAGGCTCAGGCCTGCTCCCTCAGAATCAATATCAGCTTCTTCCTCCCGCACTGGATCTAGATATTGAGAGCCATGGACAGTAACGTTGGGCTCTGAATCTACATTATTTATGTCATCAGGACAACTTCTTTGTACATTAACAGCACTCTATTTAGCCATTTGAGTGCCAGAGAGGTAACATATGCATTGCACCACAATGAACTGGATAAATTTGCAGCACTCAGAGGGTTAACTCATGACACACCACTGTATACTGTTTTCACTTTGGGTCTATACCTGAGGTTTGGGGGACTGGAGAACCCTCTCATTCTCTGCTGCTGTCTATGTATTTTCACATTTAAATTATATATTCATATGGATATGTTATGGTGAGTTGGTGCTGTGAGTTTTCTTTCTTACTCTATGGCTTAAAGGGATAGTAATACTTCATTTTATCTTTATTTTATTTTGTAGGCATTAAAAAAACATGAAGAACGATATAAGTCTTATCTCTCAAACCTTTATGGTTTAAGAGATATTCACAAGCAAAGTATCCCCCCCCTGTTCAGCCACATCAGAAGGGAGGTGCCCAGGTAGACTGCAGAGAGGGACAATCTTCAATTAAGATAAGGGAAAAAGCTGAAAAACTTGTCAAGGGGGGCAGGGCTTTCATTGTTTTCATACAAAGAAAATTGTCCCCTTCTGTTATCTGTCTGGTCTATGGACTGCATTCCACATCTGAGAACAGATGTCTTACACTAGGTAAAAGGGGCAGGAGGGGAAACTTTGCTTGTGAATAGCTCTTAAACCATAAAGGTTTGAGAGACAAAACTTATATCATTCTTCATGTTTTTTTAATGCCTACTAAGTAAAATAAAGGTAAAACGAAGTATTACTATCCCTTTAACATAGTAAATTAGGTTGAATAAAGACACAAGTCCATCAAGTTCAACCTTCTCCTCATACCCCAGTTATTTTATAGCTTTCCTGCTACCAGATAAGTTAGTCTTTATCAGACCTTCCTGATCTGCCTGCTAATAAAGAACTCTGTATGTTCCCTTTGGAAAGAAATGTATCTAATCTTCTCTTAAATGTATCCATTGTATCTCCCATAACCACATCCTTGGGCAAAAAGAGTCCAGCTCAGTATCAGCCTCGTCACTGGCAGTCTCTACTGCACATGTCTTCAGCGCGCGCAGCAGTCTCTACTGCGCATGACTGTGTCATTACAAACTTTGTAGCAAATTATTATATAGAACTAGTCGAACAGCCCGTTACACGGGCCACAGTGCCTCTGGCAGCCGGTCACGGGTCTCCCGCGCCTCGGCTGATACAGAGCCTCTGGCAGCCAGTCGCAGGGCAGTCACACGCAGTGGAGACTGCCCGCACCTCGGCTGATACAGAGCTGGACGCTCCTTCGGAGCACTCCACTGCGTATGACTGCCGCACGCGCAGCAGTGTGTACTGCACATGTCGGGCGTTACACACAACTTGGCGAATTATTATATAGGATGGGGATAGGAATTTTCCTCAACATTGAAAACATAGGTAGAAAATGGAACTGTTCTCGCAGGAAAATCTGTGTTGTTAGCGCAAAGGAAAATCTATGGGTTTCTCTATTGCTGGGAATACCAGTGGGAAAAAGAGGAATATCGTGCATTTTCATGAAAATTCCTGCAGGAGTGAAGCAGGAGTTTTTGCTCGTACCTAGTCTGGAGTACACATATTAACTTTTTAAAAAATTGCTTTGGAAGGGATCCTGGATCATGTGTGTCTTGTTCAAAGGGTTAAAAAATAGACCTACTCTCCCCAATAGACCCTCTGTGTTGATGGTCTATATTAGGATTTCCTGTCACCTGAGCCGCCAAACACGATTCTATCAAATGACATCCTCAGGCCTTACCTCTTCCCTTCTTTCCCAAATCCCCCATTACTTCCCTTCCCACTCCCTCTTCTACTGTTCAATTCCCCCAAGGACTTTCCTCCTCGCTTCATCCTCTACGGTCCGATTCCCCTAAGAGACTGACCTGTCATTGGATAGACCAGACTCCCTCACTGAACTGTCTTGCATTCACCTCTCACCTGAAGAGTCTCCTGGTTATAAGTGTTAATTAGAATTATATCTGTTCTTACATCATGGATGCCGTGATGCTCTGTTTCTATTATTTAACTGACTAATGCACTATTGTTATTGATCATGCAATATTGCTGTATATCTTGGTTAATTCTACTGTGGATGTACTGTTATTTTACAAATAAAGCTTTAAAAAAAAATACTCATTTGGATTTTGAAGTCCAGTGGTTTCCATGACATTCAGGTCCTCCAGAGCATTCAGTGCTGCAGAGACACTGTAACACTGTATTACATCACACAGAGCATTCAGTGCTGCAGGGATAGTGTAACACTGTATTACATCACACAGAGCATTCAGTGCTGCAGAGAGACTGTAGCATTGTATTATATCACACAGAGCATTCAGTGCTGCAGGGAGAGTGTAACATTGTAATACATCACACAGATCATTCAGTGCTGCAGGGAGAGTGTAATATCGTATTACATCACACAGATCATTCAGTGCTGCAGGGAGAGTGTAACATTGTATTATATCACGCAGAGTATTCAGTACTGCAGGGAGACTGTAACATTGTATTACATCACACAGATCATTCAGTGCTGCAGGGAGAGTGTAACATTGTATTATATCACGCAGAGTATTCAGTACTGCAGGGAGACTGTAACATTGTATTATATCACACAGATCATTCAGTGCTGCAGGGAGAGTGTAGCATTGTATTATATCACACAGAGCATTCAGTACTGCAGACAGACTGTAACATTGTATTACATCACACAGAGTATTCAGTGCTGCAGAGAGACTGTAACATTGTAATACATCACACAGAGCATTCAGTGCTGCAGGAAGAGTGTGACATTGTATTACATCACACAGAACATTCAGTACTGCAGGGAGACTGTAACATTGTATTATATCACGCAGAGTATTCAGTACTGCAGGGAGACTGTAACATTGTATTATATCACGCAGAGTATTCAGTACTGCAGGGAGACTGTAACATTGTATTATATCACGCAGAGTATTCAGTACTGCAGGGAGAGTGTAGCATTGTATTATATCACACAGAGCATTCAGTACTGCAGGGAGACTGTAACATTGTAATACATCACACAGAGCATTCAGTGCTGCAGGAAGAGTGTGACATTGTATTACATCACACAGAACATTCAGTACTGCAGGGAGACTGTAACATTGTATTACATCACACAGAGCATTCAGTGCTGCAGAGAGACTGTAACATTGTATTACATCACACAGAGCATTCAGTACTGCAGGGAGACTGTAACATTGTATTACATCACACAGATCATTCAGTGCTGCAGGGAGAGTGTAGCATTGTATTATATCACGCAGAGTATTCAGTACTGCAGGGAGACTGTAACATTGTATTATATCACACAGATCATTCAGTGCTGCAGGGAGAGTGTAGCATTGTATTATATCACGCAGAGTATTCAGTACTGCAGGGAGACTGTAACATTGTATTATATCACGCAGAGTATTCAGTACTGCAGGGAGAGTGTAGCATTGTATTATATCACACAGAGCATTCAGTACTGCAGGGAGACTGTAACATTGTAATACATCACACAGAGCATTCAGTGCTGCAGAGAGACTGTAACATTGTATTACATCACACAGAGCATTCAGTACTGCAGGGAGACTGTAACATTGTATTACATCACACAGAGCATTCAGTGCTGCAGAGAGACTGTAACATTGTATTACATCACACAGAGCATTCAGTACTGCAGAGAGACTGTAACATTGTATTACATCACACAGAGCATTCAGTGCTGCAGGGATAGTGTAACATTGTATTACATCACACAGAGCATTCAGTGCTGCAGAGAGACTGTAACATTGTATTACATCACACAGATCATTCAGTGCTGCAGATACACTGTAACATTGTATTATATCACACAGAGCATTCAGTGCTGCAGGGAGACTGTAACATTGTAATACATCACACAGAGCATTCAGTGCTGCAGGAAGAGTGTAAGACTGTATTATATCACACAGAGCATTCAGTGCTGCAGGGAGAGTGTAACATTGTATTACATCACACAGAGCATTCAGTGCTGCAGGGAGAGTGTAACATTGTATTACATCACACAGAACATTCATTACTGCAGAGAGACTGTAACATTGTATTACATCACACAGAGAATTCAGTGCTGCAGAGAAACTGTAACATTGTATTATATCACACATAACATTCAGTACTGCAGGGAGAGTGTAACATTGTATTATATCACACAGAGCATTCAGTGCTGCAGAGACTGTAACATTGTATTACATCACACAGAGCATTCAGTGCTGCAGGGAGAGTGTAACACTGTATTACATCACACAGAGCATTCAGTGCTGCAGGAAGAGTGTAACATTGTATTACATCACGGAGAGCATTCAGTGCTGCAGGAAGAGTGTAACATTGTATTACATCACACAGAGCATTCAGTGCTGCAGGGATAGTGTAACATTGTATTACATCACACAGAGCATTCAGTGCTGCAGGGAGAGTGTAATATTGTATTACATCACACAGAGCATTCAGTGCTGCAGGAAGAGTGTAACATTGTATTACATCACGGAGAGCATTCAGTGCTGCAGGAAGAGTGTAACATTGTATTACATCACACAGAGCATTCAGTGCTGCAGGGATAGTGTAACACTGTATTACATCACACAGAGCATTCAGTGCTGCAGAGAGACTGTAGCATTGTATTATATCACACAGAGCATTCAGTGCTGCAGGGAGAGTGTAACATTGTAATACATCACACAGATCATTCAGTGCTGCAGGAGAGTGTAATATCGTATTACATCACACAGATCATTCAGTGCTGCAGGGAGAGTGTAACATTGTATTATATCACGCAGAGTATTCAGTACTGCAGGGAGACTGTAACATTGTATTATATCACACAGATCATTCAGTGCTGCAGGGAGAGTGTAGCATTGTATTATATCACACAGAGCATTCAGTACTGCAGAGAGACTGTAACATTGTATTACATCACACAGAGTATTCAGTGCTGCAGAGAGACTGTAACATTGTAATACATCACACAGAGCATTCAGTGCTGCAGGAAGAGTGTGACATTGTATTACATCACACAGAACATTCAGTACTGCAGGGAGACTGTAACATTGTATTATATCACGCAGAGTATTCAGTACTGCAGGAGACTGTAACATTGTATTATATCACGCAGAGTATTCAGTACTGCAGGGAGACTGTAACATTGTATTATATCACGCAGAGTATTCAGTACTGCAGGGAGAGTGTAGCATTGTATTATATCACACAGAGCATTCAGTACTGCAGGGAGACTGTAACATTGTAATACATCACACAGAGCATTCAGTGCTGCAGGAAGAGTGTGACATTGTATTACATCACACAGAACATTCAGTACTGCAGGGAGACTGTAACATTGTATTACATCACACAGAGCATTCAGTGCTGCAGAGAGACTGTAACATTGTATTACATCACACAGAGCATTCAGTACTGCAGGGAGACTGTAACATTGTATTACATCACACAGATCATTCAGTGCTGCAGGGAGAGTGTAGCATTGTATTATATCACGCAGAGTATTCAGTACTGCAGGGAGACTGTAACATTGTATTATATCACACAGATCATTCAGTGCTGCAGGGAGAGTGTAGCATTGTATTATATCACGCAGAGTATTCAGTACTGCAGGGAGACTGTAACATTGTATTATATCACGCAGAGTATTCAGTACTGCAGGGAGAGTGTAGCATTGTATTATATCACACAGAGCATTCAGTACTGCAGGGAGACTGTAACATTGTAATACATCACACAGAGCATTCAGTGCTGCAGAGAGACTGTAACATTGTATTACATCACACAGAGCATTCAGTACTGCAGGGAGACTGTAACATTGTATTACATCACACAGAGCATTCAGTGCTGCAGAGAGACTGTAACATTGTATTACATCACACAGAGCATTCAGTACTGCAGAGAGACTGTAACATTGTATTACATCACACAGAGCATTCAGTGCTGCAGGGATAGTGTAACATTGTATTACATCACACAGAGCATTCAGTGCTGCAGAGAGACTGTAACATTGTATTACATCACACAGATCATTCAGTGCTGCAGATACACTGTAACATTGTATTATATCACACAGAGCATTCAGTGCTGCAGGGAGACTGTAACATTGTAATACATCACACAGAGCATTCAGTGCTGCAGGAAGAGTGTAAGACTGTATTATATCACACAGAGCATTCAGTGCTGCAGGGAGAGTGTAACATTGTATTACATCACACAGAGCATTCAGTGCTGCAGGGAGAGTGTAACATTGTATTACATCACACAGAACATTCATTACTGCAGAGAGACTGTAACATTGTATTACATCACACAGAGAATTCAGTGCTGCAGAGAAACTGTAACATTGTATTATATCACACATAACATTCAGTACTGCAGGGAGAGTGTAACATTGTATTATATCACACAGAGCATTCAGTGCTGCAGAGACTGTAACATTGTATTACATCACACAGAGCATTCAGTGCTGCAGGGAGAGTGTAACACTGTATTACATCACACAGAGCATTCAGTGCTGCAGGAAGAGTGTAACATTGTATTACATCACGGAGAGCATTCAGTGCTGCAGGAAGAGTGTAACATTGTATTACATCACACAGAGCATTCAGTGCTGCAGGGATAGTGTAACATTGTATTACATCACACAGAGCATTCAGTGCTGCAGGGAGAGTGTAATATTGTATTACATCACACAGAGCATTCAGTACTGCAGGGATAGTGTAACATTGTATTACATCACACAGAGCATTCAGTGCTGCAGGGAGAGTATAAAATTGTATTACATCATACAGAGCATTCACTGCTGCAGGGAGAGTGTAACATTGTATTACATCACACAGAGCATTCAGTGCTGCAGAGACACTGTAACATTGTATTATATCACACAGATCATTCAGTGCTGCAGGAAGAGTGTAACACTATATTACATCACACAGAGCATTCACTGCTACAGAGAGACTGACATTGTACTACATCACACAGGGCATTCAGTGCTACAGGGAGACTGTAACATTGTAATACATCACACAGAGCATTCAGTGCTGCATGAAGAGTGTAAAACTGTATTATATCACACAGAGCATTCAGTGCTGCAGGGAGACTGTGACATTGTATTACATCACACAGACCACTCAGTGCTGCAGGGAGACTGTAACATTGTATTACATCACACAGAGCATTCAGTACTGCAGAGAGACTGTAACATTGTATTACATCACACAGAGCATTCAGTGCTGCAGAGAGACTGTAACATTGTATTATATCACACAGATCATTCAGTGCTGCAGGGAGAGTGTAGCATTGTATTATATCACACAGAGCATTCAGTGCTGCAGAGAGACTGTAACATTGTATTATATCACACAGATCATTCAGTGCTGCAGGGAGAGTGTAGCATTGTATTACATCACACAGAGCATTCAGTACTGCAGATAGACTGTAACATTGTATTACATCACACAGATCATTCAGTGCTGCAGGGAGAGTGTAACATTGTATTACATCACACAGAGCATTCAGTGCTGCAGAGAGACTGTAACATTGTATTATATCACACAGATCATTCAGTGCTGCAGGGAGAGTGTAACACTGTATTACATCACACAGATAATTCAGTGTTGCAGAGAGACTGTAACATTGTATTACATCACACAGAGCATTCAGTGCTGCAGGGAGAGTATAAAATTGTATTACATCATACAGAGCATTCAGTGCTGCAGAGAGACTGTAACATTGTATTACATCACACAGATCATTCAGTGCTGCAGCGAGACTATAACATTGTATTACATCACACAGAGCATTCAGTGCTGCAGGGAGAGTGTAACATTGTATTACATCACACAGAGCATTCAGTGCTGCAGAGACACTGTAACATTGTATTATATCACACAGATCATTCAGTGCTGCAGGAAGAGTGTAACACTATATTACATCACACAGAGCATTCACTGCTACAGAGAGACTGACATTGTACTACATCACACAGAGCATTCAGTGCTACAGGGAGACTGTAACATTGTAATACATCACACAGAGCATTCAGTGCTGCAGGAAGAGTGTAACACTGTATTATATCACACAGAGCATTCAGTGCTGCAGGGAGAGTGTAACATTGTATTACATCACACAGAGAATTCAGTGCTGCAGAGAAACTGTAACATTGTATTATATCACACATAACATTCAGTACTGCAGGGAGAGTGTAACACTGTATTACATCACACAGAGCATTCAGTGCTGCAGGAAGAGTGTAACTTTGTATTACATCACGCAGAGCATTCAGTGCTGCAGGAAGAGTGTAACACTGTATTACATCACACAGAGCATTCAGTGCTGCAGGGAGACTGTGACATTGTATTACATCACACAGACCACTCAGTGCTGCAGGGAGACTGTAACATTTTATTACATCACACAGAGCATTCAGTACTGCAGAGAGACTGTAACATTGTATTACACCACACAGAGCATTCAGTGCTGCAGAGAGACTGTAACATTGTATTATATCACACAGATCATTCAATGCTGCAGGGAGAGTGTAGCATTGTATTATATCACACAGAGCATTCAGTGCTGCAGAGAGACTGTAACATTGTATTACACCACACAGAGCATTCAGTGCTGCAGAGAGACTGTAACATTGTATTACATCACACAGAGCATTCAGTGCTGCAGAGAGACTGTAACATTGTATTATATCACACAGAGCATTCAGTGCTGCAGAGAGACTGTAACATTGTATTATATCACACAGATCATTCAGTGCTGCAGGGAGAGTGTAGCATTGTATTACATCACACAGAGCATTCAGTACTGCAGATAGACTGTAACATTGTATTACATCACACAGATCATTCAGTGCTGCAGGGAGAGTGTAACATTGTATTACATCACACAGAGCATTCAGTGCTGCAGAGAAACTGTAACATTGTATTACATGACACAGAGCATTCAGTGCTGCAGGGAGACTGTGACATTGTATTACATGACACAGAGCATTCAGTACTGCAGGGAGACTGTAGCATTGTATTACATCACACAGACCACTCAGTGCTGCAGAGAGACTGTAACATTGTATTACATCACACAGAGCATTCAGTGCTGCAGAGAGACTGTAACATTGTATTATATCACACAGATCATTCAGTGCTGCAGGGAGAGTGTAGCATTGTATTATATCACACAGAGCATTCAGTGCTGCAGAGAGACTGTAACATTGTATTATATCACACAGATCATTCAGTGCTGCAGGGAGAGTGTAGCATTGTATTACATCACACAGAGCATTCAGTACTGCAGAGAAACTGTAACATTGTATTACATGACACAGAGCATTCAGTGCTGCAGGGAGACTGTGACATTGTATTACATCACACAGACCACTCAGTGCTGCAGAGAGACTGTAACATTGTATTACACCACACAGAGCATTCAGTGCTTCAGAGAGACTGTAACATTGTATTATATCACACAGATCATTCAGTGCTGCAGGGAGAGTGTAGCATTGTATTACATCACACAGAGCATTCAGTGCTGCAGAGAGACTGTAACATTGTATTATATCACACAGATCATTCAGTGCTGCAGGGAGAGTGTAGCATTGTATTACATCACACAGAGCATTCAGTACTGCAGATAGACTGTAACATTGTATTACATCACACAGATCATTCAGTGCTGCAGGGAGAGTGTAACATTGTATTACATCACACAGAGCATTCAGTGCTGCAGAGAGACTGTAACATTGTATTATATCACACAGATCATTCAGTGCTGCAGGGAGAGTGTAACACTCTATTACATCACACAGATAATTCAGTGTTGCAGAGAGACTGTAACATTGTATTACATCACACAGAGCATTCAGTGCTGCAGGGAGAGTATAAAATTGTATTACATCATACAGAGCATTCAGTGCTGCAGAGAGACTGTAACATTGTATTATATCACACAGAGCATTCAGTGCTGCAGGGATAGTGTAACATTGTATTACATCACACAGATCATTCAGTGCTGCAGCGAGACTATAACATTGTATTACATCACACAGAGCATTTAGTGCTGCAGGGAGAGTGTAACATTGTATTACATCACACAGAGCATTCAGTGCTGCAGAGACACTGTAACATTGTATTATATCACACAGATCATTCAGTGCTGCAGGAAGAGTGTAACATTGTATTACATCACACAGAGAATTCAGTGCTGCAGAGAAACTGTAACATTGTATTATATCACACATAACATTCAGTACTGCAGGGAGAGTGTAACACTGTATTACATCACACAGAGCATTCAGTACTGCAGGGAGAGTGTAACATTGTATTACATCACACAGAGAATTCAGTGCTGCAGAGAAACTGTAACATTGTATTACATCACACAGAGCATTCAGTGCTGCAGGGAGACTGTGACATTGTATTACATCACACAGACCACTCTGTGCTGCAGGGAGACTGTAACATTGTATTACATCACACAGAGCATTCAGTACTGCAGAGAGACTGTAACATTGTATTGCATCACACAGAGCATTCCGTGCTGCAGAGACACTGTAACATTGTATTGCATCACACAGATAATTCAGTGCTGCAGGGAGACTGTAACATTGTATTACATCACACAGAGCATTCAGTGCTGCAGAGAGACTGTAACATTGTATTGCATCACACAGATAATTCAGTGCTGCAGGGAGACTGTAACATTTTATTACATCACACAGAACATTCAGTGCTGCAGAGACTGTAACATTGTATTACATCACACAGAGCATTCAGTGCTGCAGAGAGACTGTAACATTGTATTGCATCACACAGATAATTCAGTGCTGCAGGGAGACTGTAACATTTTATTACATCACACAGATCATTCAGTGCTGCAGGGAGAGTGTAACATTGTATTACATCACACAGAGCATTCAGTGCTGCAGAGAGACTGTAACATTGTAATACATCACACAGAGCATTCAGTGCTGCAGGAAGAGTGTGACATTGTATTACATCACACAGAACATTCAGTACTGCAGGGAGACTGTAACATTGTATTATATCACGCAGAGTATTCAGTACTGCAGGGAGACTGTAACATTGTATTATATCACGCAGAGTATTCAGTACTGCAGGGAGACTGTAACATTGTATTATATCACGCAGAGTATTCAGTACTGCAGGAAGAGTGTAGCATTGTATTATATCACACAGAGCATTCAGTACTGCAGGGAGACTGTAACATTGTAATACATCACACAGAGCATTCAGTGCTGCAGGAAGAGTGTGACATTGTATTACATCACACAGAACATTCAGTACTGCAGGGAGACTGTAACATTGTATTACATCACACAGAGCATTCAGTGCTGCAGAGAGACTGTAACATTGTATTACATCACACAGAGCATTCAGTACTGCAGGGAGACTGTAACATTGTATTACATCACACAGATCATTCAGTGCTGCAGGGAGAGTGTAGCATTGTATTATATCACGCAGAGTATTCAGTACTGCAGGGAGACTGTAACATTGTATTATATCACACAGATCATTCAGTGCTGCAGGGAGAGTGTAGCATTGTATTATATCACGCAGAGTATTCAGTACTGCAGGGAGACTGTAACATTGTATTATATCACGCAGAGTATTCAGTACTGCAGGGAGAGTGTAGCATTGTATTATATCACACAGAGCATTCAGTACTGCAGGGAGACTGTAACATTGTAATACATCACACAGAGCATTCAGTGCTGCAGAGAGACTGTAACATTGTATTACATCACACAGAGCATTCAGTACTGCAGGGAGACTGTAACATTGTATTACATCACACAGAGCATTCAGTGCTGCAGAGAGACTGTAACATTGTATTACATCACACAGAGCATTCAGTACTGCAGAGAGACTGTAACATTGTATTACATCACACAGAGCATTCAGTGCTGCAGGGATAGTGTAACATTGTATTACATCACACAGAGCATTCAGTGCTGCAGAGAGACTGTAACATTGTATTACATCACACAGATCATTCAGTGCTGCAGATACACTGTAACATTGTATTATATCACACAGAGCATTCAGTGCTGCAGGGAGACTGTAACATTGTAATACATCACACAGAGCATTCAGTGCTGCAGGAAGAGTGTAAGACTGTATTATATCACACAGAGCATTCAGTGCTGCAGGGAGAGTGTAACATTGTATTACATCACACAGAGCATTCAGTGCTGCAGGGAGAGTGTAACATTGTATTACATCACACAGAACATTCATTACTGCAGAGAGACTGTAACATTGTATTACATCACACAGAGAATTCAGTGCTGCAGAGAAACTGTAACATTGTATTATATCACACATAACATTCAGTACTGCAGGGAGAGTGTAACATTGTATTATATCACACAGAGCATTCAGTGCTGCAGAGACTGTAACATTGTATTACATCACACAGAGCATTCAGTGCTGCAGGGAGAGTGTAACACTGTATTACATCACACAGAGCATTCAGTGCTGCAGGAAGAGTGTAACATTGTATTACATCACGGAGAGCATTCAGTGCTGCAGGAAGAGTGTAACATTGTATTACATCACACAGAGCATTCAGTGCTGCAGGGATAGTGTAACATTGTATTACATCACACAGAGCATTCAGTGCTGCAGGGAGAGTGTAATATTGTATTACATCACACAGAGCATTCAGTACTGCAGGGATAGTGTAACATTGTATTACATCACACAGAGCATTCAGTGCTGCAGGGAGAGTATAAAATTGTATTACATCATACAGAGCATTCACTGCTGCAGGGAGAGTGTAACATTGTATTACATCACACAGAGCATTCAGTGCTGCAGAGACACTGTAACATTGTATTATATCACACAGATCATTCAGTGCTGCAGGAAGAGTGTAACACTATATTACATCACACAGAGCATTCACTGCTACAGAGAGACTGACATTGTACTACATCACACAGGGCATTCAGTGCTACAGGGAGACTGTAACATTGTAATACATCACACAGAGCATTCAGTGCTGCATGAAGAGTGTAACACTGTATTATATCACACAGAGCATTCAGTGCTGCAGGGAGACTGTGACATTGTATTACATCACACAGACCACTCAGTGCTGCAGGGAGACTGTAACATTGTATTACATCACACAGAGCATTCAGTACTGCAGAGAGACTGTAACATTGTATTACATCACACAGAGCATTCAGTGCTGCAGAGAGACTGTAACATTGTATTATATCACACAGATCATTCAGTGCTGCAGGGAGAGTGTAGCATTGTATTATATCACACAGAGCATTCAGTGCTGCAGAGAGACTGTAACATTGTATTATATCACACAGATCATTCAGTGCTGCAGGGAGAGTGTAGCATTGTATTACATCACACAGAGCATTCAGTACTGCAGATAGACTGTAACATTGTATTACATCACACAGATCATTCAGTGCTGCAGGGAGAGTGTAACATTGTATTACATCACACAGAGCATTCAGTGCTGCAGAGAGACTGTAACATTGTATTATATCACACAGATCATTCAGTGCTGCAGGGAGAGTGTAACACTGTATTACATCACACAGATAATTCAGTGTTGCAGAGAGACTGTAACATTGTATTACATCACACAGAGCATTCAGTGCTGCAGGGAGAGTATAAAATTGTATTACATCATACAGAGCATTCAGTGCTGCAGAGAGACTGTAACATTGTATTACATCACACAGATCATTCAGTGCTGCAGCGAGACTATAACATTGTATTACATCACACAGAGCATTCAGTGCTGCAGGGAGAGTGTAACATTGTATTACATCACACAGAGCATTCAGTGCTGCAGAGACACTGTAACATTGTATTATATCACACAGATCATTCAGTGCTGCAGGAAGAGTGTAACACTATATTACATCACACAGAGCATTCACTGCTACAGAGAGACTGACATTGTACTACATCACACAGAGCATTCAGTGCTACAGGGAGACTGTAACATTGTAATACATCACACAGAGCATTCAGTGCTGCAGGAAGAGTGTAACACTGTATTATATCACACAGAGCATTCAGTGCTGCAGGGAGAGTGTAACATTGTATTACATCACACAGAGAATTCAGTGCTGCAGAGAAACTGTAACATTGTATTATATCACACATAACATTCAGTACTGCAGGGAGAGTGTAACACTGTATTACATCACACAGAGCATTCAGTGCTGCAGGAAGAGTGTAACATTGTATTACATCACGCAGAGCATTCAGTGCTGCAGGAAGAGTGTAACACTGTATTACATCACACAGAGCATTCAGTGCTGCAGGGAGACTGTGACATTGTATTACATCACACAGACCACTCAGTGCTGCACGGAGACTGTAACATTTTATTACATCACACAGAGCATTCAGTACTGCAGAGAGACTGTAACATTGTATTACACCACACAGAGCATTCAGTGCTGCAGAGAGACTGTAACATTGTATTATATCACACAGATCATTCAATGCTGCAGGGAGAGTATAGCATTGTATTATATCACACAGAGCATTCAGTGCTGCAGAGAGACTGTAACATTGTATTACACCACACAGAGCATTCAGTGCTGCAGAGAGACTGTAACATTGTATTACATCACACAGAGCATTCAGTGCTGCAGAGAGACTGTAACATTGTATTATATCACACAGAGCATTCAGTGCTGCAGAGAGACTGTAACATTGTATTATATCACACAGAGCATTCAGTGCTGCAGAGAGACTGTAACATTGTATTACATCACACAGATCATTCAGTGCTGCAGGAGAGTGTAGCATTGTATTACTTCACACAGAGCATTCAGTCTGCAGAGATGCTAACAGAGCATTCAGAGACTGCAGAGAGTAACATTGTATTATGCACTGAACAGAGCATTGGACAGACATTCATGCCAGAGACTTGTATTACATGACACAGAGCATTCAGTACTGCAGGGAGACTGTAGCATTGTATTACATCACACAGACCACTCAGTGCTGCAGAGAGACTGTAACATTGTATTACATCACACAGAGCATTCAGTGCTGCAGAGAGACTGTAACATTGTATTATATCACACAGATCATTCAGTGCTGCAGGGAGAGTGTAGCATTGTATTATATCACACAGAGCATTCAGTGCTGCAGAGAGACTGTAACATTGTATTATATCACACAGATCATTCAGTGCTGCAGGGAGAGTGTAGCATTGTATTACATCACACAGAGCATTCAGTACTGCAGAGAAACTGTAACATTGTATTACATGACACAGAGCATTCAGTGCTGCAGGGAGAGAGCATTCAGTGCTGCAGGGAGACTGTGACATTGTATTACATCACACAGACCACTCAGTGCTGCAGAGAGACTGTAACATTGTATTACACCACACAGAGCATTCAGTGCTTCAGAGAGACTGTAACATTGTATTATATCACACAGATCATTCAGTGCTGCAGGGAGAGTGTAGCATTGTATTATATCACACAGAGCATTCAGTGCTGCAGAGAGACTGTAACATTGTATTATATCACACAGATCATTCAGTGCTGCAGGGAGAGTGTAGCATTGTATTACATCACACAGAGCATTCAGTACTGCAGATAGACTGTAACATTGTATTACATCACACAGATCATTCAGTGCTGCAGGGAGAGTGTAACATTGTATTACATCACACAGAGCATTCAGTGCTGCAGAGAGACTGTAACATTGTATTATATCACACAGATCATTCAGTGCTGCAGGGAGAGTGTAACACTCTATTACATCACACAGATAATTCAGTGTTGCTGAGAGACTGTAACATTGTATTACATCACACAGAGCATTCAGTGCTGCAGGGAGAGTATAAAATTGTATTACATCATACAGAGCATTCAGTGCTGCAGAGAGACTGTAACATTGTATTATATCACACAGAGCATTCAGTGCTGCAGGGATAGTGTAACATTGTATTACATCACACAGATCATTCAGTGCTGCAGCGAGACTATAACATTGTATTACATCACACAGAGCATTTAGTGCTGCAGGGAGAGTGTAACATTGTATTACATCACACAGAGCATTCAGTGCTGCAGAGACACTGTAACATTGTATTATATCACACAGATCATTCAGTGCTGCAGGGAGAGTGTAGCATTGTATTATATCACACAGAGCATTCAGTGCTGCAGAGAGACTGTAACATTGTATTATATCACACAGATCATTCAGTGCTGCAGGGAGAGTGTAGCATTGTATTACATCACACAGAGCATTCAGTACTGCAGATAGACTGTAACATTGTATTACATCACACAGATCATTCAGTGCTGCAGGGAGAGTGTAACATTGTATTACATCACACAGAGCATTCAGTGCTGCAGAGAGACTGTAACATTGTATTATATCACACAGATCATTCAGTGCTGCAGGGAGAGTGTAACACTCTATTACATCACACAGATAATTCAGTGTTGCAGAGAGACTGTAACATTGTATTACATCACACAGAGCATTCAGTGCTGCAGGGAGAGTATAAAATTGTATTACATCATACAGAGCATTCAGTGCTGCAGAGAGACTGTAACATTGTATTATATCACACAGAGCATTCAGTGCTGCAGGGATAGTGTAACATTGTATTACATCACACAGATCATTCAGTGCTGCAGCGAGACTATAACATTGTATTACATCACACAGAGCATTTAGTGCTGCAGGGAGAGTGTAACATTGTATTACATCACACAGAGCATTCAGTGCTGCAGAGACACTGTAACATTGTATTATATCACACAGATCATTCAGTGCTGCAGGAAGAGTGTAACATTGTATTACATCACACAGAGAATTCAGTGCTGCAGAGAAACTGTAACATTGTATTATATCACACATAACATTCAGTACTGCAGGGAGAGTGTAACACTGTATTACATCACACAGAGCATTCAGTACTGCAGGGAGAGTGTAACATTGTATTACATCACACAGAGAATTCAGTGCTGCAGAGAAACTGTAACATTGTATTACATCACACAGAGCATTCAGTGCTGCAGGGAGACTGTGACATTGTATTACATCACACAGACCACTCTGTGCTGCAGGGAGACTGTAACATTGTATTACATCACACAGAGCATTCAGTACTGCAGAGAGACTGTAACATTGTATTGCATCACACAGAGCATTCCGTGCTGCAGAGACACTGTAACATTGTATTGCATCACACAGATAATTCAGTGCTGCAGGGAGACTGTAACATTGTATTACATCACACAGAGCATTCAGTGCTGCAGAGAGACTGTAACATTGTATTGCATCACACAGATAATTCAGTGCTGCAGGGAGACTGTAACATTTTATTACATCACACAGAACATTCAGTGCTGCAGAGACTGTAACATTGTATTACATCACACAGAGCATTCAGTGCTGCAGAGAGACTGTAACATTGTATTGCATCACACAGATAATTCAGTGCTGCAGGGAGACTGTAACATTTTATTACATCACACAGAACATTCAGTGCTGCAGAGACTGTAACATTGTATTACATCACACAGAGCATTCAGTACTGCAGGGAGACTGTAACATTGTATTACATCACACAGAAAATTCAGTGCTACAGGGAGACTGTAACATTGTATTACATCACACAGAACATTCAGTGCTGCAGAGACTGTAACATTGTATTACATCACACAGAGCATTCCGTGCTGCAGAGACACTGTAACATTGTATTGCATCACACAGAACATTCAGTGCTGCAGAGACTGTAACATTGTATTACATCACACAGAACATTCAGTGCTGCAGAGACTGTAACATTGTATTACATCACACAGAGCATTCCGTGCTGCAGAGACTGTAACATTGTATTACATCACACAGAACATTCAGTGCTGCAGAGACTGTAACATTGTATTGCATCACACAGAGCATTCCGTGCTGCAGAGACACTGTAACATTGTATTGCATCACACAGATAATTCAGTGCTGCAGGGAGACTGTAACATTGTATTACATCACACAGATCATTCAGTGCTGCAGAGACTGTAACATTGTATTACATCACACAGAGCATTCAGTGCTGCAGAGAGACTGTAACATTGTATTGCATCACACAGATAATTCAGTGCTGCAGGGAGACTGTAACATTTTATTACATCACACAGAACATTCAGTGCTGCAGAGACTGTAACATTGTATTACATCACACAGAGCATTCAGTGCTGCAGAGAGACTGTAACATTGTATTGCATCACACAGATAATTCAGTGCTGCAGGGAGACTGTAACATTTTATTACATCACACAGAGCATTCAGTGCTGCAGAGAGACTGTAACATTGTATTACATCACACAGAACATTCAGTACTGCAGAGACTGTAACATTGTATTACATCACACAGAGCATTCAGTACTGCAGGGAGACTGTAACATTGTATTACATCACACAGAACATTCAGTGCTACAGGGAGACTGTAACATTGTATTACATCACACAGAACATTCAGTGCTGCAGAGACTGTAACATTGTATTACATCACACAGAACATTCAGTGCTACAGGGAGACTGTAACATTGTATTACATCACACAGAACATTCAGTGCTGCAGAGACTGTAACATTGTATTTCATCACACAGAGCATTCAGTACTGCAGGGAGACTGTAACATTGTATTACATCACACAGAACATTCAGTGCTACAGGGAGACTGTAACATTGTATTACATCACACAGAACATTCAGTGCTGCAGAGACTGTAACATTGTATTACATCACACAGAACATTCAGTGCTACAGGGAGACTGTAACATTGTATTACATCACACAGAACATTCAGTGCTGCAGAGACTGTAACATTGTATTACATCCCACAGAGCATTCAGTACTACAGAGAGACTGTAACATTGTATTACATCACAAAGGGCATTCAGTGCTGCAGAGAGACTGTAACATTGTATTACATCACAAAGGGCATTCAGTGTTGAAGGAAAAGGGTATTGTATTATATGACACAGAGCATTCAGTGCTACAGAGAAACTGTAACATTGTATTACATCACACAGATCATTCAGTGGGGGTCAATGTGTGGTTCTATGGCTACCAGTGCAGTGGGACAAGGCTGGGGAGGTCAGTATGTGTCCTCCTATAAATATGGTATGACAGCGGGTAGGTATGTGTGGTTCTAGGGCTACTATAAATACAGTCACACCCATGTCCCTGCCACTTACCAGCTCAGCTGAAGCCCTGCTCTGCACTGCCTGATCATGTCTCTGCCATTGTTCCACATTCCCTGCTTCTCTGTGCAAGTCATCTTCCCCAGCATCCTGCCTGCTGATTGGTTAGAAATCAGCTCACTTGTAGTAATTGGCAAGGATGTGCATGCTCACAGACAGAGAATGAAGAAGCTGCATAATAGAGATTGGACCATGGCCTTCCAGCTGTAGCTTGAACATAGTTCCCATCATCCTCAGTGTGCATTTGTGTGTGTGTCTCTGTATGAGTGTGTGTATATGTGTGTATGTGTCTGCCAGTGTGTGGGGGGCATGTGTGTGTGTCTGTGGTGTAGGAGTGAAAGGCAGCCATTTTTTTTTCAGCCTTAGATAGTGGTGGGCGGACTGGATAATGGGGGCGGGCCAAAAATCACAACCCCATTTAATCACCCAATGGGAGCAGTGATCCTCTTTACTGTCACCCCTGGGTGTGTTTTGCCAGGCACAAATCTTCTTTTATATATATAAATTAAAATAAATAATAATAAATAATAAAATCATGGAGTCATTCTGGAGCAAACCATTGCATCATAGGGCAAACATGAACTTCTCAAAATTGCCATTGATTTAAATGGTGTTTTTAACTCCATGAATGTTAAAAAGACCTTGTAAACCTCTCACTAGCATTTAAGGGGTTAAAAGTCCGATCTAAATCAAAAAGGATTTTTGTCTGTCCCCTGCGTTGCGGTTGGTTTGCCCCAGAATCACTTGCGTTCTTCCTCTGACATCTGCCTCAATATCAACACGTAATACAATTCTTTGTCATCATGGAGAACAAAGAAAAGAGCTGTCAATAAGACAGAAAACAGACTGTAAATTTCTCTGGTATTACCTTTCCTGGCAAACTGTATTTTCAGTATTTCAACTATTTATTTAGGTATTGCTCTAGCAATTTCCATAAAAATATGAAAAAGGACATAAATTATTTATATAAAAAAATCAATACACAATTAACTAGAAGCAGGACTCAGGGGAATAGGAATTTACTGTGAATTGTGGCATGACAGGAAGCATCAGACGATTCAGAATAAAATAAATCTCATTTGAGAGAATCGGCTGCATTGTTTAGAGAGGAATTAAAGTCCCACAGATCGCTGGACGTTGTTTCAATATGCCATTTAATCCTTTGAGTGCCAGAGTGCTACGCAACACATTGCTCTGCAATGCATTGCTTACCCCTCTGTCACTCAGAGGGTTGAGGAAGAAATGTTATTGTTACACAGAATAGAACCCGGCCAATGCAATCACTCCCCAATTACCGTAAAATCTCAGGTATAATATGCACCTGTGTATAATACGCAGGTGTTTATTATACCCAAGATTTTAGGGTAAAACAAGACTGCCTATAAATAATATGCACCCTTATTTTACCCCTTACTTAAATTTTTTTTAAGTCTGCCAGATACATTCCCTCCCTCCCCTGGTGCTATCCACTCTCAAAATAAGACTTACTTCATTCAATTTAAGTCCTCACTGAAGTCGCCATCTTTTCCAGCGAAGGGAAGCCAAAATACAAACTATGTAAACCTTCCCTTCGGGAAGTTAGGGGGCAACGGTTTTGACAGGAGTCAGCCATTGAGTTTAATGAGTTTTAAAGGGGTGTTGAAGAAGAAGCCCTTCGTATTTTGCCATAGTTTTTTTTTTAATATAGTTTCTCAGTTAGGTAGGGACTTGTGCTTATTGACCAGTTACCTGTCACTTTGGTACTTGTCATCAATTATCATGTTCACCAAAAAAGGTGAAAGGGGGAATGGATAACTTGAATGATTTTGTGGTGGTCATCATATGAAATATGATTCAGAAAGTCATTCCAATTCACATCCAAATAAAGGTGGTGGGGGAAATCTATACACGTGACAGTGCCAGCTAGGAAGGAGAAGAATCACAAGTGCAAGTACAAGGCTTTAGTGAGAGAATTGCAGAATTATCTGGATGTGATTGTCAGTGTGCACAAGGAGGATATTGTTACTGAGATGCCCCAGGTGGGTTTTCAGAGATGCTTGAAAAATGATGAGTGTGAATTATTGGTGAATGGTGATAGGGAGGACATTCCAAAGTCGAGGGCCAGACAATGGGCAGCAACAGAATATAACATCAGGTCACAGCCAGTAATGTTGCTTCTGGTTCTGGCAGTATTAATAAAGAACAAATAAAATAGGACTTTTTTATTTTCATTTTCATTAATTGTATTACGTATTAGATGCATATGTCCTTAATAGTGAGTTAAAGGGATTTGTTTCCAGACAGCTTTATGTCAGGGTCTGTGAAGTCAGGGACAGATACCATGTAAAAGAAGATACAGTGTAAAAAAAAGCAGTTATACAATGTAGAAAAGCCTGCCTCCAGTCTTTTAAATACATAAATACAGAGCACTCAATGGTACAGGAATATTGTTACATTGAATCACTATACCTGCTTTTACAGTCACTGACAAGAAAGCTGTCTGAAAACAGAGATCCAGAGAGCTCACTGTCAAAGAGACATAAAATTGTAAAAGTAACAGGCAGTTTTATTTTAGTATGCATTTTACCAATAAGAATACTATGATTTTTCTTAATTTGAAATATGTCTTGGAGAGCATTTACAATACAAAGAAGATGCAAGACTTTAAATAATATGGGTAGTAAGGATAATGGTCTGTAATTTGATACCAGGTTTTTGTCACCACTTTTGTGGACAGGTACAATATTAGCCACTTTCCAGGCTTTGGGTACATAACCAGATAATAAGGAAGCTTTAAAGGGATAGTAATACTTAAAATGTAAAAAAAAAAATATATGTTGTAGGGTTTATCCCCCTGAGTAAAACAAGAGTACTCCCATTGCTGAAAGGTGCTTCATTCAAAAGTTATTAATTTTCAAAGTTGAATTTTTTAGGTGCAATATCACAGTGGCCTGAAATTGTACAGTGGCGCTGTTGCTACACGATCCTATGGACAGCTCTGGTCAGTTGACCATAAATCTCCATAGGATGGTGTAGCAACAGCGCCACTGTACAATTTCAGGTCACAGTGATATTGCACCTAAAAAGTTCAACTTTGAAAATGAATAACTTTTGAATGAAACACCTTTCAGCAGTGGGAGTACCCTTGTTTTACTCAGGGGGATAAACCCTACAACATATATTTTTTTACATTTTTTTTTTTTCAAAAACTTTTTTATTTAATTTTAAAGTATAAAATACAATAAAACTTACAGATCATTTTGCAGATAACAATAGTATCAGAAAAAATTTAAACATACTTCAAATACCAAAGTAAATTACAGTCCCTACACAGTTGAAGGACTAAGTTTTGGAACAAGGTTCTTTCACATAAGAAATGGTATTGCCTCATACACCGCAACTGACACATCTTAGAGGAAAATGATATGAGTAAGAACCTAAATATGAGAAATTTTTGGTTACAGAAATAAACAACCTTCTGATGTCATCGAGATAGAACTCTAACAGTGAGCTCATTGAAGAACACACTAAATACCACCTACTAACCCTAAAACTAAAACAAAACACGGTGTCTCAATGAAATAAGAAGGTCTTACATTGCAAAGCAACATAGAAATAATATATATTCAAAGGATGTCGACAACGTCCCCCCCAGAAGAGTCAACTCCTCCCAGTACGCCAATTACCAATCTCTCTGTGTTAATGAAGACGTGTCTAGTTGTCTTATTGCCCGTTCGTCCATCCACTTTGTGTATCTAAAGCAAGTGTAAAAATCATCTTGCTGGGACTTGGACAATGTTTGAATAAAAGGGTCCCATGTCTTCACAAATGTTTCCCCCAGTGCCTCTTTATTTTCCAGTGAGAGAATCCAGTTTAATTTAGTGAAATGTAACATTCGGGTTTTCCATTGAAGCAATGTAGGGGGTGTGGGTGAGAGCCAATGAGTTAAGATCACCTTAATGGCTAACAGTATAGAATAGTCCAACAAAGTCATCTGAGATAACGTCAGTGGTAGTGTGGAGTCGTAGACTCCCAACAAAAAGGACGGAGTGGGGAAATCTACCGAAAGACCCATTTTCTCAGTTATATAAGCAAAGATCTTGGTCCAAAAAGAAAAAATAGGTGGACAGAGATAAAGGGCATGTAACAAAGTAGCCTGAGGCTCAGCACACCTAGGACAGAGTGGAGAGACGGCCAGACCAATTGTATGGGCTAATTTGGGAGTAACATAAGTCCTATGCAGGAGTCTGTAAGAGACCTCATGAAAGTAAGAAGCAGGGGAGTGACATAAACGACTACGGAAGCTTTGATAAATCTTATCAGAAGTTAATGACGGGATATCAAGAATCCATTTATCAATGTGAGAGTGAGTGATGCGGGTAGAGAGCCCCTGTAATAAGAGACTGTAAGCTCTGGAAATCGTAAAAGGGATAGGGCATGAAGCCTGTAAAAGACAATCAAGGGGATTATCTGAGATTTGGGGATGTAAGATAGGTAACAGCGAGTGCACGTAATGTTTAGCTTGAAGGTAGGTAAATAGATGACTAGATGGGAGATCATATTTAGCCTGAAAGTCTGGAAAGTGATAGGGCTTTCCAGTTGTTGGGTCAAGGAGAGCCCCAACATAAAAGATTTTCTTGTCCGCCCATGTATAAAATCTCCCATCTGGGGAGCCATGTTGGAAAAGAGGATTTTGAAGGAAAGGAAGAAAAACTGAAACATTTTTATTTTTATGTAATAAATGCCGGGAGTGCTGCCATGCTTTGATTGTCGAGCTGATTAAAGGATTTGTTAAACAATGGTCGGGGATATGAGAACGTGGGGCATGCAAAAGATAGCTAAGAGCCACTTGAGGGGTAAACGCCTGGTCCCAGGTAGAGTTCGTAAAGGTATTAGTATGATTGATCCAATCTCTAGCGATACGTAAGAGACAAGCCACATTGTATAATCTGATATTAGGGAGTCCCAGACCCCCCTGTTCTCTCCTCTTTTGTAATTTGCTTATACTAATTTTGGGTCGTTTCCCATTCCAAATGAAACCCTGAAATTTTTTGTCAAGAAATCTCACATCAGAGTTGGGCAGATACAATGGCATTGTTTGCAATAAATACAACAGTTTGGGGAAAACCACCATCTTAATCAGTTGAGATCTACCTATAAAAGAGAGCGGGAGTGAACGCCATGTGTGAAGATCTGAGGCAATCCGGCCAAGTAACGGTGGAATATTACTCTCGTATAATTGCTCCATGCGCCCTGGCAAATGAATCCCTAGAAATTTGATGTGATCATGGACAATACGAAATTTACATAAAGGGGCTGTGAGAGGAGGATGATGGGGTGTTAGCCAGAGTGCTTCAGATTTGTGAAAGTTAACTTTGAAACCCGCTATAGTTTGAAAGTCACTCAAAACAGTTGAAATATCAGTAAGTGCTGTTAGGGGGTGTCGAATAAAGAGCAGAAGATCATCAGCAAATGCAGATAATTTAACCTCCCGACCACCCAGGGTCACGCCTCGGAAGGAGCGAAGCAGATTAAGCTTCCTTAGCAAAGGATCTAGAGCAAGATTGAACAACAAGGGGGAGAGCGGACAGCCTTGTCTGGTACCTTTCGAGAGAGTGAACAGCGGTGAATTAAGATTGTTCGTAGTGATAGTGGCCCTGGGATAGCTATACAGGAGTTTAACAAAACCAGTGAAATGATGTCCAAAGCCCTGTACCGAGAGAAGATGAAATAAATGGGGCCAGAGAATTTTGTCGAACGCTTTTTCCGCATCTAAATTCACCATGAGATGCGGAACATGAGGAAAATCATTTGCTTTCATTATCACCGCCAAGGCAGTACGGATATTGGTAACAGAGTGCCGACCCGTGAGGAATCCCGTTTGTTCAGGGGCAATAAGAAGAGAAAGAATACGATTCAATCTAGTCGCCAGAATTTTGGTTAAAAGCTTATAGTCAGTATTAAGTAAAGAAATGGGTCTATAAGATTCAACTTTGGTGTGGTCTCTGCCCGGTTTAGGGAGAACTATAATTCTAGCCAAAGTAAAATCCGTCGGGAGGTGATGATCACGAAGGGCTGCATTGTACAAGACCAAAAGTGAAGGTGCTATAGCCGGACCAAGAACCTTGTAAAATTCGCCCGGAAGGCCATCAGGTCCCGGTGCTTTCCCTGATGGAAGAGAAGTAAGAGCCTCCTGCAATTCCAGGGATGTGATTGGCGCATTAAGAGAGGCAGTCTGAGCTGCAGAAAGTTTGGGAAGATTGATGTCAGACATAAAGGCTTCTCTCAACAGAGGACAGTCTGCTTCATCCGTATATAAGGTTTTATAATATGCCTCAAAGGCGTTATTTATGTGCGTGGTGTCTGTAAGGACTGTTCCCTGACAATTGACAATTGAGCTAATAGAATTAGGGCCTTTGGAAGTTTTTATAACATGTGCCAAAAGTCTTCCTTGTTTATTGGCATGTTTGAAATAGTGTGCTGAGCGACGGCTTACATACCATTGTGCCATAGTTGCAGATAAGGTGTCATAGGCTTTTTTAGCTTCAAGGTACCGAGATTTATTTTGCTCAGTCGCGGAGCGCAAATAGGCCGTATAACTAGCCGACAGGCGTTGTTGGAGCACATTCAGTTTGGTTTTGGTATCCCGACGTAATTTAGTATAATATGATATAATGTGTCCCGTAAGAACAGTTTTAGCAGCCGGCCAAAACGTGAGAGCATCCTGTTCATGAGCCTTGTTGTCAATACAATACAAATCCCAAGCCGCTTTCAAACTGACTTTAAATTCTTGGGAGTGAATAAGAAAAGTAGGCATACGCCAATTAAATGAGACTGGAAGAGGGGGCCCAAATGTGAGACTACAAGAAACCGGGGCATGATCTGAAATATGAATGGGATGGATCTGACAATGTTGAATAAGCGACAAGACCGCTGAAGCCGCTAGAAAGTAATCTATTCTCGTAAAAACCGAATGTGGGTGGGAGTAAAAAGTATATTGTCGTTCAATAGGATTAAGAGTCCGCCATACATCGCGGAGAGCCAGTTGGTCGATCCACTTAACCAGCATGGACGGAGACTGACGAACAGAAGCTGTTGGCCTTCCACTTCTGTCAATGTGAGGATTAACAATAGAGTTGAAGTCCCCTCCCATCAGTAGTTGATCTAATGAAAAGTTCAACAAGTGGTTTAGGAAGGTGGCAAAAAAGATATGGGATGGACTGTTAGGGGCATATACATTGCATAATACTAAAGGCCGACCATCGACATCAGCCTGAACTATTAAAAACCTCCCCTCCGGGTCTACTACTGTCTGGTGTACTTGAAAGCTAAGGGATTTGTGTACAAGGATAGCCAGGCCTCGTTTCTTACTGGAGAAAGGGGCGTCGATGCAAGTACCAACCCAGTCCCTACACAGCTTTTGATGTTCCATGGCAGATAGGTGAGTCTCCTGAAGGAAAGCCACCCGTGTGCCTAAACTTTTCAGATGAGACAGGATTTGCCTGCGCTTTATTGGACTATGAATACCCCCCACATTCCATGTAGTGAAAGTGAGATCATGCAGTAGTGTGTGGGAACCCGGGATAGGATCTGAGCTCATGGCGGGTCTGGGGAGAGGACTATTGTAAGTAGATGAAAATAATCAGTCGTCCCCAACAGCTCTCCCAGCGAGGAGCCATCGAGGGACATCCAAGGGAGGTAACGCAGGACATCCAGAATAACAAATATTTGAAGAGCCAATGCAGACAGGGCGGGAGGAGACACCAAAGCCCCCGCTCCCCCGCATGGGCTATAGAAGGACCTAAATCCAAACAGTATAAACCTAACCAACAAATGTAACAAAAAATACATGTTCAAGGAACTAATCAGTTCCAATAGTCACAAAACAATATGACCCCCCCCAATCCTTTTCACAGAGTTACTAAAAGAAAAGGCTCTTGTAAAACCCACCTCCCCCACTAGGGAGACCACCGGGACCCCAGGGGGACACCAGAGGGTGAGAAAAATAGGAGCCAGGAGAGGCCGAGACCCAGCTCAGGGGCCCAATCGGCCCTGCCCAGAACCAATCTAGGCAGCCGGGAAACTCCCCCCCCCAGCTCCAACCCACCAGTGCCCACCAGGTCCCCGGCGGGAACCCCACAATCCCCACCTCCCTCATGAAGCAGATCATCATAGTGTAGCTAAGCATGTCACCCAGTACCCCAAAAGCAAAAGAAGAAGTCCCCCCTATCCCCTAAAGGGAAGAGGGGGGAGCAAGAAAATACCATCCTGGACCACGGCCGAACAGCCGAACCCCCCAGATGAGCCCCCCCTCCTCCACAGAGTAGAGGAGAGAGTCTTCATCCAAATCCCCAGGTCCAGGATGATGTATAACTCAGAATATGCTGACTTCTCAAACAAACATACAGAAGCAGTATGCACTTAAGTGTTACACAATGGAGAGATACCATCAAATCAGGTAACGAGATGAGATCCAGACAGCATGGTCAGGGTAGATGTAGGCTGTCAAAGAATGCCCATGCATCCTTGGGGGAGTCAAACCATCTCGGTTTCTCCCCGTCCAGGACCCTGAGACGTGCTGGGTATATCAGTGCAAACTTGATATGATTTTGAAACAATTTTCCACAAATTTCAGCAAATTCTCGACGTTTCGTAGACACTCTTGCAGAATAGTCCTGGAAAAGTAACAGTTTATGATTCTTATATTCCAGACGTTCCATCTTGCGGTAGGCAAACAATAGTCTCTGTTTATCTGCAAAGTTTAGCAATCGAAAGATGACTGGTCGTGGACGGTTGGAGGTGCCTTCGCCAAGGGGACCCAAGCGATGAGCTCTTTCAATCAGCATTGGAGAGACCATGTCGTCCAGATGAAGCAGGTCAGGAAGACCCTTCGAAAGAAAGTCATGCAGTTCTCTGCCCTTCAGCGATTCTGGAAGACCCACGATCCTGAGATTATTACGTCTGCTACGGTTCTCTAGATCATCAAGCTTATCAGTAAGTAGGTTAGCAGTTGATTCAAGGGTCTGTATTTTCTGTTGAAGATCAGTGATGGACAATTCGCAGGTAGTGGTGCGGGAGTCTATATCTACAAGTTGTTCTTTGTGTGCTTTTAATTCACCCAATATTTCTTGCATGGAGGAATTGAGAGAGTCCATCTTTGCGTCAATCAATGGGGTAAGCAGATTCATCACGGCCTTGGCAGTAGCATCCGCAAGAGAGGGAGTATCTGGATCTGTCACCTCATCAGAGTCTATAGTAGAGTCATCAACTTCAGGAGTTGAGATAGTAGATTTCTTTCTATCAGGTCTGCTTCCACCTCTAGTATGGCGTTGTGGCTTAGACTGGTCAGACATTGTAAGAAAGCGATCCATGAGGTTAATGATGCCGTCAAATTGTAATAGGAGCAATGTCACCACGATAATTCCATAGGCGGGTCTTGTGGGGGGAAAGTGAGCACCTACTGGTTACATAGTGGGGGGCCACATTGCAAAATCAGTTCAAGCCATCAGGTCTTCATCAGCAGCGACAGGAGCTTCGCTGCTGAGATATACATGGGGCAGAGAGGTAAAACATAGACAGGGAAGGTCACAAACAGGGGAGGTATTGACTGCAATCAGGCAAGAGGACACCGACAGTAGGCCATCCAACCACCTCTCTCCCACATTGCAGGCCAGGAATAGTAAGCTCCTCCAGGTGGCAGTGCGTCAATCAGAAGCCATACTCTGCGACCCCCCACCTTTTCTCCAAAGGCACCTCCAATAAATTCTGGCATCAAGAACGACAATGACCCAGATCTTCGAGCCCAGGTAAAATTATATATACGGGGCAGAGGGGGGAGAACAAATAGAGGAGAGTCACACACAGGGGAAAGTTCAGGTCAGATCTATGAAGCTGACGTTGTAGTGTAAGGCCATAAGCCCCAGGGCCTAGTAGGTATTCAACCAGGTATAATGACCTATTGGCGTGGGAGGGACACTGGGAGGAAAAAAAATAAACGGAAGGTGCACTAATGGGAGACTAAAGAGGAGTATAGGCCTGTACTCACTGAACGGAGGAATGAGGAATCCAACAGGGCCTCCGCGCTATTCCACTCGTCGTCCGTGTGCGGCCCTCCAGCAGCGGGTGTTCCCAGGCTGTTCTGGAGGTGACTTGGATAGGACAGGGATGAAGCAACGAGGTACCCCTCCGATCGAATTGTTTGTTCGCTCGGCGCCCCGCCGGGCAAGTGCGGCGTGCTAGGCCGCGGTTCAGGCCTCTAAGTCCGGTGGCCTCCGTGATCCGCAGAATAAATGTAAAAAAAAAAGGCCTCTACAGAGAGCCTAGCAGCTGGGCAGTTAGTGTACTGCCGAATGAAGGCAGAAATAGGGCTGCAATTGCAGGATGGCAACAGATAACAACCAAAGACAGCGGAGCCTCTCCAACACACGTCCGCTCAATATGGCTGGTGACCTTGTTTTCATTTTTTTACATTTTAAGTATTACTATCCCTTTAATTAGGGCTACAATGGGATGGGCAGTGACCAAAGCACTGAGCTTTAGTTAGCAACATTGCTGGCAGATGATCAGGCCCAGATTGTGATTTCATTTTTTGGTTAAGGAAGTGGTCAGTGATATCAACAGCAGGTACTAATGTGACCTTGAATTCAGCATTATTGTTGGATCAATAGGAGGGTGCCAGAATCTATTCAATGTGCTTAATCATTTTTGAATCAAGTGATAATGGAGGTGGTAACATATTAACATAATAAATTAGGTTGAAAAAAGACACAAGTCTATCAAGTTCAACCTTTGCCTCATTACCCAGAGAACTTAAGATTATATAGCTTTCCTGCTACCAAATAAATTAATTGTTATTAGACCTTCCTGTTTTGCCTACTAATACACAGTATAACTCTGTATGTTCCCTTTTGAAATAAATGTATCTAATCTTCTCTTAAATGTATCCATTGTATCTGCCATAACCACATCCTTGGCCAAGAAATTCCATAATTTAACAGACCTTACTGTAAAAAAACCCCTTCCTCTGCTGAAGTCAAAACCTCCGTTCCTCTAATCTCAAGGGGTGTCCCCTGGTTATTTGATCAGGCACTGGAATGAATAGCTCACCAAAGAGATCCTTGTATTGACCTCTCATATACTTGTAAATTGTGATAAGATCTCCTCTTTGTCGTCTTTTCTCTAGAGTAAATAAACCAAGTTTGTTAAGTCGTTCCTCATACCTCAAGTCCTCTAACTTAACTGTCTTTTTGCAATGTTTGTTGCACTCCCTGTATTTTAAGAAATAGTGTTCAGTTCTGTCAGACTTAAATAGTTGAAATGCTTTTTGTTTCCTTGCCATTTCCTTCTTTACATGTGCAGTTAACCACATTCACTGTGATCTACTTCTTTTGCATTTGTTCCCCACTGGTATATAGTGTTGTGTACATTTCTGCAACCTGAATTTGAATTCTGACAATTTTTCCTCAATATTTTTGCCTTTAAATAATTTATCACAGTCTCTGGCCTATATTCACTAAATGTCAATGCTTTGTCGATATGATCTTCGACATTTCGATCTACACACACATCAACATATTCACTAAAATTGTCGGATGCAAGGGGAGGGGTGAATCAGGTCCCTATTAGCATACAGGATTGTCGAAGTGCTGTCGATGTGGAAGGGATGGCCTCCCTTCAGACATATCCAACACTACGACAATTCTGAAGTTGAACAGCATTAACTCTCTGCTTCCCTACTTGGCCAGTAGGGGAATAAAAAGAAGGCTTTCAGCACCATGGACAGCATTGAGCGCCATAGGGATGTGAATTGCTCACCCCTGTGGCACTCAAAGGGTTAAAATAAACCAAAATAGTACTCCAAACACTACACAATTATCTCCTAACCTATGTATCATATATTATACATGTTGTGCACTCACAGGGGAACAAGACTGGGGGTCATGCAGCATCTATGGGGATTTGTAGCTACCACTTGCCCCCCAGCCTTGTTCACTTGAAGACTGGTAACCACAGATCCCCATGTACACTGTCTGACCTTCTCCAGCCCTTTTATCTTGCCCACTGCTAGCCACAAATCCCCATGACCACTGCCTGGGCAAGGGAAAAAGGCTGGGGATGTCAGGCAATGTATATTCGGCTAAAACACAATGGTGCTGTTCCTCACATTATAGAAATCCAACACAGAGTGCCCCCCCTTCGACATATTAACCCCCATTCAAAAGCCGGGTGATTGATTCATTCATGAAAGTGCAGCTATGTGCTTTTCATGAATGAACCCATGACTGGGTTCACTACAAGCAGTTCTACTGGAGCCGGCTTATACAGCGGCTCCAATAGTAAGAAAGGAAGGCAGCAAATGCCTTCCTTGTCACCTCATGGATCACCTATACTACTGGATAGGTGATCCATGCTAGGGGGGATATCAGGAGGGGTCCTGATGCCCCCCTCTAGGTCTGAAAAATGTCTATTAAAATAAAGCGCATATAACTTATTTTACACATAGGTGTTATGCGCTGTATTAAAAAAGCCGGCAATTGTTGCCCGCATGGATCATCTGTCCTACTGGATACGTGATCAATGCTAGGGGGTGTTAGGAGGTGTCCCGATGCCATCTTGAGGTCTGAACTATATTTGTTTTACTATAATGTAACATAACATAAACCTATACACCTACAGGCAAGGTATGCAGCCGCAAACCTTGCCTATTAAGCCTTTGAGCACGAGAAGGTTAGCAAATGCATTGCAAAGCAATGTTGAATGTTGAATAAAGGGAAATGTATGACCAAGACATTTAGTATGTTGAATTGGAGCAATATATGTCAAATTACTAAGGGGGTTTAATATGTTGAAGGGGGCACTCTGTGTTGGATTTCTATAATGTGGGAAACAACGCCATTGTGTGTTTGCCCCATTTACATTGCCTGACATCCCCAGCTTTTTTATCTTGCCCCGGCAGTGGCCATCGGGATTTGTGGCTAGCAGTGGGCAAGGGAAAAGGCTAGAGAGGATCAGACAGTGTACATGGGGATCTGTGTCATGGAAACAAGTGTCAAGGGAACAAGTGTTGGGGCCAAGTAGTGTATATGAGGTTCTGTGGCTACCAGTGGTCAGGGTAACAAGGCTGGGGGGCAAATGGTAGCCACAAATCCCAATACATGCTCTGTGACCCCCAGTCTTGTTCCCCTGTGAGTGCACAACATGTATAATATATGATACATAGGTTAGGGGATAATTGTGTAGTGCTTGGTGTACTATTTTTGGTTTATTTTAACCCTTTGAGTGTCACAGGGGTGAGCAATGCACATCCTATGACACTCAATGCTGCCCATGATGCTGAAAGCCTTCTCTTTATTCTCCTACTGGCCAAGTAGGGAAGCAGAGAGAGAATGCTGTTCAACTTCAGAATTGTCGTAGTGTTGGTGATGTGTGAAGGGAGGACATCCCTTCCACATCGACAACAGGTCACATCCCTCCCTGCTGTTATTGCATAGGAACGTTCAGGGAGATCCCAACTTCACCAACCTCAGGTAGGTGAAGTTGAAACTGTGAACTCGATAGCAGAGGTTGCTATCGGAGTTTAGTGAATGTGTCGAAGTGTCACATTAACATATCAACACACCTCTTTGCATACGAATGTGTCTCATTATGCCTCATTTCCATATGGAAATAGGCCATTGTCAATGTGATGAATGAAAATTCGTAAACCTGTCCGATTGATATCGATGTGGGCATATTTTTGTTGGAGTTCTGGTGATGTAATGTCTTAGACACTGTATACTGTCGATGTGCCTACAACACTGCTCCGACAGGACATAGACATTTTTAGTCCTCTTCGAATTTTAGTGCATCAAGGCCTATGTGTTGCATTGAAGCTCTTAAAAATTAGAAGTTAGCTTTCTTAAAATTAAGAGTTTTAGTCGAAACTATATAGTTTTACTTTGCCAAAGTGATCTTAAATGTAACCATGTTGTGATCACTGTTTCCCAAATGTTAACTTATGTTAATATTGGACACCATGTCTATGTTGTTCAGGTGAGAGTTGGTACCGTGTTAGCCGTAGAAATACAGGAAGCAAATATAGTTTTTGATACCTTTTGTTGGCTAACTAAGCAGATTTAGAATGCAAGCTTTCAAGAGCTTAGGTCTTGAAAGCTTGCATCCTAAATCTGCTTAGTTAGCCAACAAAAGGTATCAAAAACGATATTTGCCTCCTGTATGTTATTCTTTATCACTAGGTCCAATATATTGTGCATCCATCAAAGTAGTTATTGAATGCATTAGCTATTGATGGGCCAGTTTAATGTTTTTGTTGTCTATTTTTATAGTCGTGGGGTGGGAATGGTTAGTGGCATTGTAGAAATTTTCAATAACCTTCCAGAAGTTGGTTGGTTTTAATATGTTAATGGTGAGGTTTTTGGTACAATATTGAGCTTTTTTGATAGTTTTTTTTTGTTTTGTGCGGCATTCTGCAAATGTCTGTACACAGCGTGATTATATAATGAGTTAGTTTGCTTATATTTTGTCCATAAGGCATCTCTAAAATGTTTTAATACTAGAAGGTCAGCTAAGACCCAGGGTAGATAGGTTCCCCTTACCCTGACATTCCTTAGTGGGTCTTGGGTATTACATAGCTACAAGAACTCAGAGTGAAAACATTAAAGTGTTAGTAATGTCCACAAAAAAGTTTTTTTGCATTTAGAAGAGCTTAAAAAGCTGAGCTAAATGCAAAAGATCGTATCTCTCAAACCGCTATGGTCTAAGAGATACAGGCGTTTAAAGTTTCATCTCTCCTACTGACAGCTGTAAAGCTGTCAGTAGGAGATCCATGTCGGCCGACACAGAGGCGCTTGAGAAGTGCCACAATCCCGTTATTTACTACGAATCCCTTAATTAAAATGGTCTAAAACGTGTGCTTGAAAACCGCTATGGTCTAAGAGATACAGGCGTTTAAAGTTTCATCTCTCCTACTGACAGCTGTAAAGCTGTCAGCAGGAGATTCATGTCGGTCGACACAGAGGAGCTTGAGAAGTGTTGCGATCTCGTTATTTACCACGAATCCCTTCATTGGAATGGTCTAAAATGTGTGCCTGGTTTTCAAGCACACGTTTTAGACCATTCCTATGAAGGGATTCGTGGTAAATAACGAGATTGCTGCACTTCTCAAGCTCCTCTGTGTCGGCCGACATTGATCTCCTGCTGACAGCTTTATAGCTCTCAGTAGGAGAGATCAAACTTTAAACTCCTGTATCTCTTAGACCAGAGCTGTTTGAGAGATACAATTTTTTTGCATTTAGATCAGCTTTTTAAGCTCTTCTAAATGCAAAAAAACTTTTTTGTGGACATTACTAACACTTTAAGTTACAAAGTCTAAGCAGAGTATTGGGTTTATTCTACACCTCAGACAACTGCTTAGATAATTTAGGGACATTTGGAGATTGTCCTGGATTCTACATTGGCAGTAAGAAAGGATCTAGTCTAGCAGAGTGTGGTTGGATGTTTTTTGATTTATGCAAGTACCAGAGGAGATTTGCTGTATAAAATTTAATGTCTTAAAGTGGAACTTTCATCTTAATTCAAATTTGCATATTTGAAAATGTCATTAAAAACTACCTATGTGTCATGTTATCCAAAAGACCAGTGAATGAACAGTTAAGGTGATATTTACACTTGTTACCATATGCTAATTGTGGTACCCATGCTGTACCAATGACATGTCATATGCTAATTAAGCTTCTCTTTTGCTAAATGCATGTCCCAGGAACCAGGAGGGGGATAAAACAAGAATTCATGAAACAGGTGAAATGACAAACCTGATTGAGTTTCTGTAAAAAAATATTTTCATTATTTGAAAAACTGTTTTTCTCTTCCCGTCATCCCTTTTTTTTTTTTTTTTCTATTTTCACTCCTTCCTTCTTTGTTTACTTGATTGCTGTCTTAAGGAGGTTGGGTCTGTATCCGTCCACCTCTCCAGTTCAACTCTCTAGTCCAACCCTCTTGTCTAACTCTCTTGTATAACCGTTAGTGATGATTGAGCACCCCAATGCTCGGGTGTTCGGGTGCTCTGACCGAGCGCCCCCGGAGGCTCGAGTGCTCGGCCGAGCACCCGAGCCCCATTGAAGTCAATGGGAGGACTCGAGCATTACACCAGGCACCCCCTGCTCTGATGAGGGGAGGGTGCCTGGTCCATAGGAAAAGGGCAGAAAAGGATGGAAACACCACAGAAATGGTTCAGGGACAGCATAGGGAGGATGTCTGGATGCATCTTGGACTCCAACGTCGCTGCTGGGAACGATCTTTCGCCCGTAGTACGCCATTTTTACAGACTGACCGTAAAACACACAAAAAGGAAGATAAAAACGACTTTAGGCGAAAAATTGTTACCAAACAGTATTTGCTGTATATTTACTTGTATATCATCTGCAAATTCTGCAAAAAATGTCATCGATTTTTCGGAACTGGGGCCATGATTAAGAGGGAAACGTGCGCAGAGGCAAATTCTCCCAAAAATTTCCTCGATTTTTCTGAACTGAGGCCATGATTAAGAGGGAAACGTGCGCAGAGGCAAATTCTCCCAAAAATTTCCTTGATTTTTCTGAACTGAGGCCATGATTAAGAGGGAAACGTGCGCAAAGGCAAATTCTCCCAAAAATTTCCTCGATTTTTCTGAACTGGGGCCATGATTAAGAGGGAAACGTGCGCTGAGCCGACCATCTAAAACATTATGGGTGAGGGTCTGCTGCGGAGCTGACCATCCTAAACATTATATGCGAAGGCCCGCTAGTGAGCTGACGCTATAAAACATTATATGAGAGGGCCCGCTAGAGAGCTGACCCAATAAAACATTATATGAGAAGGCCCGCTAGTGAGCTGACCTATACAAAAATTGTCAAACTGCGCCCGCTGGTGAGCTGGCCCTATATAAAAATTATATCACAGGGCCCGCTGGTGAGCTGGCCCTATATAAAAATTATATCACTGGGGCCGCTGGTGAGCTGGCCCTATATAAAAATTATATCACTGGGCATATGGAAGAGAGTCAACCATATACCCGTTTTTTGGGTGAAAGGGGTGAATGGGAATACAGAGTATTCCCATCATTGTAAATAACATATATAAAGTGACTTTATGTTCCCCCGGGGCTTTCCTCCAGTGGAGTGGAGAAGTCAGGGGAAATCCAGGCCTTGTTCATTTTTATAAGTGTCAACCTATCAGCATTTTCGGTGGAAAGGCGGATACGCTTATCTGTTATGATGCCACCAGCAGCACTAAATACCCGCTCAGACAGAACGCTGGCGGCAGGGCAGGCCAGCACCTCCAAGGCGTAGAGTGCCAGTTCATACCACGTGTCCAGCTTGGACACCCAGTAGTTGTAAGGCACAGAGGGATCATTGAGGACGCTGACACGGTCTGCTACGTACTCCTTCACCATCTTCCAAAACTTTTCCCTCCTTGTGACACTAGGCTGCGCATCAGGGTGAGGGTGCTGGCGGGGTGTCATGAAGGTGTCCCACGCCTTGGAGAGTGTTGCCCTGCCTTTCTCGGAACTGCTGTGTGCTCCCCTTTTCTCCCCTTCTCGGTTGGCCAAGGTAGCACGTACTCTGCCGCCAGCGTTGTCAGATGGAAAATTTTGGAGCAATTTTTCAACAAGAACCTTCTGGTATTGCACCATTTTGCTTGTCCTCTCCACCGGAGGAATGAGAGATGAGAAATTCTCTTTGTAGCAGGGGTCCAGAAGGGTGAACACCCAGTAATCCGTGTTGTCTAAAATGCGTGTAACGCGTGGGTCACGGGAAAGGCAGCCAAACATAAAGTCAGCCATGTGTGCCAGAGTACCAACAGGCAAGATTTCGCTGTCCTCACCAGGAGGATGACTCTCAATCTCCTCATCCTCTTCCTCCTCTTCTGCCCACCCACGCTGAAGAGATGGAACTAAAGTTCCATGGCTACCCTCTGTAGCGGAGGCAACCGTGTCTTCCTCCTCCTCCTCCTCCTCCGCCTCCTCCAATTGTCGCTGAGAAGACGAAGTGAGGGTGCTCTGGCTATCACCTTGTGTAAGCTCTTCCTCCCCCATTTCCACCTCTTCCACATGCAAAGCGTCGGTTTTAATTGTGAGCAGCGAGCGTTTCAGTAGACACAGAAGTGGGATGGTTACACTGATAATAGCGTTATCACCGCTCACCATCGGTGTCGATTCCTCAAAATTGCGTAAAACCTCACAGAGGTCTGACATCCATTCCCACTCCTCACTTCTGATTACAGGAAGTTGAACGGAGAGGCGACGACCGTGTAACAGCTGGTACTCCACTACTGCCCTCTGCTGCTCACAAAGCCGGGCCAACATGTGGAAGGTGGAGTTCCAGCGTGTGCTCACGTCACACAGCAGCCGGTGAGCTGGCAATTGTAAGCGCTGCTGCAGCTTCAACAGGCCGGCTGAAGCTGTAGATGACTTACGGAAATGTGCACACACGCGGCGCACCTTGGTCAAGAGATCATGCAAATTGGGGTAGGTTTTTAGAAATCGCTGAACCACTAAATTAAATACATGCGCTAGGCATGGTACGTGTGTGAGCTTGCCGAGCTCCAAAGCCGCCACCAAGTTACGCCCATTATCACACACAACCATGCCTGGTTGCAGGTTGAGTGGCGAGAGCCACTGCTCGGTCTGGTGACTAATCCCCTGCAACAGCTCTGAGGCCGTGTGCTGTTTGTCCCCAAGGCAGATCAGCTTCAGCACGGCCTGTTGACGCTTCCCCACTGCAGTGCTACACTGCTTCCAGCTACCGGCTGATGGTTGAGTGGCGCTGCGCGCAGAGAATTCGGAGGTGGAAACGGAGGAGGAGGAGCCAATAACGTAGGTGCTGGCGGAAACCCTGATGGAGGTAGGGCCCGCAATCCTCGGCGTGGGTAGCACCTGTGCCATCCCAGGGTCCGAGTCGCTCCCAGCCTCCACGACATTCACCCAGTGTGCCGTCAGGGAAATGTAGCGTCCCTGGCCACAAGCACTTGTCCATGTGTCAGTCGTTAAGTGGACCTTCCCAGTAACTGCGTTGGTCAGGGCACGGGTGATGTTACGGGACACATGGTGGTGTAAGGCGGGGACGGCACACCGGGAAAAGTAGTGGCGGCTGGGGACTGCGTACCGAGGGACAGCTGCTGCCATCAGGCTGCGGAAGGACTCAGTCTCCACAAGCCTAAATGGCAGCATTTCGATGGCCAGTAATTTGGAAAGGTGTGAGGTTAGTGCTATGGCCTGTGGGTGGGTGGCTGGGTATTTTCGCTTGCGCTCAAATGCCTGGGGTAACGACATTTGGACGCTGCGCTGGGACAGGGAAGTGGATGTGGTCGCTGATGGTGCTTCAGATGGTACAGGTGCAGGGCGGGAGGTATGCGGGCCTGCGCCTTCGACAGGCGATTGGCCGGCACCGAAAACAGGGGAAGAGGAGGCAGTGGTGTGGCCTGCAGACACAGATTGGCGATCCGGGCGTTCCTCCCACTTATTACGGTGCTTGGATGCCATGTGTCGGATCATGCTGGTGGTGGTGAGGTTTCTAGTGTTCATGCCTCGGCTCATTCTGGTGTTGCACAGGTTGCAAACTACAATTCTTTTGTCGTCCGCACTTTCCTTAAAAAAACGCCATACCGCGGAACACCTACCCCTTGGCAAGGGAGATTTACGCAAGGGGGTGCTCCGTGGAACATTTGCAGGCCGGTTTGGTGCAGTCCGCCTTCTTTCTGTAGCCACACCACTGCCTCTTCCAGCTTGTTGCGGTGCTGCAGATGGCTCACCCTCAGGACTGCTGTCATCGCTCGGCTCTCCACCTTCCCAGATGGGGTCAGTCACCTCATCGTCCACCAAGTCCTCCTCCACTTCCTCACTCTGATCATCCTCCTCATGTCTTGATCCCACCACATACTCAGTCATTGACAACTGTATATCATCCTCCTCATCAAGGTCTTGAGACAGTAAAAGTGGTTGATTTGATGGCAACTGTGTCTCATCATCATCATCATCCACTTCCTTTGACCTTAAATGCCGTTCACCTCTGTCATCTTCTTGTGATTGGGTACCCTCTAGAGGTTGTGAATCAGGGCACAAGATGTCATGTTCCTCTGCAAGCGTGCTTGGAGAGAGGTTCAAATTAAGGATTGGTGATGAGACGAGCTCCTCACTATATCCCAGTGTGGGATCACTTCTTTGACCAGACCCTCTATGGTGGGAGGAAGGATGATCAGGGTGAGGATTATGTTCACCAGACTCTTGGCTACTGAGAGTGGACTTGGTGGAAGACAGGGTGGTGCTTAACCGACTGGAAGCAGTATCAGCTGAAATCCAATCAGACCACCTGTTCGCAGTGGTCTGACCTCGAGACTGATGTCCTGCGACGCCCTGTAAACTGAGACATGAAGCTAGGTATGGTGGATGTCTTTCTTTCTTGTGCTCTGGCACCAGGCACAGTTTCTACGCGTCCTGACCCGCGCCCTGAACTATCAGGATCACGTCCACTTCCCCGTCCCTTTTTACCCGCCTTCTTCATATTACACGGAATATGTGCTGCAAATCTGCAACTTTGCACACTAAACAGAATGTGCTTCTTATCTGCGGCTAGGCACAGTGAATGGAATATGTGACTTTGATATTTTACACTTTGCACAGTAAACAGAATGTTCTCCTAATATGCAACTTTGCACACTAAACAGAATGTGCTGCTTATCTGCGGCTCGGCACAGTGAATGGAATATGTGACTTTGATATTTTACACTTTGCACAGTAAACAGAATGTTCTCCTAATATGCAACTTTGCACACTAAACAGAAAGTGCTTCTTATCTGCGGTTAGACACAGTGAATGGAATATGTGACTTTGATATTTTACACTTTGCACAGTAAACAGAATGTTCTCCTAATATGCAACTTTGCACACTAAACAGAATGTGCTGCTTATCTGCGGCTCGGCACAGTGAATGGAATATGTGACTTTGATATTTTACACTTTGCACAGTAAACAGAATGTTCTCCTAATATGCAACTTTGCACACTAAACAGAAAGTGCTTCTTATCTGCGGTTAGACACAGTGAATGGAATATGTGACTTTGATATTTTACACTTTGCACAGTAAACAGAATGTTCTCCTAATATGCAACTTTGCACACTAAACAGAATGTGCTTCTTATCTGCGGTTAGACACAGTGAATGGAATATGTGACTTTGATATTTTACACTTTGCACAGTAAACAGAATGTTCTCCTAATATGCAACTTTGCACACTAAACAGAATGTGCTGCTTATCTGCGGCTCGGCACAGTGAATGGAATATGTGACTTTGATATTTTACACTTTGCACAGTAAACAGAATGTTCTCCTAATATGCAACTTTGCACACTAAACAGAAAGTGCTTCTTATCTGCGGTTAGTCACAGTGAATGGAATATGTGACTTTGATATTTTACACTTTGCACAGTAAACAGAATGTTCTCCTAATATGCAACTTTGCACACTAAACAGAAAGTGCTTCTTATCTGCGGTTAGACACAGTGAATGGAATATGTGACTTTGATATTTTACACTTTGCACAGTAAACAGAATGTTCTCCTAATATGCAACTTTGCACACTAAACAGAAAGTGCTTCTTATCTGCGGTTAGACACAGTGAATGGAATATGTGACTTTGATATTTTACACTTTGCACAGTAAACAGAATGTTCTCCTAATATGCAACTTTGCACACTAAACAGAAAGTGCTTCTTATCTGCGGTTAGACACAGTGAATGGAATATGTGACTTTGATATTTTACACTTTGCACAGTAAACAGAATGTTCTCCTAATATGCAACTTTGCACACTAAACAGAATGTGCTGCGTATCTGCGGCTCGGCACAGTGAATGGAATATGTGACTTTGATATTTTACACTTTGCACAGTAAACAGAATGTTCTCCTAATATGCAACTTTGCACACTAAACAGAAAGTGCTTCTTATCTGCGGTTAGACACAGTGAATGGAATATGTGACTTTGATATTTTACACTTTGCACAGTAAACAGAATGTTCTCCTAATATGCAACTTTGCACACTAAACAGAATGTGCTTCTTATCTGCGGTTAGACACAGTGAATGGAATATGTGACTTTGATATTTTACACTTTGCACAGTAAACAGAATGTTCTCCTAATATGCAACTTTGCACACTAAACAGAATGTGCTGCTTATCTGCGGCTCGGCACAGTGAATGGAATATGTGACTTTGATATTTTACACTTTGCACAGTAAACAGAATGTTCTCCTAATATGCAACTTTGCACACTAAACAGAAAGTGCTTCTTATCTGCGGTTAGACACAGTGAATGGAATATGTGACTTTGATATTTTACACTTTGCACAGTAAACAGAATGTTCTCCTAATATGCAACTTTGCACACTAAACAGAAAGTGCTTCTTATCTGCGGTTAGACACAGTGAATGGAATATGTGACTTTGATATTTTACACTTTGCACAGTAAACAGAATGTTCTCCTAATATGCAACTTTGCACACTAAACAGAAAGTGCTTCTTATCTGCGGTTAGACACAGTGAATGGAATATGTGACTTTGATATTTTACACTTTGCACAGTAAACAGAATGTTCTCCTAATATGCAACTTTGCACACTAAACAGAATGTGCTGCTTATCTGCGGCTCGGCACAGTGAATGGAATATGTGACTTTGATATTTTACACTTTGCACAGTAAACAGAATGTTCTCCTAATATACAACTTTGCACACTAAACAGAAAGTGCTTCTTATCTGCGGTTAGACACAGTGAATGGAATATGTGACTTTGATATTTTACACTTTGCACAGTAAACAGAATGTTCTCCTAATATGCAACTTTGCACACTAAACAGAATGTGCTGCTTATCTGCGGCTCGGCACAGTGAATGGAATATGTGACTTTGATATTTTACACTTTGCACAGTAAACAGAATGTTCTCCTAATATGCAACTTTGCACACTAAACAGAAAGTGCTTCTTATCTGCGGTTAGACACAGTGAATGGAATATGTGACTTTGATATTTTACACTTTGCACAGTAAACAGAATGTTCTCCTAATATGCAACTTTGCACACTAAACAGAATGTGCTTCTTATCTGCGGTTAGACACAGTGAATGGAATATGTGACTTTGATATTTTACACTTTGCACAGTAAACAGAATGTTCTCCTAATATGCAACTTTGCACACTAAACAGAATGTGCTGCTTATCTGCGGCTCGGCACAGTGAATGGAATATGTGACTTTGATATTTTACACTTTGCAGAGTAAACAGAATGTTCTCCTAATATGCAACTTTGCACACTAAACAGAAAGTGCTTCTTATCTGCGGTTAGACACAGTGAATGGAATATGTGACTTTGATATTTTACACTTTGCACAGTAAACAGAATGTTCTCCTAATATGCAACTTTGCACACTAAACAGAAAGTGCTTCTTATCTGCGGTTAGACACAGTGAATGGAATATGTGACTTTGATATTTTACACTTTGCACAGTAAACAGAATGTTCTCCTAATATGCAACTTTGCACACTAAACAGAATGTGCTGCTTATCTGCGGCTCGGCACAGTGAATGGAATATGTGACTTTGATATTTTACACTTTGCACAGTAAACAGAATGTTCTCCTAATATGCAACTTTGCACACTAAACAGAATGTGCTTCTTATCTGCGGTTAGACACAGTGAATGGAATATGTGACTTTGATATTTTACACTTTGCACAGTAAACAGAATGTTCTCCTAATATGCAACTTTGCACACTAAACAGAATGTGCTGCTTATCTGCGGCTCGGCACAGTGAATGGAATATGTGACTTTGATATTTTACACTTTGCACAGTAAACAGAATGTTCTCCTAATATGCAACTTTCCACACTAAACAGAAAGTGCTTCTTATCTGCGGTTAGACACAGTGAATGGAATATGTGACTTTGATATTTTACACTTTGCACAGTAAACAGAATGTTCTCCTAATATGCAACTTTGCACACTAAACAGAATGTGCTTCTTATCTGCGGTTAGACACAGTGAATGGAATATGTGACTTTGATATTTTACACTTTGCACAGTAAACAGAATGTTCTCCTAATATGCAACTTTGCACACTAAACAGAATGTGCTGCTTATCTGCGGCTCGGCACAGTGAATGGAATATGTGACTTTGATATTTTACACTTTGCACAGTAAACAGAATGTTCTCCTAATATGCAACTTTGCACACTAAACAGAAAGTGCTTCTTATCTGCGGTTAGACACAGTGAATGGAATATGTGACTTTGATATTTTACACTTTGCACAGTAAACAGAATGTTCTCCTAATATGCAACTTTGCACACTAAACAGAAAGTGCTTCTTATCTGCGGTTAGACACAGTGAATGGAATATGTGACTTTGATATTTTACACTTTGCACAGTAAACAGAATGTTCTCCTAATATGCAACTTTGCACACTAAACAGAAAGTGCTTCTTATCTGCGGTTAGACACAGTGAATGGAATATGTGACTTTGATATTTTACACTTTGCACAGTAAACAGAATGTTCTCCTAATATGCAACTTTGCACACTAAACAGAAAGTGCTTCTTATCTGCGGTTAGACACAGTGAATGGAATATGTGACTTTGATATTTTACACTTTGCACAGTAAACAGAATGTTCTCCTAATATGCAACTTTGCACACTAAACAGAATGTGCTTCTTATCTGCGGTTAGACACAGTGAATGGAATATGTGACTTTGATATTTTACACTTTGCACAGTAAACAGAATGTTCTCCTAATATGCAACTTTGCACACTAAACAGAATGTGCTTCTTATCTGCGGTTAGACACAGTGAATGGAATATGTGACTTTGATATTTTACACTTTGCACAGTAAACAGAATGTTCTCCTAATATGCAACTTTGCACACTAAACAGAATGTGCTGCTTATCTGCGGCTCGGCACAGTGAATGGAATATGTGACTTTGATATTTTACACTTTGCACAGTAAACAGAATGTTCTCCTAATATGCAACTTTGCACACTAAACAGAAAGTGCTTCTTATCTGCGGTTAGACACAGTGAATGGAATATGTGACTTTGATATTTTACACTTTGCACAGTAAACAGAATGTTCTCCTAATATGCAACTTTGCACACTAAACAGAAAGTGCTTCTTATCTGCGGTTAGACACAGTGAATGGAATATGTGACTTTGATATTTTACACTTTGCACAGTAAACAGAATGTTCTCCTAATATGCAACTTTGCACACTAAACAGAAAGTGCTTCTTATCTGCGGTTAGACACAGTGAATGGAATATGTGACTTTGATATTTTACACTTTGCACAGTAAACAGAATGTTCGCCTTATATGCAACTTTGCACACTAAACAGAATGTGCTGCTTATCTGCGGCTCGGCACAGTGAATGGAATATGTGACTTTGATATTTTACACTTTGCACAGTAAACAGAATGTTCTCCTAATATGCAACTTTGCACACTAAACAGAAAGTGCTTCTTATCTGCGGTTAGACACAGTGAATGGAATATGTGACTTTGATATTTTACACTTTGCACAGTAAACAGAATGTTCTCCTAATATGCAACTTTGCACACTAAACAGAATGTGCTGCTTATCTGCGGCTCGGCACAGTGAATGGAATATGTGACTTTGATATTTTACACTTTGCACAGTAAACAGAATGTTCTCCTAATATGCAACTTTGCACACTAAACAGAAAGTGCTTCTTATCTGCGGTTAGACACAGTGAATGGAATATGTGACTTTGATATTTTACACTTTGCACAGTAAACAGAATGTTCTCCTAATATGCAACTTTGCACACTAAACAGAATGTGCTTCTTATCTGCGGTTAGACACAGTGAATGGAATATGTGACTTTGATATTTTACACTTTGCACAGTAAACAGAATGTTCTCCTAATATGCAACTTTGCACACTAAACAGAATGTGCTGCTTATCTGCGGCTCGGCACAGTGAATGGAATATGTGACTTTGATATTTTACACTTTGCACAGTAAACAGAATGTTCTCCTAATATGCAACTTTGCACACTAAACAGAAAGTGCTTCTTATCTGCGGTTAGTCACAGTGAATGGAATATGTGACTTTGATATTTTACACTTTGCACAGTAAACAGAATGTTCTCCTAATATGCAACTTTGCACACTAAACAGAAAGTGCTTCTTATCTGCGGTTAGACACAGTGAATGGAATATGTGACTTTGATATTTTACACTTTGCACAGTAAACAGAATGTTCTCCTAATATGCAACTTTGCACACTAAACAGAAAGTGCTTCTTATCTGCGGTTAGACACAGTGAATGGAATATGTGACTTTGATATTTTACACTTTGCACAGTAAACAGAATGTTCTCCTAATATGCAACTTTGCACACTAAACAGAAAGTGCTTCTTATCTGCGGTTAGACACAGTGAATGGAATATGTGACTTTGATATTTTACACTTTGCACAGTAAACAGAATGTTCTCCTAATATGCAACTTTGCACACTAAACAGAATGTGCTGCGTATCTGCGGCTCGGCACAGTGAATGGAATATGTGACTTTGATATTTTACACTTTGCACAGTAAACAGAATGTTCTCCTAATATGCAACTTTGCACACTAAACAGAAAGTGCTTCTTATCTGCGGTTAGACACAGTGAATGGAATATGTGACTTTGATATTTTACACTTTGCACAGTAAACAGAATGTTCTCCTAATATGCAACTTTGCACACTAAACAGAATGTGCTTCTTATCTGCGGTTAGACACAGTGAATGGAATATGTGACTTTGATATTTTACACTTTGCACAGTAAACAGAATGTTCTCCTAATATGCAACTTTGCACACTAAACAGAATGTGCTGCTTATCTGCGGCTCGGCACAGTGAATGGAATATGTGACTTTGATATTTTACACTTTGCACAGTAAACAGAATGTTCTCCTAATATGCAACTTTGCACACTAAACAGAAAGTGCTTCTTATCTGCGGTTAGACACAGTGAATGGAATATGTGACTTTGATATTTTACACTTTGCACAGTAAACAGAATGTTCTCCTAATATGCAACTTTGCACACTAAACAGAAAGTGCTTCTTATCTGCGGTTAGACACAGTGAATGGAATATGTGACTTTGATATTTTACACTTTGCACAGTAAACAGAATGTTCTCCTAATATGCAACTTTGCACACTAAACAGAAAGTGCTTCTTATCTGCGGTTAGACACAGTGAATGGAATATGTGACTTTGATATTTTACACTTTGCACAGTAAACAGAATGTTCTCCTAATATGCAACTTTGCACACTAAACAGAATGTGCTGCTTATCTGCGGCTCGGCACAGTGAATGGAATATGTGACTTTGATATTTTACACTTTGCACAGTAAACAGAATGTTCTCCTAATATACAACTTTGCACACTAAACAGAAAGTGCTTCTTATCTGCGGTTAGACACAGTGAATGGAATATGTGACTTTGATATTTTACACTTTGCACAGTAAACAGAATGTTCTCCTAATATGCAACTTTGCACACTAAACAGAATGTGCTGCTTATCTGCGGCTCGGCACAGTGAATGGAATATGTGACTTTGATATTTTACACTTTGCACAGTAAACAGAATGTTCTCCTAATATGCAACTTTGCACACTAAACAGAAAGTGCTTCTTATCTGCGGTTAGACACAGTGAATGGAATATGTGACTTTGATATTTTACACTTTGCACAGTAAACAGAATGTTCTCCTAATATGCAACTTTGCACACTAAACAGAATGTGCTTCTTATCTGCGGTTAGACACAGTGAATGGAATATGTGACTTTGATATTTTACACTTTGCACAGTAAACAGAATGTTCTCCTAATATGCAACTTTGCACACTAAACAGAATGTGCTGCTTATCTGCGGCTCGGCACAGTGAATGGAATATGTGACTTTGATATTTTACACTTTGCAGAGTAAACAGAATGTTCTCCTAATATGCAACTTTGCACACTAAACAGAAAGTGCTTCTTATCTGCGGTTAGACACAGTGAATGGAATATGTGACTTTGATATTTTACACTTTGCACAGTAAACAGAATGTTCTCCTAATATGCAACTTTGCACACTAAACAGAAAGTGCTTCTTATCTGCGGTTAGACACAGTGAATGGAATATGTGACTTTGATATTTTACACTTTGCACAGTAAACAGAATGTTCTCCTAATATGCAACTTTGCACACTAAACAGAATGTGCTGCTTATCTGCGGCTCGGCACAGTGAATGGAATATGTGACTTTGATATTTTACACTTTGCACAGTAAACAGAATGTTCTCCTAATATGCAACTTTGCACACTAAACAGAATGTGCTTCTTATCTGCGGTTAGACACAGTGAATGGAATATGTGACTTTGATATTTTACACTTTGCACAGTAAACAGAATGTTCTCCTAATATGCAACTTGCACACTAAACAGAATGTGCTGCTTATCTGCGGCTCGGCACAGTGAATGGAATATGTGACTTTGATATTTTACACTTGCACAGTAAGACAGAATGTTCTCCTAATATGCAACTTTCCACACTAAACAGAAAGTGCTTCTTATCTGCGGTTAGACACAGTGAATGGAATATGTGACTTTGATATTTTACACTTTGCACAGTAAACAGAATGTTCTCCTAATATGCAACTTTGCACACTAAACAGAATGTGCTTCTTATCTGCGGTTAGACACAGTGAATGGAATATGTGACTTTGATAATTTTACACTTTGCACAGTAACAGAATTTTCTCCTAATATGCAACTTTGCACACTAAACAGAATGTGCTGCTTATCTGCGGCTCGGCACAGTGAATGGAATATGTGACTTTGATATTTTACACTTTGCACAGTAAACAGAATGTTCTCCTAATATGCAACTTTGCACACTAAACAGAAAGTGCTTCTTATCTGCGGTTAGACACAGTGAATGGAATATGTGACTTTGATATTTTACACTTTGCACAGTAAACAGAATGTTCTCCTAATATGCAACTTTGCACACTAAACAGAAAGTGCTTCTTATCTGCGGTTAGACACAGTGAATGGAATATGTGACTTTGATATTTTACACTTTGCACAGTAAACAGAATGTTCTCCTAATATGCAACTTTGCACACTAAACAGAAAGTGCTTCTTATCTGCGGTTAGACACAGTGAATGGAATATGTGACTTTGATATTTTACACTTTGCACAGTAAACAGAATGTTCTCCTAATATGCAACTTTGCACACTAAACAGAAAGTGCTTCTTATCTGCGGTTAGACACAGTGAATGGAATATGTGACTTTGATATTTTACACTTTGCACAGTAAACAGAATGTTCTCCTAATATGCAACTTTGCACACTAAACAGAATGTGCTTCTTATCTGCGGTTAGACACAGTGAATGGAATATGTGACTTTGATATTTTACACTTTGCACAGTAAACAGAATGTTCTCCTAATATGCAACTTTGCACACTAAACAGAATGTGCTTCTTATCTGCGGTTAGACACAGTGAATGGAATATGTGACTTTGATATTTTACACTTTGCACAGTAAACAGAATGTTCTCCTAATATGCAACTTTGCACACTAAACAGAATGTGCTGCTTATCTGCGGCTCGGCACAGTGAATGGAATATGTGACTTTGATATTTTACACTTTGCACAGTAAACAGAATGTTCTCCTAATATGCAACTTTGCACACTAAACAGAAAGTGCTTCTTATCTGCGGTTAGACACAGTGAATGGAATATGTGACTTTGATATTTTACACTTTGCACAGTAAACAGAATGTTCTCCTAATATGCAACTTTGCACACTAAACAGAAAGTGCTTCTTATCTGCGGTTAGACACAGTGAATGGAATATGTGACTTTGATATTTTACACTTTGCACAGTAAACAGAATGTTCTCCTAATATGCAACTTTGCACACTAAACAGAAAGTGCTTCTTATCTGCGGTTAGACACAGTGAATGGAATATGTGACTTTGATATTTTACACTTTGCACAGTAAACAGAATGTTCGCCTTATATGCAACTTTGCACACTAAACAGAATGTGCTGCTTATCTGCGGCTCGGCACAGTGAATGGAATATGTGACTTTGATATTTTACACTTTGCACAGTAAACAGAATGTTCTCCTAATATGCAACTTTGCACACTAAACAGAAAGTGCTTCTTATCTGCGGTTAGACACAGTGAATGGAATATGTGACTTTGATATTTTACACTTTGCACAGTAAACAGAATGTTCTCCTAATATGCAACTTTGCACACTAAACAGAATGTGCTGCTTATCTGCGGCTCGGCACAGTGAATGGAATATGTGACTTTGATATTTTACACTTTGCACAGTAAACAGAATGTTCTCCTAATATGCAACTTTGCACACTAAACAGAAAGTGCTTCTTATCTGCGGTTAGACACAGTGAATGGAATATGTGACTTTGATATTTTACACTTTGCACAGTAAACAGAATGTTCGCCTTATATGCAACTTTGCACACTAAACAGAATGTGCTGCTTATCTGCGGCTCGGCACAGTGAATGGAATATGTGACTTTGATATTTTACACTTTGCACAGTAAACAGAATGTTCTCCTAATATGCAACTTTGCACACTAAACAGAAAGTGCTTCTTATCTGCGGTTAGACACAGTGAATGGAATATGTGACTTTGATATTTTACACTTTGCACAGTAAACAGAATGTTCTCCTAATATGCAACTTTGCACACTAAACAGAATGTGCTGCTTATCTGCGGCTCGGCACAGTGAATGGAATATGTGACTTTGATATTTTACACTTTGCACAGTAAACAGAATGTTCTCCTAATATGCAACTTTGCACACTAAACAGAAAGTGCTTCTTATCTGCGGTTAGACACAGTGAATGGAATATGTGACTTTGATATTTTACACTTTGCACAGTAAACAGAATGTTCTCCTAATATGCAACTTTGCACACTAAACAGAATGTGCTGCTTATCTGCGGCTCGGCACAGTGAATGGAATATGTGACTTTGATATTTTACACTTTGCACAGTAAACAGAATGTTCTCCTAATATGCAACTTTGCACACTAAACAGAAAGTGCTTCTTATCTGCGGTTAGACACAGTGAATGGAATATGTGACTTTGATATTTTACACTTTGCACAGTAAACAGAATGTTCTCCTAATATGCAACTTTGCACACTAAACAGAATGTGCTTCTTATCTGCGGTTAGACACAGTGAATGGAATATGTGACTTTGATATTTTACACTTTGCACAGTAAACAGAATGTTCTCCTAATATGCAACTTGGCACACTAAACAGAATGTGCTGTTTATCTGCGGCTCGGCACAGTGAATGGAATATGTGACTTTGATATTTTACACTTTGCACAGTAAACAGAATGTTCTCCTAATATGCAACTTTGCACACTAAACAGAAAGTGCTTCTTATCTGCGGTTAGACACAGTGAATGGAATATGTGACTTTGATATTTTACACTTTGCACAGTAAACAGAATGTTCTCCTAATATGCAACTTTGCACACTAAACAGAAAGTGCTTCTTATCTGCGGTTAGACACAGTGAATGGAATATGTGACTTTGATATTTTACACTTTGCACAGTAAACAGAGTGTTCTCCTAATATGCAACTTTGCACACTAAACAGAAAGTGCTTCTTATCTGCGGTTAGACACAGTGAATGGAATATGTGACTTTGATATTTTACACTTTGCACAGTAAACAGACTGTTCTCCTAATATGCAACTTTGCACACTAAACAGAATGTGCTGCTTATCTGTGGCTCGGCACAGTGAATGGAATATGTGACTTTGATATTTTACACTTTGCACAGTAAACAGAATGTTCTCCTAATATGCAACTTTGCACACTAAACAGAAAGTGCTTCTTATCTGCGGTTAGACACAGTGAATGGAATATGTGACTTTGATATTTTACACTTTGCACAGTAAACAGAATGTTCTCCTAATATGCAACTTTGCACACTAAACAGAAAGTGCTTCTTATCTGCGGTTAGACACAGTGAATAGAATATGTGACTTTGATATTTTACACTTTGCACAGTAAACAGAATGTTCTCCTAATATGCAACTTTGCACACTAAACAGAAAGTGCTTCTTATCTGCGGTTAGACACAGTGAATGGAATATGTGACTTTGATATTTTACACTTTGCACAGTAAACAGAATGTTCTCCTAATATGCAACTTTGCACACTAAACAGAATGTGCTGCTTATCTGCGGCTCGGCACAGTGAATGGAATATGTGACTTTGATATTTTACACTTTGCACAGTAAACAGAATGTTCTCCTAATATGCAACTTTGCACACTAAACAGAAAGTGCTTCTTATCTGCGGTTAGACACAGTGAATGGAATATGTGACTTTGATATTTTACACTTTGCACAGTAAACAGAATGTTCTCCTAATATGCAACTTTGCACACTAAACAGAATGTGCTGCTTATCTGCGGCTCGGCACAGTGAATGGAATATGTGACTTTGATATTTTACACTTTGCACAGTAAACAGAATGTTCTCCTAATATGCAACTTTGCACACTAAACAGAATGTGCTGCTTATCTGCGGTTAGACACAGTGAATGGAATATGTGACTTTGATATTTTACACTTTGCACAGTAAACAGAATGTTCTCCTAATATGCAACTTTGCACACTAAACAGAATGTGCTTCTTATCTGTGGTTAGACACAGTGAATGGAATATGTGACTTTGATATTTTACACTTTGCACAGTAAACAGAATGTTCTCCTAATATGCAACTTTGCACACTAAACAGAATGTGCTGCTTATCTGCGGTTAGACACAGTGAATGGAATATGTGACTTTGATATTTTACACTTTGCACACTAAACAGAATGTTCTGCTAATCTGAAACTTTGCACACTAAACAGAATGTGCTTCTTATCTGCGGTTAGACACAGTGAATGGAATATGTGACTTTGATATTTTACACTTTGCACACTAAACAGAATGTTCTGCTAATCTGAAACTTTGCACACTAAACAGAATGTGCTGCTTATCTGCGGCTCGGCACAGTGAATGGAATATGTGACTTTGATATTTTACACTTTGCACACTAAACAGAATGTTCTGCTAATCTGAAACTTTGCACACTAAACAGAATGTGCTGCTAATCTGCAACTTTGCACACTGAACAGAATGTGCTGCTAATCTGCAACTTTGCACACTAAACAGAATGTGCTGCTAATCTGAAAGTTTGCACACTAAAAAGAATGTGCTGCTAATCTGCAACTTTGCACACTAACCAGAATGTGCTGCTAATCTGCGGCTAGGCACAGTGAACGGAATATGTGACGTTTTTTTTTTTTTAAATCTCTGCCCCCCCAAACAAAATAAACTGCTGCCCCCACACACAGTAGTCCTAAAAAGGACTTTTGGGTCTTTTTTTTTTTTAAATCGCTTTTCTTCTCCCTACACTGACTTTCCCTTCCTATCCTCATCTCTCCCTGGCTAAGACTGAGCCGAACTCGCTGGTCAGGTGCTATACAGCACCCGATCACGGGTTCTGGCCAGCCAATCAGTGTAATGCCAGCAGCCAACATGGCTGCTGGCATTACACTGATGTCAGAGCCTCCCTGCAAGTTTATTGGCTGCGCAGCAGCCGCGAAACGTGCGGGGAGGAGACCCGAACATGGCGGGCGAGCCCATGCGGTACTCGTACGAGTACCGCCATGTGCCGAGCAGAGCGATGTTCGGCCGAGCATGCTCGCTCATCACTAATAACCGTCACTTGGATAAAGAGTACTCTGAAGAGGAGCGCCATCTAATGCCATATCCCAACTACTGCAAACCCCAGCTAATGCTCTCCCTTACTAAGACTAAATTTGAACAAACTGAGATTCACTTCAGTTTGATTGACTGGGTGATGTCATTTGAAAATTTGCAATGTACAAATGATTTTGCGTAAGGAATGCTCTGAAGGCAGTCAGGTGTGACACCTGATAACATCTGATATTAACCCATTGCTTTAGAATGTGTTGTGTACCCCTCTGGCACTCAAAGGGTTAAACAAACACAGATGCATGAAGCATGTTTGGGGGGAACAGGGCAAACATACCTGAAATTGTTAACCCTTTGAGTGCCAGAGAGCAGAGAGATATCCAACACATTGCAAAGCAATGCGTTCGATATCTCTCTGGCACTGAAAGTGTTTAACATAAAATCAAGGCTGAGAAACTACTGTAGTAACAGTAAGCGCATACCAGAAAGGGTTAAATGAAAAATGGAGACTGACGCGTGATTGTAGCAGCATTGAGCTCATACCAGAAAGAGTTAAGTAGGAAACGGAGACTGAAGCGTGATTGTAGCAGCATTGATCACATATCAGAAAGGGTTAAATAGGAAATGGAGACTGGAGAAGGATTTTAGCAGCAGTGAGCACATAACAGAAAGAGTTAAATAGAAAATGGAGGCTTAAAGGGACACTAATGTCCCATACAAAAATCTTCTACTTTTTAAAAGAATAAACTATGTACCACAAATAATTTCTCTCAAATCACTATGGTTTGAAAGATATTCGCACTGAAAGTTCCCCCTCCCTCCCCATCTCCTAACGTCAGCATCTAGCTGACAGCAGGACATTCCGGTCTGGGGACCAGCCAGCAGCTCTGCAGCAGAACCGAAATAGCGTTAGTTCAAAAGAATGACTTCATTGGAAAGGTCTACAAAGTGAGTTTGGTTTGCAAGCACACTTTGTAGACCTTTCCAATTAAGTAATTCTTTTTACATGATGAGATTTCGGCTCTACAGAAGAGCCTCCTCGTGTCGCACGACTCGAATCTCCCGCTGTCAGCTTTACAGCACAGGCCTGTGAATGAAAGATGAATATTGTAAGGAAATCTGCCATCAAAATTCTAAAGCATATTGCTTATATCTGCACCTCCCTTCTCCAACCCTAAGATACATAGAAAAGGGGGATGTTTAACCTTTGAGCGCCTGAGGGGTACGCAACGCATTGCACTCAAAGGTTTAAAAGAGGTTTATGTTAACGTGAACCCCAATCTAACGCACCCCCCCCTTGACATTAAAGGGATAGTAATACTTGAAAATAATTTTATTTGATATTGTAGCCCTTAAAAAAACATGAAAAATGATATGTCTTATCTCCCAAACCTTTATGGTTTGGGAGATATTCACAAGTAAAATAAAGTTTCCTTTTCCAGGCTGTTTCAGCCAAGTCTGCCATCTAGTGGACAGATTTGAAATCCGGTCCACAGATCAACCGGCAGCTCTTTAGCAGTGCCGAGTTCACGATCTTTAAAAAGAACTACTTAATTGGAACTGTATACAACATGTGCCTGGCTTGCAAGAACACTTTGTAGACCATTCCAATGAAGAAATTAGTTTTAAAGATCGTGAGCCGCAGCTGGTCCCGGGACCGGATTCCAAATCTGAGACCTATAACGGTGATGTCACTCAGGGGAAAACTTTGCTTGTGAATATCTCCCAAACCATAAAGGTTTGGGAGATAAGACTTATATCATTTTTCATGTTTTTTAAGGGCTACACTATCAAATAAAATTATTTTCAAGTATTACTATCCTTTTAAATATTATGACCTTGCAGTACAAAGCTAATTTTCAACCAGGCCATGCCAGGTAAATGACCTACTACGATTTACCGGTCAGCCAGTATCAGTGACTGTACATTTTTATTGGTACTTTGTTGAATAAGGTGACCTGGTACCTTTTATTTTATTTTTTTAGAAAAATTCACTCTACTGCAAAATATGTAAAGTCAAAATAAAAGGTTTCAATGTCTTGAGTATATCAGCCTCAGTAAGTGCATAGCACTATTTTAATGATTTGCAACTGAAATGTTTCATGCTATTGATTTCAGGGTCATCATTCTTTTTGGTGCATAAGTCGCCCACTCTCTTTGCATTTTGCTGACCCCAGTTGCCTGTCATACACAGTAGGAGGACATATCTGGCACTCCATTGTGAGCCATTAGCATATTTGTCCAATAATATGTATGCATTGCTTATCCACGGCAATTTTAGATGAGTACATGATACTTAGAATTCTAATGGAGAGGAAATTGATGTCTTTCTTTGAGTCAACCCCATGAACCGCCCTGAACTCTGTATATAATTCGACTTCCCTGATATTACCTGCTGATGTCCACAATGAAAAATATCTGTGTTATTAATGATATCAGTGGATTTTTTTTTATAATGGGGTAACACAATCTTTGGCACTCCAGGGGAGGATATTCACTAAGCGGTGATAAAAAGTGATGAAGTGGAAAAGATTTCTCCATTTTATTACTTCTCCAATTCCTATGTTATTCTATGGCGCCTATGCACTAAAATTTCTTCATCTTTGGAGATCTTAGTGCATATGCTCCATCGAATAACATAAGAACTGGAGAAGTGATAAACTGATGGGGGAGGTTCACTAAGTGGTGATAAAGTAGAGATGACTTGTCCAGTTTATCACTTCTCCAATTCCTATGTTATGCTATGGAGCCTATGCACTAAGATTTATCCAGCTTTGGAGATCATAGTGCATAGTCTACATAGAATAACACAGGAACTGGAGAAGTGATAAACTGATGGGAGGAGATTCACGAAGCGATGATAAAGATGTGATAAAGTGGAGATAACTTCTCCAGTTTATCACTTCTCCAGTTCCTATGTTATTCTATAGAGCCTATGCACTAAGATTTCTTCAGCTTTGGAGATGTTAGTGAATAGTCTCTATAGAATAACATAGGAAACAGAGAAGTGATATCATCTCCACTGTATCACTTCTTTATCACCTCTTAGTGAATCACCCCCAGCTGTTGGAGTCCCTGATAGCTGCAGTGCTAAAGGATGCTTACCTATGATATATAATGCTGATATAGTTATCCTTATTAGGGAAATGTACAAATCCAGCAGTGTTGCTCATTTTTTGAGTATACACAGTAGTCTAAAAATCATGCTTTTGCACTTCGGGGCAAAAATAAGCATGTGTGATCACTTTAGTGTACATTGGTGTGCACACTATCCCATGATTAAAGGGCAAGTGTCACCAGAATAGGATCCCATCATCAGATGTGCTCCTCTGGCAGCAGATCTTCCAATAACGATAGAGCTGCATTGTGATCTCTGACAAACCAGTGGGGCAGCAGAAAAGGGGTTCCCGTGTTGGTCATGTGACAAGAGACTAAAATGAAAGACTGAAGTCTCCCAGTTCAGTCTCTGTGCTGCATGGTGCATTCCCTGTAGACCAGTGGTGCTCACCCAGGGTGCCGTGTCACATTGGTGCACTATGGGCACGAGTTTAGGGTGACACATTTTTGCTATAAAGCCTTTAATGAATGTGAAAATCTTTAGTAACAAATATCCTATATAATAATTCGCTAAGTTGTGTGTAACGCCCGACATGCGCAGTAGACACTGCTGCGCGTGCGGCAGTCATGCGCAGTAGAGACTGCCCGCACCGGCTGATACAGAGCTAGGCGCTCCAAAGGAGCATCCAGCTCTGTATCAGCCGAGGCGCGGGCAGTCTCCACTGCGTGTGACTGCCCCGCGACCGGCTGCCAGAGGCACTGTGGCCCATGTAACGGGCTGTTCAACTAGTATCCTATAAAATAATTTGCTAATGTATGTTTGTCAGAAGACGTCATCTGCAGTACAGACAGCTGCGCATGCTGCAGTCATGCACAGTACAGACTGCCTGTGCCGCGGCTGATAATGGAGCAGGGCGCTCCAAATTCAGACCGTAGTCTAGGGGACTAGGGGACTATGGTCTGAATTCGTAGCTCCACACTCCATTATCAGCCTCGGTGCGGTCAGTCTCTACTGTGCATGACTGCACCGCAGCCGTTGCTGCCTGGCACTGTGGCCTGTGTACACAGGCTGTTCAACTAGTATTTATATCAATTGTTATGCATAATATGCTAGTTTTTGAACTTCTATTGTGAACTCTAAGAATAACTATATATTTTATATTTTTACCCTTCATAATGTCCTTGACAAGTGACCTATTAGCCAAAAAAAGACTGATAACCACCACTATAGGCCCTCTGCTTCAAGACTGAAAGTTCCACGCCTGGGGTAGATTCACGAAGCGGTGGTAAAGAGGTGATAAAGTAGAGATAACTTCCCCAGTTTATCACTTGCCCAATTCTTATGTTATTCTATGGAGTCCATGCACTAAGATCTCCAAAGGTGAAGAAATCTTAGTGCATAGGCTCCATAGAATAACATAGGAATTGGAGAAGTGATATCAATGGAGAAGTCATCTCCACTTTATCACTCTTTATCACAACTTAGTGAATCTCCTCCATGGAGTCTATGATGCACATGTAATCAGTGAAGTTTGTGACTGTGAGCCACATGTTTTTGGACTGCATGTCGGCTGGTGAGGGTCTGTTTTCTGATTGACCTTCTTCCCTGAACGGCTGATTACAGCCATTTCGGGGCTGCAAAGTGCAGCTCTTATGTTTTTACTAAGCCTACTCTCATAGCATATCCTATAGACGCAGGCGTAATAAAAAATGATAACTAGTATCTAAGACTTTACTTGAGCAAGACCTGATTTCCTTTACTGTCGAATTTACAAATATTGACTAATTTTATGCTTATTTTCTCTAGGCTTTGTTAGTAAATTGTGTTAAAGGGATAGCAATGTTTCACAATAAGGAGCTCCAATTAGTCTTCATAGTATTTGTGGCCATGGAGAGTGTTATTTCAATACTGTCAGAGCTGTAGTTCAAGAGTAATTGAATGATAAAGTATCCCCCTCCCGTCCCTTTTACTGATGTAACACTGCTCACCTCAGAGCAGCAAGACTGTCTAGATGGATCGCAGAGCGGGACAATCTTCAGTGATCATAAGGAAAAAGCTGAAAAACCTGTCAAGGGGGCAATGTTCTCCTTATGATCATGGTAAGAAGATTGTCCCTTGCTGTGAGCTGTCCGGTCAAGAGACCAGATTCCACATTTGAGGTGAGCAGTGTTACACTAGGTAAAAGGGGCAGGAGGGGGATATTTTATCATTCAATTACTCTTGAACTACAACTCTGACAGTATTGAAATAACACTCTCCATGGCCCAAATACTATGAAGATTAATTGGAGCTGCTTTTTTTGTGAAACATTACTATCCCTTTAAGCAAAACAAAGGAAAGGGTTACAATTCCCATTTGAATGACAGACGACGTAGCAGCAGTTGACTAGTAAAATATTGTGTTTTTACACAAACACACACACACACATATGTATGTTACTTGCTATATAAACAAATTAAAAGTCCCTTATTCCTATAGTTATAGTAAAACTGATGTTAGCTAGATATACATTGGAGACCCCCTCTCCCGTTCAAGGGGATAACATGACCTCCATCAATTTTGTAACTATACTGCTATTTTTCCTATGTGCGTTACATCTTGGAGTTATCTTTGTGTGTTTAAAAAGCAGAAAAAAGAAAGAGGCCACGTAGTTCAATACGAATTGACATTTACTGCCAGACCCAGTGAATGATATTTACTAGTGTTGAGCGAGCACCCCGATGCTCGGGTGCTCGGGTGCTCTGACCGAGCACCGCCGGAGGCTCGAGTGCTCGGCCGAGCACCCGAGCCCCATTGACTTCAATGGGGCGACACGAGCATTACACCAGGCACCCCCTGCTCTGATGAGGGGAGGGTGCCTGGTCAATGCTCCCTTCATCTCCACAATGTCCCCCTTCATCTCCGCAATGCCCCCTTCATCTCCGCAATGTCCCCCTTCCACAATGTCCCCCTTCATCTCCACACTGTCCCCCTTCATCTCCGCAATGCCCCCTTCATCTCCACACTGTCCCCCTTCATCTCCACACTGTCCCCCTTCATCTCCACACTGTCCCCCTTCATCTCCGCAATGCCCCCTTCATCTCCGCAATGCCCCCTTCATCTCCGCAATGTCCCCCTTCCACAATGTCCCCCTTCATCTCCACACTGTCCCCCTTCATCTCCGCAATGCCCCCTTCATCTCCGCAATGTCCCCCTTCATCTCCACACTGTCCCCCTTCATCTCCACACTGTCCCCCTTCATCTCCGCAATGTCCCCCTTCCACAATGTCCCCCTTCATCTCCGCAATGCCCCCTTCATCTCCGCAATGTCCCCCTTCCACAATGTCCCCCTTCATCTCCGCAATGCCCCCTTCATCTCCGCAATGCCCCCCTTCCACAATGTCCCCCTTCCACAATGTCCCCCTTCATCTCCGCACTGTCCCCCTTCATCTCCGCAATGCCCCCTTCATCTCCGCAATGCCCCCCTTCCACAATGTCCCCCTTCCACAATGTCCCCCTTCATCTCCGCACTGTCCCCCTTCATCTCCGCAATGCCCCCTTCATCTCCGCAATGCCCCCGTACCTCCAGTCCCTGGTGGTCCAGCGGAGCGTCTTCAGATCTGTGCCTCCTCCGGCACAGATCCCTGCCACCCGAACATGGCGGGCGAGCACATGGCGGTACTCGTACGAGTACCGACATGTGCCGAGCAGAGCGATGCTCGAGCCGATCCGAGCATTGGCCGAGCATGCTCGCTCAACACTAATATTTACCATTAATAAAGACATAAAGTCCTGTATGATTATTAGTGATGAGCGAGCACCCCAATGCTCGGATGTTCGGGTGCTCTGACCGAGCACCCCCTGAGGCTCGAGTGCTCGGCCGAGCATCCGAGCCCCATTGAAGTCAATGGGAGGACTCGAGCATTACACCAGGCACCCCCTGCTCTGATGAGGGGAGGGTGCCTGGTCCATAGGAAAAGGGCAGAAAAAGATGGAAACACTACAGAAATGGTTCAGGGACAGCATAGGGAGGATGTCTGGATGCACCTTGGACTCCAACATCGCTGCTGGGAACGATCTTTCGCCCGTAGTACGCCATTTTTACAGACTGACCATAAAACACACAAAAAGGAAAATAAAAACGACTTTAGGCGAAAAATTGTTACCAAACAATATTTGCTGTATATTTACTTGTATATCATCTGCAAATTCTCCCAAAAATTTCCTTGATTTTCAGAACTGAGGCCATGATTAAGAGGGAAACGTGCGCAGAGGCAAATTCTCCCAAAAATTTCCTTGATTTTCAGAACTGAGGCCATGATTAAGAGGGAAACGTGCGCTGAGCTGACCATCTAAAACATTATGGGTGAGGGTCTGCTGCAGAGCTGACCATCCTAAACATTATATGCGAAGGCCCGCTAGTGAGCTGACGCTATAAAACATTATATGAGAGGGCCCGCTAGAGAGCTGACCCAATAAAACATTATATGAGAAGGCCCGCTGGTGAGCTGACCTATATAAAAATTGGCAAACAGGGCCCGCTGGTGAGCTGGCCCTATATAAAAATTATATCACAGGGCCCGCTGGTGAGCTGGCCCTATATAAAAATTATATCACAGGGCCCGCTGGTGAGCTGGCCCTATATAAAAATTATATCCCAGGGCACGCTGGTGAGCTGGCCCTATATAAAAATTATATCCCAGGGCATATGGAAGAGGAGGAGGAGGATGAGAAGATTAAGAGTCAACCATATACCCGTTTTTTGGGTGGAAGGGGTGAATGGGAATACAGAGTATTCCCATCATTGTAAATAACATATATAAAGTGAGTTTATGTTCCCCCGGGGCTTTCCTCCAGTGGAGTGGAGAAGTCAGGGGAAATCCAGGCCTTGTTCATTTTTATAAGTGTCAACCTATCAGCATTGTCGGTGGAAAGGCGGATACGCTTATCTGTTATGATGCCACCAGCAGCACTAAATACCCGCTCAGACAGAACGCTGGCGGCAGGGCAGGCCAGCACCTCCAAGGCATAGAGTGCCAGTTCATACCACGTGTCCAGCTTGGACACCCAGTAGTTGTAAGGCACAGAGGGATCATTGAGGACGCTGACACGGTCTGCTACGTACTCCTTCACCATCTTCCAAAACTTTTCCCTCCTTGTGACACTAGGCTGCGCATCAGGGTGAGGGTGCTGCCGGGGTGTCATGAAGGTGTCCCACGCCTTGGAGAGTGTTGCCCTGCCTTTCTCGGAACTGCTGTGTGCTCCCCTTTTCTCCCCTTCTCGGTTGGCCAAGGTAGCACGTACTCTGCCGCCAGCGTTGTCAGATGGAAAATTTTGGAGCAATTTTTCAACAAGAACCTTCTGGTATTGCACCATTTTGCTTGTCCTCTCCACCGGAGGAATGAGAGATGAGAAATTCTCTTTGTAGCGGGGGTCCAGAAGGGTGAACACCCAGTAATCCGTGTTGTCTAAAATGCGTACAACGCGTGGGTCACGGGAAAGGCAGCCTAACATAAAGTCAGCCATGTGTGCCAGAGTACCAACAGTCAAGATTTCGCTGTCCTCACCAGGAGGCTGACTCTCAATATCCTCATCCTCTTCCTCCTCTTCTGCCCACCCACGCTGAAGAGATGGAACTAAAGTTCCATGGCTACCCTCTGTAGCGGAGGCAACCGTGTCTTCCTCCTCCTCCTCCTCCTCCTCCTCCGCCTCCTCCAATTGTCGCTGAGAAGACGAAGTGAGGGTGCTCTGGCTATCACCTTGTGTAAGCTCTTCCTCCCCCATTTCCACCTCTTCCACATGCAAAGCGTCGGTTTTAATTGTGAGCAGCGAGCGTTTCAGTAGACACAGAAGTGGGATGGTTACACTGATAATAGCGTTATCGCCGCTCACCATCTGTGTCGATTCCTCAAAATTGCGTAAAACCTCGCAGAGGTCTGACATCCATTCCCACTCCTCACTTCTGATTACAGGAAGTTGAACGGAGAGGCGACGACCGTGTAACAGCTGGTACTCCACTACTGCCCTCTGCTGCTCACAAAGCCGGGCCAACATGTGGAAGGTGGAGTTCCAGCGCGTGCTCACGTCACACAGCAGCCGGTGAGCTGGCAATTGTAAGCGCTGCTGCAGCTTCAACAGGCCGGCCGAAGCTGTTGATGACTTACGGAAATGTGCACACACGCGGCGCACCTTGGTCAAGAGATCATGCACATTGGGGTAGGTTTTTAGAAATCGCTGCACCACTAAATTAAATACATGCGCTAGGCATGGTACGTGTGTGAGCTTGCCGAGCTCCAAAGCCGCCACCAAGTTACGCCCATTATCACACACAACCATGCCTGCTTGCAGGTTGAGTGGCGAGAGCCACTGCTCGGTCTGGTGACTAATCCCCTGCAACAGCTCTGAGGCCGTGTGCTGTTTGTCCCCAAGGCAGATCAGCTTCAGCACGGCCTGTTGACGCTTCCCCACTGCAGTGCTACACTGCTTCCAGCTACTGGCTGATGGGGGAGTGGCGGTGTGTGTAGAGAATTCGGAGGTGGAAACGGAGGAGGAGGAGCCAATAACGTAGGTGCTGGTGGAAACCCTGATGGAGGTAGGGCCCGCAATCCTCGGCGTGGGTAGCACCCGTGCCATCCCAGGGTCCGAGTCGCTCCCAGCCTCCACGACATTCACCCAGTGTGCCGTCAGGGAAATGTAGCGTCCCTGGCCACAAGCACTTGTCCATGTGTCAGTCGTTAAGTGGACCTTCCCAGTAACTGCGTTGCTCAGGGCACGGGTGATGTTACGGGACACATGGTGGTGTAATGCGGGGATGGCACACCGGGAAAAGTAGTGGCGGCTGGGGACCGCGTACCGAGGGACAGCTGCTGCCATCAGGCTGCGGAAGGACTCAGTGTCCACAAGCCTAAATGGCAGCATTTCGATGGCCAGTAATTTGGAAAGGTGTGAGGTTAGTGCTATGGCCTGTGGGTGGGTGGCTGGGTACTTTCTCTTGCGCTCAAATGCCTGGGGTAACGACATTTGGACGCTGTGCTGGGACAGGGAAGTGGATGTGGTCGCTGATGGTGCTTCAGATGGTACAGGTGCAGGGCGGGAGGTATGCGGGCCTGCGCCTTCGACAGGCGATTGGCCGGCACCGAAAACAGGGGAAGAGGAGGCAGTGGTGTGGCCTGCAGACACAGGTGGGCGATCCAGGCGTTCCTCCCACTTACTACGGTGCTTGGATGCCATGTGTCGGATCATGCTGGTGGTGGTGAGGTTTCTAGTGTTCATGCCTCGGCTCATTCTGGTGTGGCACAGGTTGCAAACTACAATTCTTTTGTCGTCCGCACTTTCCTTAAAAAAACGCCATACCGCGGAACACCTACCCTTTGGCAAGGTAGATTTACGCAAGGGGGTGCTCCGTGGAACATTTGCGGGCCGGTTTGGTGCGGTCCGCCTTCTTTCTGTAGCCACACCACTGCCTCTTCCAGCCTGTTGCGGTGCTGCAGATGGCTCACCCTCAGGACTGCTGTCATCGCTCGGCTCTACACCTTCCCAGGTGGGGTCAGTCACCTCATCGTCCACCAAGTCCTCCTCCACTTCCTCACTCTGATCATCCTCCTCAAGTCTTGATCCCACCACATACTCAGTCATTGACAACTGTATAACATTCTCCTCAACAAGGTCTTGAGACGGAAATAGTGGTTGATTTAATGGCAACTGTGTCTCATCATCATCATCATCATCATCCACTACTTCCTTTGACCTTAAATGCCGTTCACATCTGTCATCTTCTTGTGATTGGGTAGCCTCTAGAGGTTGTGAATCAGGGCACAAGATGTCATGTTCCTCTGCAAGCGTGCTTGGAGAGAGGGTCAAATGAAGGATTGGTGATGAGACGAGCTCATCACTATATCCCAGTGTGGGATCACTTCTTTGACCAGACCGTGTATGGTGGGAGGAAGGATGATCAGAGTGAGGATTATGTTGACCAGACTCTTGGCTACTGAGAGTGGACTTGGTGGAAGACAGGGTGGTGCTTAACCGACTGGAAGCAGTATCAGCTGTCATCCAACCGACCACCTGTTCGCACTGGTCGGACCTCGAGAGTGATGTCCTGCGACGCCCTGTGAAATCAGACATGAAGCTAGGTATGGTGGATGTCTTTCTTTCTTGTGCTCTGGCACCAGGCACAGTTTCTCCGCGTCCTGACCCGCGCCCTGAACTTTCAGGATCACGTCCACTTCCCCGTCCCTTTTTACCCGCCTTCTTCATCTTACACAGAATATGTGACTTTAATATTTGAGTTTGAAAACTTAACAGTATTTCTTATAATTCTGCAACTGTACAGAGTACACAGAATAGGCTGTTAAACGGCGTTGAAACACACTGAATGGAATATGTGACTTTGATATTTTAGTTTGAAGACTTAACAGTATTTCTTCCTATTCTGCAACTCTGCACAGTACACAGAATAGGCTGTTAAACGGCGTTGAAACACACTGAATGGAATATGTGACTTTAATATTTGAGTTTGAAAACTTAACAGTATTTCTTTATTTCTTATAATTCTGCAACTCTGCAGAGTACACAGAATAGGCTGTTAAACGGCGGTGAAAGACACTGAATGGAATATGTGACTTTAATATTTGAGTTTGAAAACTTAACAGTATTTCTTATAATTCTGCAACTGTACAGAGTACACAGAATAGGCTGTTAAACGGCGTTGAAACACACTGAATGGAATATGTGACTTTAATATTTGAGTTTGAAAACTTAACAGTATTTCTTATAATTCTGCAACTGTACAGAGTACACAGAATAGGCTGTTAAACGGCGTTGAAACACACTGAATGGAATATGTGACTTTAATATTTGAGTTTGAAAACTTAACAGTATTTCTTATAATTCTGCAACTCTGCAGAGTACACAGAATAGGCTGTTAAACGGCGGTGAAAGACACTGAATGGAATATGTGACTTTAATATTTGAGTTTGAAAACTTAACAGTATTTCTTTATTTCTTATAATTCTGCAACTCTGCAGAGTACACAGAATAGGCTGTTAAACGGCGGTGAAAGACACTGAATGGAATATGTGACTTTAATATTTGAGTTTGAAAACTTAACAGTATTTCTTATAATTCTGCAAATGTACAGAGTACACAGAATAGGCTGTTAAACGGCGTTGAAACACACTGAATGGAATATGTGACTTTAATATTTGAGTTTGAAAACTTAACAGTATTTCTTATAATTCTGCAACTGTACAGAGTACACAGAATAGGCTGTTAAACGGCGTTGAAACACACTGAATGGAATATGTGACTTTAATATTTGAGTTTGAAAACTTAACAGTATTTCTTATAATTCTGCAACTCTGCAGAGTACACAGAATAGGCTGTTAAACGGCGGTGAAAGACACTGAATGGAATATGTGACTTTAATATTTGAGTTTGAAAACTTAACAGTATTTCTTATAATTCTGCAACTCTGCAGAGTACACAGAATAGGCTGTTAAACGGCGGTGAAAGACACTGAATGGAATATGTGACTTTAATATTTGAGTTTGAAAACTTAACAGTATTTCTTATAATTTTGCAACTCTGCAGAGTACACAGAATAGGCTGTTAAACGGCGGTGAAAGACACTGAATGGAATATGTGACTTTGATATTTTAGTTTGAAGACTTAACAGTATTTCTTCCTATTCTGCAACTCTGCACAGTACACAGAATGTGCTGCTACACTGCGGCGAAGCACACTGAATGGAATATGTGACTTTGATATTTTAGTTTGAAGACTTAACAGTATTTCTTCCTATTCTGCAACTCTGCACAGTACACAGAATGTGCTGCTACACTGCGGCGAAGCACACTGAATGGAATATGTGACTTTGATATTTCAGTTTGAAGACTTAACAGTATTTCTTCCTATTCTGCAACTCTGCACAGTACACAGAATGTGCTGCTACACTGCGGCGAAGCACACTGAATGGAATATGTGACTTTGATATTTTAGTTTGAAGACTTAACAGTATTTCTTCCTATTCTGCAACTCTGCACAGTACACAGAATGTGCTGCTACACTGCGGCGAAGCACACTGAATGGAATATGTGACTTTGATATTTTAGTTTGAAGACTTAACAGTATTTCTTCCTATTCTGCAACTCTGCACAGTACACAGAATGTGCTGCTACACTGCGGCGAAGCACACTGAATGGAATATGTGACTTTGATATTTTAGTTTGAAGACTTAACAGTATTTCTTCCTATTCTGCAACTCTGCACAGTACTCAGAATGTGCTGCTAAACTGCGGCGACGCACACTGAATGGAATACGTGACTTTGATATTTTAGTTTGAAGACTAAACAGAATGTGCTCTAATCTGCAACTTTGCACACTAAACAGAATGTGCTCTAATCTGCAACTTTGCACACTAAACAGAATGTGCTCTAATCTGCAACTTTGCACACTAAACAGAATGTGCTCTAATCTGCAACTGTGCACACTAAACAGAATGTGCTCTAATCTGCAACTTTGCACACTAAACAGAATATATATATTTTTTTTTTTTTTTTTTTTTTTTTTTTCCCCCCACACCAAATAACCTGCTGCCCCCACACACAGTAGTCCTAAAAAGGACTTTTGGTTCTTTTTTTTTCACAATTTTTGTTTTTTTCCTCCCTACACTGCCTTTCCCTTCCTATCCTCAGCTCTCCCTGGCTCAGACTGAGCCGAACTCGCTGGTCAGGTGCTATACAGCACCTGACCACGGGTTCTGGCCAGCCAATCAGTGTAATGCCAGCAGCCAACATGGCTGCTGGCATTACACCGATGTCAGAGCCTCCCTGCACGTTTATTGGCTGCGCAGCAGCCGCAAAACGTGCGGGGAGGAGACCCGAACATGGCGGGCGAGCACATGCGGTACTCGTACGAGTACCGACATGTGCCGAGCAGAGCGATGCTCGAGCCGATCCGAGCATCGGCCGAGCATGCTCGCTCAACACTAATGATTATCACCATAACAAACTATAATCTTCCTCCAAAACAGAGACACTTTGTGTTTGTACTGCCGATGTTACAATGTAAATGTGTGAAGGATATTAGAATTTAGGAACTTCAGGCCATATGCAATAAAAACGTGGAGTCATTCTGGAGCAAACCAATTTCACGGCACCTAGGGGACAATGCAGTACATTGTTTTGCACACCCCAACTCTTCAAAAGTTAACCTTTTGAATGCCAGAGAGATAGCTAATACATTACAGTGAAATGCAATGGATCCTTTTACGGCACTCAAAGAGTTTAAAGGAATACTAACCCCAAAAATTTAAAATAAGTTGATACAACTTTAAATATCGGTTTTCTTACTTATACATAATAGCCTTAAAATATAATCCTAAATTTGCCTTTTAGCTCACGTGTAAATTTTTTAGTTCAGAGAGCATTTATTTAATGTTGTTTGAGCTGTTTGTATGGAGAGATAAGGGAAAAAGTCAGTTAATTGATTGTGATTATTTAGAAAATTTGTTCTCTTATCTCAGCCCATTAACAGATAATCATGGACAATTATTGGGACTTTTTTAGAGGTACTAACATGGAGTGCTATATATATATAGTAGTGTTTATCCTACTGTGTAAAGGAATGGTACTCCCACTGCTGAGAGATGTTTTATTCAAAAGATATTGCAGCTCATACTTCAGTTTTTTAGGTGCAGTATCTCAATGGACTGACATTCTACAGTGGCGCTGTTGTTACACGATCCAATGGACAGCTCTGGTCAGTGGACCATAAACCTCCATAGGATGGTGTAGCCACAGCGCCACTGTACAATTTCAGGTCATCAAGATATTGCACCTAAAGACTTCAAGTTTGAGCTGCAATAAGTTTTGAATAAAACACTTCTCAGCAGTGGGAGTGTCCTTGTTTAACTCAGGAGGATAAACCCTATGATATATATATTTTTGTACGGATTAAGTGTTACTGTCCCTTTAAAGACATAGTAATGGTGTGAAAAAAGTTATATCTGATTAATCATTATGCTTTTTGTAATGTTCTATACCTGTATAAATGTCCATATCATTGCAGTCTTCTTGTAATTTTATTTAAAGGGACAGTAATGTCTCATAAAAAATGTTTAGAGTTTTGTAGAGATTAAAAAAATAAGCTAAATGCCGCAAATCTTCTCTCAAACCGCTATGGTTTGAGAGATATCCTCCGTTAAAGTTCACCTCTCCCTCCTTTTCTCCTGATGTCAGCTGTAAGCTGACAGCAGGATTTCCTGGTCCAGGGACCGACAAGTGGCTCTTCAGCAGAGCCACAATTGTTCAATTTAAAAAGAAGTACTTCTTTGGAACGGTCTACGAAGTGTGCCTGGTTTGTAAGCACACATTTTAGACCATTTCAAAGAAGTAATTATTTTTAAATCTCGTTAATGTGGCTCTGCTGAAGATCCTCCTTGTGTCGGCCGACACGGATCTCCTTCTGTCAGCTTTACAGCTGACATCAGGAGAAGAGGAACTTTAGCGGAGAATATCTCTCAAACCATAGTGGTTTGAGAGATAAGATTTGTGGCATTTAGCTTATTTTTTTAATCTCTACAAAACTCTAAACATTTTTTATGGGACATTACTGTCCCTTTAACCCTTTGAGTGCCTGAGGGATATGCAACGTGTTGCTTTGCAATTAAGCAATGTGTTGCGCACCCCTCTGGCACTCAATCGGTTAAAAGTTCCCCCTCCCGCCCTTTTTACTACATCACGCAGACTCCCTTCAGATCTGAAATCCGGTCACTTGACCAGACAGATCACGATGAGGGACAATATGCTGTGCGTCGATATAAGGAAAACCCTGATCCCCTTGACAATCCATTGCGATCAGTCAGGACCAGCTTCCAGGTATGAGGAGGCTGTCCGTGACACAGGGAAAGGGGTGTAAGGGGGGAACTTTAAAATAAAATTTCAAGACGACAGCACCGATATAGCCAATTTCAAAGGTACAGGGCATTATATAAAAAATATAATAATTAATCAGATATGCCTTTTTATTGTACCATTACTATCTCTTTAAGTGTATGTATACCCCATTTAATTTTTCATTAGTGCTCCTTTAAGACAATGGGATTTTTATGTGTGTCCTATGGGATAATAAGTGTTTTTTGCTTTCTTATAAACATAGCTGGGAACTCTACAGATCTCTAGTTAGACCTCACCTAGATTATTGTGTACAGAACTGGAGACCCCATCTCCAGAATGATATAGATACTAGTGTTGAGCGAGCATGCTCGGCCGATGCTCGGATCGGCTCGAGCATCGCTCTGCTCGGCACATGGCGGTACTCGTACGAGTACCGCCATGTGCTCGCCCGCCATGTTCGGGTGGCAGGGATCTGTGCCGAAGGAGGCACAGATCTTACACAGACGCTCCGCTGGACCACCAGGGACTGGAGGTAGGGCACATGTGGAGATGGAAGGGGGCATTGTGGAGATGAAGGGGGACATTTTGGAGATGAAGGGGGACATTGTGGAAGGGGGGCATTGCGGAGATGAAGGGGGACATTGTGGAAGGGGGACATTGTGGAAGGGGGGCATTGCGGAGATGAAGGGGGCATTGCGGAGATGAAGGGGGACATTGTGGAAGAGGGACATTGCGGAGATGAAGGGGGCATTGCGGAGATGAAGGGGGCATTGCGGAGATGAAGGGGGACATTGCGGAGATGAAGGGGGCATTGCGGAGATGAAGGGGGACATTGTGGAAGGGGGGCATTGCGGAGATGAAGGGGGCATTGCGGAGATGAAGGGGGACATTGTGGAAGGGGGACATTGCGGAGATGAAGGGGGCATTGCGGAGATGAAGGGGGCATTGCGGAGATGAAGGGGGCATTGCGGAGATGAAGGGGGACATTGTGGAAGGGGGACATTGTGGAAGGGGGACATTGTGGAAGAGGGGCATTGTGGAGATGAAGGGGGGCATTGACCAGGCACCCTCCCCTCATCAGAGCAGGGGGTGCCTGGTGTAATGCTTGTGTCGCCCCATTGAATTCAATGGGGCTCGGGTGCTCGGCCGAGCACTCGAGCCTCCGGCGGTGCTCGGTCAGAGCACCCGAGCACCCGAGCATCGGGGTGCTCGCTCAACACTAATAGATACTCTATAGAGAATTCAGAGAAGAGCAACTAAAATGGTGACTGGTTTACAGGATAAGAAATATCAGGACAGACTAAAGGATCTCAATTTGTATAGCTTGGAGGAGAGAAGAGAGAGGGGATATGATATGATATGATATGATATGATATGGAAGTACATTTCACAGGAGTATAAATTTTAGGACAAGAGGCCATAGTCTAAAACTAGAGGGACAGGGGTTTATATGTAAGAATGTTTTACTTCACTGAGAAGGTAGTAGATAAGTGGAATATCTTAGGTAGTAGATAAGTGGAGGTTAATACAGTAAGGGAATGTAAGCATGCATGGGATAGGCGTAAGTCAGTCCTTAACATAAGACAAGACCAAGGACCAAATAGAGTTTGAGGTTTTTACAGTAGGAAAATGGGTAGACTAGATGGACCGAATGGTTCTTATCTGCTGTCAAATTCTATGTTTATATGAACCTCCTTGTCCCAAACCTTCATAGGTCCACTAAGGTCTGGGTAAGGGAGTGTTCAAATGATGCAATTTTTGTGATAAAGTGGGTGAGGCTTGATTGAGGTCATCTGGACTAGGAGGAGGGTAGACGAGGTTTGCCATAAAACGGGCGGAAAAACAGGGTGGTGATTGACTGGAACTGGAAGTGAAGTGGGCGGAGTTACAAGAGAGCTCACTGAGTCCTGGTAATCAGCCTCTGTCCCTAGAAATGAGGTAATTAAAGGGATGTTTCATAATAAAAGCAGCTCTAATTAATCATCACAGTATTTGGACTTTGGAGAGTGTTATTTCAATTCTGTCAGAGTTGTAGTACAAGAGTAATTCAATGATAAAGTATCCCCCTCCCGCCCCTTTTACTGATGTAACACTGCTCAGCCAGATCAGAAGGGAGGTGCCCAGGTAGACTGCAGAGAGGGACAATCTTCAATTAAGATAAGGGAAAAACCTGAAAAACTTGTCAAGGGGGGCAGGGCCTACATTGTTCTCATAGGAAGAAGATTGTCCCCTGCTGTTATCTGTCTGGTCTATGGACTGCATTCCACATCTGAGAAGAGATGGCTTACACTAGGTAAAAGGGGCGGGAGGGGAAACTTTGCTTGTGAATATCTCTCAAACCATAAAGGTTTGAGAGATAAGACATATCATTCTTCATGTTTTTTTAATGTCTACAAAATAAAAGAAAGTTAAAACGAAGTATTACTATCCCTTTAAGTATAGAAACTATAGGCTCCAGGTCAGATTTGGAGAGCTACCAAGTATGCGTATAAAACAGTCAACTTCATGGATTAAAAATTCCAACAGTCTTACTTAGAAGACAATAAACTTTTTATTGCTTTGGGAACCTATAAATTATAAAGCTTTTCCTGCACAGTAAAACAAGGGCACTCCTACTGCTGTTGATTTATTCAAATGTTACAACAATTCAAATTGTCAGGAAGTGAATGACAGAGTGGTCACTTCCTGAAAGTTTTAACTGACATGAAGCGACTCAGCAGATTTTATCACATTCTATGGAGATCTGTATGTCAGTTATGCATCTCTCTTAGAGAATGCAACAGAATACCTAACTGGAATCTGTCCACTAAAGGGCACTGCTAATGTTAAAGGGATAGTAATGTTTCACAAAAACAACAGCTCCAATTGATCTTCATAGTATTTAGGCCATGGAGAGTGTTATTTCATTACTGTCAGGGTTTTAGTTCAAGAGTAATTGAATGATAAAGTATCTCCCTCACGCCCCTTTTACCTAGTGTAACACTGCTCACCTCAGATGTGGAATCTAGTTGCTTGACCAGACAGCTCACAGCAAGGGACAATCTTCTTACTGTGAGAACAACTAAAACCCTGCTCACATTTACAGGTTTTTCCTTATGATCACTGAAGATTGTCCCTCTCTGTGATCCATCCGGACAGTCTTGCGCTCTGGCTGAGCAGTGTTACATCAGTAAAAGGGGCGGGAGGGGGACACTTTATCATTGAATTACTCTTGAACTACAACTCTGACAGAACTGAAATAACACTCTCCAAAGTCCAAATACTATGATGATTAATTAGAGCTGCTTTTATTATGAAACATTACTATCCCTTAACAAAAAAAAATAGAGTATAAACTGTAATAATTTGAAATATGCATCTCGACAGTGGGAGTACCTTTATTTTACTCAACAGAAAAATACCTACCATATGTATATTTTCATAGCAAAAGTTTAGTGCTGCTTTAAGAATGGATTGTACATGTTGAAGACCTTAGCATTCATGGGAGAAAAGCCAAAGTTAATGCTTTGAATGCCAACGCATTTCAAAGCAAAGGGTTAAAGCGAAACTACCACCGCTAAGCAACTTTGTTTGTAATAATTCCCTATCTGGCTACTAGATGCTTAGTAGCGCTAGTCGCCAGAATGATTAACTGCAGTCATCCTTGGCTGACAAGCAGGATGGAGCACGGACATCTTGCCCTAGTGACGTCCGCGCGCCTGCGATGTCAGTCCCTTCCGGAGCCGAATGGCTCCTAGCAATGCCTCCTACAGCCTTCTGGGACTGACAGCGCAGGCGCGCGGACGTCACTAGGACAAGATGTCTGCGCTCCGTCCTGCCTTTCAGCCAAGGATGACTGCAGTTAATTATTCTGGCGACTAGCGCTACTAAGCATCTAGTAACCAGATAGGGAATTATTACAAACAAAGTTGCTGGAGACTAGAGCTACTAAGCAGCTAGTTGCCACAGAGGGAATTATTACAAAGTTGCTTAGTGGTGGTAGTTCCGCTTTAAATCATTAGGAATATCGAGAATTTTTATTTGTCCCCTACAGTGCAGTTGGTTTGGTCATGAATTTCTCCATGCTATGTTAATGAATATGGCCATCAGAAAGATACAACAAACAATTTTGGGGCAAGTCAATTGCACCATGGGGGAAAATGTGTCTTTCAACCTCTTTTTACACCTTACACCAACACATTGCAAAGACCATATGATTTGAAGATATTATGGCAGCCAAGGGGATGACCGTTTGAGTGCCAGAAGGGTGTCCAATGTGTTGTGAACCCCCTCTGGCACTCAAAGGGTTAATGGTCACAAACACTAGCCATCCATTATATTTCTCACTTTCACTAACAGGTTCTATAATAATTAAATGCATCCGATTCATTTTACAAACCGCTAGATCTTCAAGTACTTGTAATGAAATAATGAATTACGTTAATAAGCAAGCTGCTCTCAAAGGCTAATACGCTTTGGGATACATTTTGGCACATTCCGTCTAATCACAGTTGTGTGTTTGCTGCCATTGACGTCAAATGCAGGATCTCTGAGCTATATAAGAAATTTAATGAATCCCAGGCCAAAAAAAAGCCTATTCTTGAATGGAATAAAGATATTGCAGATACTATTGTACCCAATTATTTCAGCATTAATGGGGAGCTATTGTGGGGGGGAGTATGCATTGAAACTTTGTGTAATGGTAAGTATCAATAATCTCATTCTTGAGAATAATAATTAAAAAAAGTTGCATCCACCAAAAAGCAGTCAGATATTTCCCTGGATCCAGATCCAATCTGCATTATGTCATCCCGTATTTGCTCAAATAAAAGTTGAGGATTTTTTATGCATTTTAGCTTTAAAGGAATAGTAATACTTCGTTTTATCTTTATTTTTTTTTGTAGGCATTAAAAAAACACGAAGAATGATATAAGTCATTTCTCTCAAACCTTTATGGTTTGAGAGATATTCACAAGCAAAGTTTCCCCTCCCGCCCCTTTTACCTAGAGTAAGCCATCTCTTCTCAGATGTGGAATCCAGTCCATAGACCAGACAGATAACAGCAGGGGACAATCTTCTTCCTATGAGAACAATGAAAGCCCTGCCCCCCTTGACAAGTTTTTCAGGTTTTTCCCTTATCTTAATTGAAGATTGTCCCTCTCTGAAGTCTACCTGGGCACCTCCCTTCTGATCTGGATGAGCAGTGTTACATCAGTAAAAGGGGCAGGAGGGGGATACTTTGTCATTGAATTACTCTTGAACTACAACTCTGACAGAATTGAAATAACACTCTCCAAAGTCCAAATACTATGATGATTAATTAGAGCTGTTTTTATTATAAAACATAACTAGCCCTTTAAATATGACCTTGCCTTATATTTGAGGTACTGTCAGATCATTGGAATAAAACAAAAATGGGGATAGAGAAGAGAAAAGAAAAAAAGGGTGGGGGAGCTGAATAATATCCCCTCAAAACCACTCATCTAGTTTAGCTATGAGAGGTATGAGATATAAACAGTTCACAGTCAAGAAGACCAGTTCAGTACTGTGATAAATCAGAGGTGTAAAGGATGTTAAAACTCAACATTTATTAAATTAGTATCATAAAAAAGGGCTCAAAAGAGTAATATATAAATTCACATGTATTAAAATCAATTTTCCAAAAAATATGTGTGAGTGGCTTGATTATTTACTCAATCTCATTCTATTAGTGTCACGATTAGATGAGAATCCTTAATAGGAGTAATACAACTGGAGGTGTCTAAGGCTCTTGTTTATATAGGAAAATGACCAAATGTGTAATTGCCCTTTTACTCAATCTGTGTATAATTAGTTAAAGGGACCGTCATACTTTATTATTACTATCCCCCATATTGTAGATATTTGTAAAATAATGTAATAGCCCTCAGGTTCATCTCTCAGACCTTTATGTTTCGAGAGATAACCGAAGGCAAAGTTCCCCCCTCCCTCCCCCTTCCCTGAAGTCAGCGTTGTACTGACTGCAGGGATATCCGGTCTGACTTTCATCAGGTGGCTCTGCAGCAGAGCCGCGATCGCGTTAGTGACAAAGAATTATTTCACTGAAACGTTCTTCTACATGTGCTTACAAACCAAGCACAAACCAAGCACACTGTCACGTTTTTAATGAACACTCAGACAATTTGGTTAAGGTAAAACATGCAGCTTTATTAAATAAATGATAAAGAACAGAAATGCCCTTCAACAGGTCCAGATCCAGACAGGGGATAAGCTCTTCTGGATCTGGCACAGGTCAGGGTACAAACAGAAACTGGTATGTACAATAACTGTAAGGCAGAGTGTAGAATCTGGAACAGGAACTGGAACAAAACCTCAGCAGTACCAGCAAGGAGGTGCCCTAGGTGATGGTAAGTACTGCAGGGCAAAATCCCCAATGGAACAGGGGAAACAGACAAGGCCACCGGACTTGCCCAGAAGACCAGGTATAGGCAGCCTAAGTGACAGGCACAGACACACGTACACGGAGGTTATGCCCAGAGGTAACCGGAGCAGGCACAGGTAATATATGTAAGGAATAGGCAGCCCACGTGACAGGCACAGACACACGTACACGGAGGTTATGCCCAGAGGTAACCGGAGCAGGCACAGGTAATATATGTAAGGAATAGGCAGCCCACGTGACAGGCACAGACACACATACACGGAGGTTATGCCCAGAGGTAACCGGAGCAGGCACAGGTAATATATGTAAGGAATAGGCAGCCCACGTGACAGGCACAGACACACGTACACGGAGGTTATGCCCAGAGGTAACCGGAGCAGGCACAGGTAATATATGTAAGGAATAGGCAGCCCACGTGACAGGCACAGACACACGTACTCGGAGGTTATGCCCAGAGGCAACCAGAGCAGGCACAGGCTGTTTAGTAGCGCAACCGCAGGCAGCGGTAAGGGACAGGCTGTATAGTAGAGCAACCGGAGGCAGCGGTAAGGGACAGGCTGTATAGTAGAGCAACCGGAGGCAGCGGTAAGGGACAGGCTCTATAGTAGCGCAACCGGAGGCAATCGTAAGGCACAGGCTGTAAGGTATCGCTACCAGGAGCAACAGCAAAGGCACAGGCTGTATAGAGAGCAACTGGGGCAACCGTAAGAGCAATGGCTATATAACACGAGACCGGAGACAACAGAGGGCACAAGCGGAATAGCTAATGCTAGGAGTAATAGCCAATGCTTGAATCGGTGCACAGAGAGCGAGTCAGCTCAAGCCTGGATCGGTACACAGAGAGCGGTAGTCAGCCAAAGCCTGGATCGGTACACAGAGAGCAGTAGTCAGCCAAAGTCTGAATTGGTACACATCAAGCGGTAGTCAGCCAAAGCCTGGATTGGTATACAGCGAGCAGTTGTCAAACGGAATTGGACACAGGAATCAATAGTCAGGCAAACCGGGTCGTAATGGAATAGGCAGAGAAGACAGGAGCAAGGTCAGACAAAACCGGATCATACACGGAACAGGATACACAGCAACAAACGTCTGGTCAGGAACACCACGAAAGGGCACCCAAGATAGTGAGAACAGGGTTAAAATAGGCAATTGCTGGGCAGAGCAAAGCCCAGAGTCCAATAAATGGCAGCAAGCACCGACAGGAAGTAGCAATGCCGACAGAAAAGAAATCACGTCACAGTGATACACACGTAGAAGGCCGTTTCAGTGAAATAATTATTTTTCCCTAACGGGATCACCGCTCAGCTGTAGAGCCACAAGCCTGTCGTACGACAGACTTCCCCTGTAGTCAGCACAAATCTGACTTCAGGGAAGGGGGAGGGAGGGGGAACTTTGCCTTCGGTTATCTCTCAAACCTGGGGGCTATTAAATTATTTTACAAATATCTACAATATGGGGGATAGTAATAATAAAGTATTACTATCCCTTTAAACACAGTAAAAGGACATTATGGAACTAGAGAAAGTGCAGAGGAGGGCTACAAAACTAGTAAGGGGAGTGGAAAGTTTTAGTTATGAAGAAAGGCTAGAAAAGTTAAACTTGTACACACTAGAGAAACGGCGTCTTAGAGGGGATATGATAACACTATATACATATGTTCAGGGCCCATACAAAGGGCTCTCCAAAGACCTGTTCATTAACAGAACAGTACAGAGGACAAGGGGCCACCCGCTTAGACTTGAGGAAAGGAGATTTAATCTACAACAGTGGAAGGGATTCTTTACAGTAAGGACAATAGAGGTATGGAATTCACTGCCTGAGGAGGTGGTGCTATTGAATACATTAGACGCCTTTATAAAGGGCCTGTATACTTATTTAAAAGAGCATAACATAGAGGGCTATGTACGTTAGTATTGGGATGAATATTTACTTAGGGCTTGTTGATCCAAGGAGAAATCTGATTGCCATTTGGAATCAAGAGGGAATCCCCCCGTTGAAGGCAGAATTTGAAATTGCTGTATTGAGGGTTTTTTTGCCTTCTTTCGGATCAACAATGGTAAACAGGAATAGGAAAAGGGTTGAACTAGATGGACGCAAGTCTTTTTTTCAACCTAAATTACTACGTTACTATGTTACTACTATGTAATAATCTGCAGGCGTCCTACGTATCAAATGAACGATGAAGTGATGACATTTTATCAAACACACACCCTTACAAAGCGATTTAGATAATTGCAATATCCAGTCCAGTGGGCAGCTGGCTACAAGTGAGGTCCAACTGGGTGACATGTTTGAATTTGCTGCCCGCTTCCTTGCCTATGTCCCACATCGTTTTTAGTTTTTTTTCAGGACCTACTATTGATGCACAGACTCAAGCCGGATGTGATGTCCCACAGTTGAGTCTGCTCATTGATAGAAGGTCCTCAAAGTACCTATACACTAAGTGGGACATAAACAAGGAGGTGGGAGGCAAAGTCAAACATGTTGCCCACCGTACCACACTTGTACAAGGATGCCACTTGTTATCAGGTAGAGGAAGATGAAGGAGGGTAATGAAAGGAGGAATGGAGCAGAACAGAGGAAGATGGATAGAGATGGAGATGAAGGAAGTGATATGAAGGGAGAGGTGAACAGATGGTGAGAGAGATAAAGTGAGGGAACAGGCAAGCAGGCTTGCCTTGTATTTAAAACAATGTTTTTTTCATTAACCTAGCAGCAAAAGTTGGGGTGGTCGCCTTACATTCGGGATCACCTTATATTCGAGCAAATGCAGCATTTTTCTTTATTTTTTAAAAGCATCTATTGTATCTGCAAACACTGCTTCCTAAGGCCAAGAATTTCACGTATTTACTGCTCTTACTGTAAAATATCCCTGCCTTTGTTTTAGTTGTAAGTGCCTTTCCATCAGTCTTAATGAATGCCTCCCTTGTTGTTTTGCCCAGTTCTTTGAGTAAACAGTTACCCATAGAGGACTTTGTATTGACCTTAAATATATTTTAAATAATAATCATGTCTTATTAAACAATTCGGAGTGTTTTAATTTGCTAATTTAGAAAGCTATAGGGACCTAAGTACAGGACAAAATAGAGAATTTCTGGGTCAAATCATAAGGAACACATACAAATTTCCATTCATTTAAATAAAGGTGTTAAAAGGATAGTAATGTTTCACAAAAACAACAGCTCCAATTAATCTTCATAGTATTTTGGCCATGGAGAGTGTTATTTCAATACTGTCAGAGTTGTAGTAAAATTGAATGATAAAGTATCCCCCCCTCCCGCCTCTTTTACTGATGTAACACTGCTCACTTCAGAGCAGCAAGACTGTCCAGATGGATCTCAGAGAGGGACAATCTTCAGTGATCATAAGGAAAAAACCTGAAAAACCTGTCAAGGGGGCGGGGTTTTCCATATGCTTACAGTAAGAAGATTGTCCCTTGCTGTGACCTGTCCGGTCAAGAGACTAGATTCCACATCTGAAAGGAGGTGGCTTACACATCAGTAAAAGGGGCGGGAGGGGGATATTTTATCATTCAGTTACTCTTGCTACTCCGGCTGCTTCACCATTACTGCTACTACTAACACCAACCACATCAAGTTCAACCGCAGGGTCTTCCTCCTCAGTCTCACAGTCAATAGTAATATCAGGATATTGTTGATTACCCCCTCCTTCACTCCTAATGCTAACAAACTGCTGGACCTTAGTAGCAGTAGTACTAGCAGTGGCAGGACTGCTTGAGAATGGCAAGTGTGATTTAGGGTCCCTTGCTGTCACAATTGACATCATCTTCTCCCCCCCCCCCCCCGAGTACTACAAGAAACAGTAGCAGCAGGCAAAGTATTAGTGGCAGCAGGCTCAGCACTGGCAGCTGGTTCAGTACTAGCAGCAGGTCCAACACTAGTGGCTGCAGGATCAGAAATGGTGGCAGTGGCAGCAGGAGCAGCACATCTGGCAACAGGTACAACACTAGTGGCTGCAGGTACAGCAATGGTGGCACTAGCAGCAGGGGCAGCACATCTGGCAGCAGATACAACACTAGTGGCTGCAGGTAAAGCAATGGTGGCACTGGCAGCAGGGGCAGCATGTCTTGCAGCAGGCACAGGCAGCTGACCTGTCCTTCTCTCACTAGTACTATCCTTTTCTCCCCTCCTTCACATTCCCTTTCCTCCCTTCCTTCCCTTTTCTCCCTTCCTTCCCATTTCCTTTCCTCCCTTCCTTCCCTTTTCTCCCTTCCTTCCCATTTCCTTTTTTCACTCCCTTCTTATTAAATTCCCCATGATCCCTTGGGGTGATTTATGGGGATGGACAGCATTGGTTGAGTACTGCTAGTCACTTCCTCCTCCTCCTCAGACTCAGTGGACACATAATAAGGGTCCTTCCAGTTCCTCTTTTTGCTGCTCATAGTGATAGGAGTCACTATGAGCCTCCCCTGCCTCCATTTTTTCTAAATATCACAAGAGAACAGCACAGCACGTCTATCTCGCTATGTAACTGCTTCTATTGTGTCTGCCTTCAGTGAAAACGTCATGTTTTTATAGCAGAAGTGCGAAAACAACGTAAATCAATGGGCAAAAACTTTTTAGCCATTGAAAAAATGGCGAAAGATTTTGGCCAATGGCCAAAAGATGCAACATTTTTAACCGCTAGTTTTAAAGAGGATTTTCCCGTGAAAAAGCGGATAACAACGTGGTTTTCGTTAAATTTCTCGCGGGAACACGCCAACAACTTTCTCCCATACCTAACTGCCAGTTTGTCTGGCATTCTGCAAATGTCTATGGATAAATCTGCATTTGTCTTCTGCTGATCATTCACAGTCAAATGGCTAAGCAGCATATCTGACTCAGAACATGGAATCATTATCCTATTGCTACTGCAAACAGCAACAGATTAATTGGAGAGACTTACTGCTTCTGGTAGAGCTCTCCTATAACTCCTTGCTGCATGTATTCTTGCTTTGTTCATCTGTTTTCTATACATCTGGTTACAATTCATGTACCTTTACCTTGAAATCACAGTCTATATGATTTACAGCAACTGATGAATAAGCTGCCTCCTTAGCTGTTCCCTGGCACTGAGTCTTTTTGAAAAACAGAATCAGATAAGTATTGTGTGGCATCCTCTATGATCTGGCTCGCCATTAAAAAATAGATCAAATTTATAAGCCTTCAGATAAACTGGGGCCTTATAAAATTTTTCGTCTTCAGTGCATTCAATTTGTTACTTTCCAGTTGGAGATCCCCCCAACCTTAGTTTCCCCCACTCTCCATGTCTCTTAATTTACACCTCCCACTTAGAACTATTTTGTGCACTCATCTCTTCACCGCTGTGTCTGTTGATGGACATAAAGATCAATATAGATTACTGTTTCATCAGAAATTCCTTTCAGTACCTTGCCAATTGGTAGGGCATTATGCATGCTTCTCTCATGAATTTCTCTCTAAGAACCCCAGAGGGTATCCGTGGAGGGGTAGAGTAATAATTGGGTCCAAATAGACTTGGAAACAAATATTGTGATGGGCACCCACTAAGAACAAACAAGATAAAGTGTCTTTGCCTTGGGCTTAGTGGCCCCTCAGTGGTGCTACAAGTCACTTTTTTCACTCCCATGTGCCATTGCAGAGAGGATATCTTCATATTCATATCAGATTGGTCCCGCCCTCAGACAGTCCAGCTCCGAAATGTCAGGCAAATCCCCTCTGCATAAGAGAATCAGCAAAACCACATATGTACATTTTGACCTATGTGGGCCTCATCGGTGTGGTGCAGCTGATTCCCTCTAGGCACATGGAGAGCAAGGACCGATGCCTGGGATCCCCTTTCACTTAAGCAGACTAAGAAACAAATATTGTGACGAGCACCCATCGAGAACAAACAAGATAAAGTGTCTTGTCCTTGGGCATACTGGCCTGTCAATGGTGCTACAAATCATGTTTTTCACTCCCATGTGCCATTGCAAAGAGAAAATCTCCATATTCATTTCAGACTGGTCCTGCTCTGAGACAGTCCAGCTCCGAAATGTCAGGCAAATACTCTCTGCACAAGAGAATCAGCAAAACCACAGACGTACGTTTCGGCCTATGTGGGCCTCATCAGTGTGGTGCAGCTGTGGGCATGACCATTCTGATATGAATGTGGAATTTTCCTCTCTGCAATGGCTCATGGGAGTGAAAAAACATGAGTTATAGCACCATTGAGAAGCTACCATGCCTAAAACAAGTAACTTTATCTTGTTCGCGCTTGATGGGTGCTCCTCACAAGTGTTTGTCTCCCAAAGTATAATGGCATTCAAGGCATGGGCCCTTGATTCCATGTGCCTAGAGGGATTCAGCTGCACCACACTGAGGAGGCCCACACAGGCAGAAACATACATCTGTGGTTATGCTGTCTCTCTCGTGCGGAGAGGATTTGCCTGACATTTCTGAGCTGGACTGTTTGTGGGCAAGACCAGTCTGATATGAATATGGAAATTTTCTCTCTGCAATGGCACATGGTAGTGAAAAACGTGAGTTGTAGCAGCGTTGAGAGGCCACCATGCCTAGAACAAGACGCTTTAGCTTGTTTGCACTTGATGGGTGCTCCTCACAATTGTTTGTCTCCTAAAGTATAAGGATATCACAGGCATTGGCCCTTGCTTCAGTGTGCCTAGAGGGATTCAGCTGCACCACACCGACAAGGCCCACATAGGATAAAACGTACGTCTGTGGTTATGTGGTCTGTCTCTCGTGCGGAGAGGATTTGCCTGACATTTCAGAGCTGGACTGTCTATGGGCAGGACCAGTCTGATATGAATATGGAAATTTGCATATGAGTGAAAAACGTGAGTTGTAGCACCATTGAGAGGCTCCACGCCTAGAATAAGACACTTTGGGCTTGATCCAAATGTTGGAGATGGCTGTTTTTTTCTGCCAATGGTATTTTTTTAAGCAGAGTAGCTATGCAAATACCTGCGCTGTGAAAAAATACCGGCAAAAAAAGAGCTGTCGTGCGATAAAGTTAAAAGGTGTTTTCATCCATTGAAAATTATGAAAACACCGTAAATATCAATTCAAATGTCTGTGTTAACCATGAAAAACCGAAAAGGGACTCAAGTTATCGCAGGAAAGTTAAGGCCTACTTTTTTTTTTTACTTGAGTCCCTTATCGCCTGTTTAAACAGCCGACACAGAAACTTGAATAAAAAAAGTGTAAAAAGAAAAAATTAAGTCCTCAGTGAATGTATTAATATAGGGCCCTAAGCCCCATATCAATACATCCAAAGTATGAAAAATGTGTCAGATGTTAGTAGAATTAACTCTATGAGTGCCAGTGGGGTATAATTACCCCACCAGCATTCATAGGGTTAACCCGACTAAGTTAAACTAAACATCCCATTAAAAGTAACACTTAGAATTAATTCTGATGTCCAGATGAGTCCTCAGCTTCCTGGTCATCTTCTGTCCTTCTCTTATTTCTTGACAATGTTTAACCCTTTGAGTGGCAGAGGGGTACGCAACGCTTTGCAAAGCAATGCATTGCGTACCTCACTGGCACTCAAAGGATTAAAATTCATTGTGCCATTCCGTAAATTAAATGCCTCTATTCAGTGCCAAAGTAATAAAAATATATTCTGCCATTCCATAAATTATATGCCTCTATTCAATGCCAAAGTAATAAAAATGCCATAAAGAAATACTATACATCATGTAGAAATGTCATGTATCAATGCTATGTAAATATACTTAGCTTCTATCTTCATGTCTCCGCCGCTTGGTGTGGCCGAGCTGCACTGTCCCCTTCTCTCCTGCACGGGCCGATGCTCGTAGCACACTGAGTGAATTGGAAGTAAGCCTGCCTTTATATATGGGCAGTCTCACTTCCATTTCTCTCACAGCCATTGGCTGGGATATTCCTACACACACCTCAGCCAATCAGATTCGAGCAGCTGTTGTTTAAAATGATTGGCTGGGATGTGCGTAAGAACATCCCAGCCAATGGCTGTAAGGGAATTGGAAGTGAGACTGCCCATATATAAAGGCAGGCTCACTTCCAATTCCCTCAGTGTGCTACGGGCATCGGCCCGTGAAGTAGAGAAGGGGACAGTGCGGCTCATCTGTGTCTCCGCTGCCGCCACCTTCGCTTGATGGGTGCTCCTCACAATTGTTTGTCTCCAAATAGCCTTGTGCTGGACTTAATTTGTTTGAATTTTCTCCTAAACACTCTCCCGTGCTCAATTCAAGTTGCAATGTACTTGCTTCGGTGTGTATGCAAAGCATCTCATTTGCTAATTTCAATAGCTTCTGTCGCCATTCTCTGCTTGTTGAACAACCATTGTCCTCTCTGCGGCCTCATTGGCTAGATTCTGAAGAGGGAAAGTATATAAGTATTTACTCCAGGCTTAGAATTGATTTTTTTATTTGTAACTAGTTGAACAGCCCGTTAAATTGGCCACAGTGTCACAGCCACCAGGTCGCGGGGCAGTCACGCGCAGTAGAGACTGCCCGCGCCACGGCTGATACAGAGCTGGACGCTCCTTCGGAGCGCCCAGCTCTGTGTCAGCCGCTGCACGGGTAGTCTGTACTGCACATGACTGCAGCATGAGCAGCAGTGTCTACTGCGCATGTCACGGCGTTACACACGATTTAGCAAATTATTATATAGGATGTGACATTTTATTATATACTAGTTGAAGAGCCCATGTACACAGGCCACAGTGCCACCCAGCAACGGCTGCGGTGCAGTCATGCGCAGTAGAGACTGCCTGCGCCATGACTGATACAGAGAGGGGTGCTCTCAATTCAGACCGTAGTCCTCTCTGCGCACCGAATACAGTCTGAATTCAGAGCACCCCGCTCTCTTATCAGCCGCTGCGTGGGCAGTCTGTACTGTGAATGACTTTAGCATGCGCAGCTGACTGTACTGCGCACGACAGCTTCTGACAAACATACATTTAGCAAATTATTATATAGGATGTTAAATTATTTTTGTTATATATAGTTTTATTTAAAAAATATACATTTGTTTAATGTATTTATGAATTTATTTTTTTTCCTTAAAATAATAAAAAAATAATTTGGTTTAAAAAAAGAGTATATGTAGTTGTATACGTGTGTATATTTATGTGTGCATGCATGCGAGAGTGTGTGTGTGTGTGTGTGATTTTTAAACATTGTATCCCTGCTTTCATAATTTCTGAAAGAAAACAATTAAAAAAGAACCGGGGAGTTTAGTGTCAGGAACACATATGTCTTACGTGATGTCAATATTATGGGTTACTATCCCTTTAATCACTTGAATGAGAGCAAAACAGCGCACTGGAGGCCTTTTTTTAGCATTCAAGGGGTTAAAAGCCCCATTTAAATAATTGGGACTCTTGTGAATTTTTATTCTACCCCTAGGGTGTCTTTGGTTTGATCTAGAACTGCTTTTTGCATAAGGCCCATGAGGATTATTACTCCTGAAATTAATGATGCATCTCAATAGGCAATAACAAGCCATTTCCTCTCTCAGTTCCCAATACAATATGTATATTTACATGACTGTGAATAAGTAAGCTGTTAAGTGTCAGCGTAGGTCAGTAGACATATGGGTATTTTATTTAATTAATAAAGGGCCCAAAGCATACTTTTTCTTTTACGGACAATGATTTGAGAGCTGCTGAATCAAAATTATATTCTCTCCATTGCACAGTTATCGAGGAAACATCTCGACTATAATCATATTAGCCTGACCTCTCTATATGGACTGCCAGGCCCCAAAACACAAGGATGCCTGCACCTATGGATAACAGTTGCGCCTCACTGACAAGGCTCATAGAAAGTCAAAACATCTAGCATTTGCTGTTTTTTTGTTTGCTTGTTAATTGTTTTTTTTTTTTTTTTTGTATTCTCACACCCTGGCAGGTTTAGGCAATAAAGACGTGAAAATATTCAAGTTCCATTGGGAATAACTCTGCACTTTGACAGAAGCAAATACACACACAGTGTGACACACAAACACATACTTTACAGTTGGACACAAGCGCACTTTGAATACCAGCTTCAAGATCAGTAACCATTTGAGTGCTAGAGGGGTACACAATGCATTGCGTACCCCTCTGGCACTCAGAGGGTTAATAAACAAAACACAGGGCCTAGCACAGAAACCTGAAAAACTCCATCTACAATGTTAGACCCAAATGAAAAGGTGCCATTTACAACAATTCTTGTATCTATGATTTAACAAGTTCTATCCATATGCACAGGCATCAACCCCCCCCCAGCAAAAAAACAAAAACAACTAAGCCTTTTATTCAGTAAAATATTGTGGGGTATAGCATCATCGGCTATTTAAAAATCCAAGTATGCTAAACCAACATCAGTGCAATTGTATAAAATTACTAGCTACCATTTCACTGTATGGTTAGAAGAATGGTAATTTATGATAACTGGATGAAACTAAGAGTAAACTGGGACGATGTTTAAAGGAAAATAAACACTCTTAATAGAGTGATCTATTGCAATTATTCATGGTAGATTTCTGAAATACAATGAGTTTTGGGAGGCCTGGATTAGTTCACCATACCGTAAAATAATCCAGGCATTGCATGTATGTGTTTGTGTGTCTGTGTAAGTGTGAGATTACTTATATCTATGTGTGCGCATGTGTGTAGATGTGCGTATGTTTGTGTGTATCCATGTGAGTGTGAGTTTACTTATATCTATGTGTGCGCATGTGTGTATATGTGGGTTTGTCTGTGTGTATTCATGTGAGTGTGAGTTTACTTATATCTATATGTGCGCATGTCAGTGCATATGTCTGTGTGTGTCCATGTGAGTGTGATGTGTGTTAGTATGTTTTGTATGTATGTCTATGTAAGTGTTTTTGTGAGGTGTTTGTGTGTGTATGTATGTGTTTAAGTATGTAAATATGTATGTGTTTATGCATGCAAGGTTGAGTTTAAGTTTATGTGTTTGTGTGTATGTGTGTGTGAGAGAGAGTGTGTGTATGCCTGTGTGGTGTGTATGGTTGTGACTGTGCGTATGTTACTATGTGTGCCTTTGTGTTTCTATGTAGTGTGTGTGCATGAGTGTATGTTTTGTATATGGTGTGTGTTTATGTGTCTGTGTCTATATGAGTGTTGTGTGTATGTCTCAGTGTGCCTTTGTGAGTATGTGTGCATGTGTACGTCTGTGTTTTTGTGCTTGTGTCTTTGTGAGAGTGTATGTATGTGTTTGTATGTTTGTGTGAGTGTGTATGTTAGTTTATGTGTAGAGTGTGTGTATGTGTAAGTATGTCTATCTGTGTGTGTTTGTGTGCAAACGTGAGAGTGTGTGTCTCTGAGGTTGTGTGTGTGTCTGTGTGATAGTGTGTGTGTGTGTTTGTGTGTGTCTGTGTGAGAGTGTGTGTCTGTGTCTATGTGTTTTTTTTTTGTGTGTGTGTGTCTGTGTGAGAGTGTGTGTCTGTGTGTGTGTGTGTGTGTGTGTGTGTCTCTGTGCCAGAGTGTGTGTCTGTGTCTATATGTGTGTGTCTGTGTTAGAGTGTGTGTCTTTTACAGTGTGTGTCTGTGTTTATGTGTGTGTGTGTGTGTGTGTGTGTGTGTGTGTGTTTGTGTGTGTATCTGTGTTAGAGTGTGTGCCTGTGTTTATGTGTGTGTATCTGTGTTAGAGTGTGAGTCTGTGTCTATGTGTGTGTGTCTGTGTTAGAGTGTGTGTCTGTGTTTATGTGTGTGTCTGTGTTAGAGTGTGTGTCTGTGTTAGAGTGTGAGTCTGTGTTAGAGTGTGTGTCTGTGTCTATGTGTGTTTGCTCCCTCATATTAGAGTAACCTGTGCTAAGTGCACCATAGTGTATAAATAATTCCCTGATTGGGTTGCACTGGCGACCTCTCTCTTGCAGAGAAAAGCATTATTTAAAATAAGTCACAATGCCAATAATAGCCTTATTTATAACATTATGATTCCAATAATCATAATACTAATAATTGCCTTATTTAAAAAATTGGGATTATCAGAAATTAGTATTTGGTCCTTATGTTGGTTTGTTTCAAAATGTATCCACCTTGTTTTGTGCATATCACCCTTTTTCTCTATCCATTAGAGCAGTGAGTGTAGCCACTGTATGTAATGGTGAAATGAGTCAAAGTGGAAACATTTTCATTTGTAAAGATCTGAGCACTTAAGACTCACTAGACTTATAAAGACTTCCTAAATAGCAGGAGTTAAGCTCCCACAGGTATAACAGGCAGCACACGATGTGAACCTTCTCTTCCGAGTACATCAGTCTGAATGCATTAGCACTAAGCTAGGACAAATCCATAAGAACTTGCCTAGAAAATACTAAACGCAGATCTCCCAATCAATATCATTTAGGTGGGATCTGTCTACAAATGTTATACACATCAAACAGGACAGGTATTGTAGAATACTGATAATTCTGCAAATATTTACAGAGTTTCATTTTGATATAGACAGCAATGGTTTTCTGTAAGAGGTGAAAATAAGGACATGGATTCATTACAATTAACCCCTTTAATGATAGAGAGATCTCCAATGCATGATTTATAATGTATTGGTACCTCTCTAGTATTCGTGGCGTTAAAGGGATAGTAATGTTTCATAATAAAAGCAGCTCTAATTAATCATCATAGTATTTGGGCTTTGGAGAGTGTTATTTCAATTCTGTCAGCATTGTAGTTCAAGAGTAATTCAATGACAAAGTATCACCCTCCCTCCCCTTTTACTGATGTAACACTGCTCAGCCAGATCAGAAGGGAGGTGCCCAGGTAGACTGCAGAGAGGGACAATCTTCAATTAAGATAAGGGAAAAACCTGAAAAACTTGTCAAGGGGGGAAGGGCTTTCATTGTTCTCATAGGAAGAAGATTGTCCCCTTCTGTTATCTGTCTGGTCTATGGACTGGATTCCACATCTGAGAAGAGATGGTTTACACTAGGTAAAAGGGGCGGGAGGGGAAACTTTGCTTGTTAATATCTCTCAAACCATAAAGGTTTGAGAGATAAGACTTATATCATTCTTCATGTTTTTTTAATACCTACAAAATAAAATAAAGTTAAAATGAAATATTACTATCCCTTTAATATTTACTGATTCATTTTCATCAGACATGGCAGGACGGCATGGGTAGAACTTGATGGACACGTCTTTTTTCAGCCTCATCACCTATGTTACTATGATTATATCATATTACATTTTCTTTCTGAAGAGCTAAGTTAGGTCAGGCAAAAAAAAGCCAAATAATGAATATTATTAGTATCACAAGGTCAAATACAGGATGCCTTCTTTATACAGTATTATTATAATTGAGTCTGCTGGACTCCATGTAAGTGGGGCAAACACGTTTTCTTGCACCTGGACCCTCAACTTTTTAGTTCCACCACTGTTCTAATGATATCAGTTTAGTTGATCAGATGAAGGTACAAGTTGCGTTAGAGGGAAATCCCAGTCTGCAAATTCTTTCTAGTGGTCTACCGGAGTGTTTACCCCCTGTGACACCCTAATACACAAAACTTCCTTTTTCTTAAAGTAAATTAAAAGACGCTGCAATCATTTCCTTTCAAATACTGCATTCCAATATGCACAAGATGACCTATTGATGTAGTCATCTCTGTAGGTCCAATAGCAAAAGTGTAATTTAGTGGTGACTTCATTTGAACTGTCATGACTGGTGAATGAAGTATCTCCAAGCAGTTGGAATGCTCTTATTTTACTCAGACCTACTAGGTAGATAGATAGATGATAGATGGATAGATAGATAGATAGATAGATAGATAGATAGATAGATAGATAGATATCAGATAGATAGATAGATAGATAGATAGATAGATAGATAGATATCAGATAGATAGATAGATAGATAGATAGATAGAGAGGTAGATATATAGCTAGACAGATAGATATTAGATAGATATACATGAAATAGATAGATAGATATCAGAGAGATATAAGATAGATAGATAGATAGATAGATAGATAGATAGATAGATAGATAGAGATATGAAATAGAGAGTATCACGGTGCCCGTGATTCTGGCACTCTTACTGGCCTATTCGCTTTCTTGTGATTGCCTGGTGGCAGCATGGCGGGTAACTTCTTCCTGGTCGCTCGCGTGTCATTCTGAGCACTCGCTACATCACAGGTGACTCAAGAGTCATGTCCTCTGTCTCTGAGGGTGGGGGCCCTCCATGTGGAGACCCAACGATTTCAAATTATAAAGTCTCCTCACTACGCGATCATTCAGGGGTTCCCTTGGCTTCAGACACACAACCCCAGAATAAATTGGGAGACTTATGATATTATGTCTTGGTCCTCTTACTGTTCTAAATCTTGCCTACAGCAGCCTACCAAGATCCTTTGTACCTCTTCCTCATTACCCTCAGAGTATAAAGCTTTCAGTGAGATGTTCAATAAGATAGAGGCTAGTACCTTGCCGATGCATAGGGTATACAACTGTACCATTAAATTGATACCAGGTGCTATACCTCCTAAAGGGCATACTTATCCTCTGTCTGTGGAGGAATATGTGGCTGATGCTCTGTCCAGCTGTCCAGAGGAATCGTCCGGAAGTCTTCTTCACCTGCTGGCGAAGGATTTTTTTTTTGTGAAGAAAATGGATAGGGAGCGGAGACCCTGCATTGACTACAGAGGTCTGAATAAACTGGTGGTCAAGAATGCTTACCCCATACCTTTGATTACCAAATTGTTCGACCGAATTAAAGGCTCTTCTGTCTTCACCAAACTGGATCTAAGGGCGGCCTATAACTTGGTGAGAATCCGAGAGGGAGATGAGTGGAAAACTGCTTTCAATACATGCAGTGGTCACTATGCCATTCGGTTTGTGTAATGCTCCGGCAGTATTTCAAGAATTTATTAACCCCTTAGTGACATCCGCGTGAGTACACAGCTGTCACCTTAATGCCCGGCTAACATTTTTTTTTTTTTTACTCTAAATGATTCCAGAGTCCCCGAACGGCATGCAGCCGCACGGAGACCCAGACTTCCGGGACTTACCAGGTACGTCAATTTTTGCGGGACATACCTGGTAAGTCAATTGTCGGGATGGGGTTAACAATGTATTGAGAGATTTACTACAGAACTGCTTAGTAGTCTACTTGGACAACATTTTAATCCATTACCTGAATCTAGAGGCACATCGGAATGATGTTGCAACTGTACTACGGCTTCTGGGCGAGAACAAGCTGTTCTGTAAATTGGAGAAATGTGAGTTCCACAAGACTCAGGGTGACATTTCTAGGTTACGTAATCTCCTCTGACGGTATAGCTATGGACCATCAAAAACTCTCGACCATCCTGCAATGTCCCAGGGCTTGAAGGCCATACAGAGAATCTTGTGGTTTGCTAATTATTACAGGAGATTCATACGGAAGGTTGGGGAAGTGTATATATTTACTTTGCTTGTGATAATTCATAATAAAGTGGAATTGATTTTATGTACCTGTCTGAGTGATTATTTACAAGTCTCCTGTGACAGAGAGAGATAGAGGGAGAAAGAGAGAGAGAGAGAGTGATAGAGTGATATATGAGATAGATAGATAGATAGATAGATAGATAGATAGATAGATAGATATGAGATTGATAGATATGAGATAGATAGATAGATAGATAGATAGATAGATAGATAGATAGATACTAGATAGATAGATAGATAGATAGATAGATAGATAGACAGATAGATAGGATAGAATGAGATAGATAGATACTAGATAGATAGATAGATAGATAGATAGATAGATAGATAGATAGATATGAGATAGATAGATAGATAGATAGATAGATAGATAGATAGAAGATATAAAAATAGATAGACAGATAGATAGAAAGATATGAGATAGATAGATAGATAGATAGATAGATAGATAGATAGATATGAGATAGATAGATAGATAGATAGATAGATAGATAGATAGATAGATAGATATGAGATTGATAGATATGAGATAGATAGATAGATAGATAGATAGATAGATAGATAGATAGATATGAGATTGATAGATATGAGATAGATAGATAGATAGATAGATAGATAGATAGATAGATATGAGATAGATAGATAGATAGATAGATAGATAGATAGATATGAGATAGAAAGATAGATAGATAGACAGATAGAAAGATAGATAGATAGATAGATAGATAGATAGATAGATATGAGATAAGTAGATAGATAGATATATAGATGGATAGATATGAGATATAGATAGATAGATAGATAGATAGATAGATAGATAGATAGATAGATAGATGATAAAGAGATAGGATGATAGAGAGATAGCTAAACAGAGAGATATGAGAAAGATGGAGAGGTATGAGGTATATAGATAGATAGATAGATAGATAGATAGATAGATAGATAGGGAGATGGATAGAGAGAGAGAGATACATAGATCAATACAGAAATAGCTAGATAGATAGATAGATATGAGATAGATAGAAAAATAGATAGATGATAGAGAGATAGATGATAGGGAGATTGCTAAATAGAGAGATATGAGATAGATAGAGAGGTATGAGGTATATAGAATAGATAGATAGATAGATAGATAGATAGAGATACATAGATCGATACAGAAAAAGCTAGATAGATATATAGATATGAGATAGAAAAATAGATAGATGATAGAGAGATAGATGATAGGGAGATAGCTAAATAGACAGATATGAGATAGATAGAGAGGTATGAGGTATATAGAATAGATAGATAGATAGATAGATAGATAGATAGATAGATAGATAGATAGATAGCAAACTTGTTGAAATTAAAATAGTCTCTATAAATAAATTGAGGAATGTATTTCCTAAAAATATGTTATTCAAACAAGAATTTGACATTGATATGTCAAATTTGTCATCATATAGCCTTCAGAAAAGTTTGAATATCTTTCAGATGACATGGCTACAAAACTGGAATGTTTTTGGTATATTAGAGAAACATATTTTGCTAATGATTAAAAAGAAAGAGAACTATCTTATGGGTCACAGTGACATACAAAGTAAACGTCATGATCTGAGTCAGAGTCTTATACTGGAATTGAGGGATGATTGGGGGACATTAGACATTCAAGCTTTTCAGAAATTCCAAGGCCTATGTCACTAAGTTATGCTGCTTCATTACATGTGTTCTGTTCACTGAAATGGCTCATTAAATTTTCTTTTGTGCAAAACATCACTACTTAAATATAGCTCTGTACTCTGAGCTAACCAGTACAAGCAGAGCGAGAAAAGGGTATGTCAATGAAGAAAATGTTCAATAATCAATAATCAGCCATTTAAAGGGTTAGTAATGTTTCAAAATAAATGCAGCTCCAATTATTCTTTATAGTTTTTGGGCTATGTAGAGTGGTATTATCATTGTCTAACATGTGTAATTGCACAGTAATTGCCCCTTTTACCTAGTGTAAGCCGCCTCCCCTCAGATGTGGAATATGGTCTGCTGACCGGACAGCTCACAGCAAGGGACAATCTTCTTACTGTGAACATAAGGAAAGCCCTGTGTCCTTTGAAGGAAGAGGGCAGGTTTTTCCTTATGCTAACAGAAGTTGTCCCTCTCTGTGATCCATCTGGACGGTCTTGCTTTGTAGCTTTACATAGGTAAAAGGGGCAGGAGGGAGACACTTTATGATTCAATTACTGTGGAACTACACATTGTAGAGAATTATAATACTGCACTACATGGTCCAAACATTATAAAGAATAATTGGAGCGACATCTATTTTGAAACATTACTATCCCTTTAAGGAAGGACCTTTAAAACGTTAAGGGCTGGATTCTATTGCAGGTGCTAATTTTATCACTGCATTTATCTCCAGTTTTTCCCATAGACTTCAGTAGGAAAATGTTTTATAAACCGGGTGTTAACATTGATCTCCTGCAATAGAATCTAGCCCTAAGTGAGTTATATTCAAAAGAAAAGTATAATAATTATACAGAAACAATGCATTGTGGGGGAAAGATACAAATTCCCAAGATAACACTGATAAGTGATTTAGTCTTGTTTCGTCACGTGTGAAATGATTATTAACCTCCAATGTTTGTTTAGGGTAAAACTTTGAAAAAAATAAGAGTTTAAACTGTTTCTAAAGGCAGGCAAGCAATGCAGAAAAGCAGAGGGGAAAGCCAGCAAGTCACTAGGCTGCACAGAAAGAGGCACCTACGTTATAAAAACAAAGGTTGTTGTGTGATTTTATAGTTCACTAGAAAGGCCTCATCTAAAGCACCAGGTACAGTTATAGAGAACATAAGGTTTAATTAAGCAGTGGACTCTTATATGAAAACAAAAGCAGACAGATGGTATCTTCACAGCTCCCATCTCACACTAAACACGGCATCATTCATTTCTAAGTTTTCAGATACTACCACATATGCTCTGATACAATAATCATTTAAAAACATTGTCCAAATCATTCAAACAGAAAGGATACAAAACAGGAACAAGCAGAGACAAATCAACATCTGTACTGTGAATACCCTGTGAACATCTCTTACAATACAATGAGAAGGAAGACACTACACTTATACATCTAGTGGCTACATACAACCTTGCATTAGAAGAAATATACAACAAAGAGCTATGGTCACTGCTAACAGAGTATGCGTTGGTAAAGGGATAGTAATTGTCACAAGCAATGGCTATAGGTCCTGCTGAGACAGTGGGGTGAGTGTGGGAGGGTAAGGGTTAACAATACCAGACCCCTGGTTACCTGTTACTATTCCTATCATCCCAGTGCTACAATTTGCTGCCACCACCAAGACTTTATATTTGGGCATCTTAGGTTACCCCAAAGACAACAGAATACAGCATAAAATCACCCTAATAATCAGACATATAATTAACCCTTTAGTAACGTGTGCTACCTGAGCTTCCTTCAGAGAAGTGAGTTCATATTAGAGAACAGAGACAAGAGCTGATTAATTGAACATTTCATCTGAAGAAAGGCTTCACAGTGCTGGTTACAAAAATACAGAAATAAAGGACATACACAAATAAAGATTACACATAAAATAAAATAAAATGGGAGAAACACAAGAAATCCTTAAATACAATTACCGATATTTTAAGAGTCCTTGCGGGAACTTCAGATGGTAGTTCCCCCTTCATTTGTTACAAAGAAATTCCCTGTTTTTATCCAAAAACCCATATTAAATACTTATCCCAGTTCCTTCTAAGAGGCCAGACCCCCTGGGTGTTACCTGGGAGGGTCAGGGGTTTGGCCTGACAGTTTACGGCCCACTCAATCAGACCTGTCAGGGATGTTACTGCAGAGGTCTACCTGAAAAATCATAAGGCTTCCCAAAACATCCAACCCACAGCAGACCTCTATAATGTTATAATAATCATATTCCTCATATCTTTGTGAATAACTGGACACCAAACATGCTGGGTCTAACTGGTTACAAAGTGGCTATTCTTGTAACTCATAGCAAAACACCTCCCTCTGGCATGTTTGGTTCCCACCAAAAGGGTAGAACCTGGACATTTTAAATATATAGTTTTAATGAACCATTTTACACAATATATACATGTTCTCCCTAGTTCATAATATGTGACTGTCTCCTGGATGAACCCCATCAAAGCAGAGGGCCCAAGACCTTTTATGGCACTCTATATGCCCTGCTCTGGTAATTGCTCATTCAGTTTCTGGTGATATTATCTACTCAGCTAATTGTATGGCCTAGGACTGGTGCACTTTGAATAACATACAAATACAAAATAAACTAACAAATTATACAAACCAGAGGCCCTGCAAATGCCAAATCATACCTTGGCATGACAGTAATACTTACATTTTACTATCCCCCATCTTGTAGCCCTTAAAAACTGAATTAAATGAGCCCAGCAGCATCTTTCAAACCTTTATGGTTTGAGAGATATCTGGTTTCAAAGTTTCCTCTCCCCTGACGTCAGCGTTCTAGCTGACAGCAGGGGAATCCGGTCCCTTAGTAAGTGGAGGCTCTTCAGCAGAGCCGAGATTTTGTTATGGAAAAAGAAGTCCTTCACTGAAATGGTGTTCTACGTGTGCTTGGTTTGAAAGCACACGTAGAAGACAATTTCAGTGAATTATTTCTTCTTCCATAACACAATCTCAGATCTGCTGAAGAGCCTCCGCCAGTCCCGGGGCTGGATTTTCCTGCTGTCAGAGGAGGGGGGAAAAAAAACAAAACTTTGAAAGTAGATATCTCTCAATCCATAAAGGTTTGAGAGATGTCGCTGGGCTCATTTCAGTTTTTTAAGGGCTAAAAGATGGGAGATAGTAAAATTTAAGTATTACTATCCCTTTAAAGGGCATATTCACCCAACCTCCTGTTCTTGCATTCAGGCAATCACCGAACCTAAAACAAAACTCGGTGAATAGAGAACTGATCAATGAATGGACAAACATAGATAATGGGATCAAACTATGCAATAAATCTCTCTGCAAACTATATCAGCACATTTGTAAAAACAATACTGTACAACGCAACAAGAAGACAACATTAAATGATTATACTCATTTACGTCTGCAATTGTCATACATATGATACAATGCTCTGAATGTGAACCTGGATATTTCATTGGAGAAACTTACCTAAAACTTAAAGGGATAGTAATACTTCATTTTATCTTTATTTTATTTTGTAGGCATTAAAAAAACATGAAGAACAATATAAGTCTTATCTCTCAAACCTTTATGGTTTAAGAGATATTCACAAGCAAAGTATCTTCCCCCTGTTCAGTCAGATCAGAAGGGAGGTGCCCAGGTAGACTGCAGAGAGGGACAATCTTCAATTAAGATGAGGGAAAACGCTGAAAAGCTTGTCAAGGGGGGAAGGTCTTTCATTGTTTTCATACAAAGAAGATTGTCCCCTGCTGTTATCTGTCTGGTCTTACAACCAGATTCACATCTGAGAAGAGATGGCTTACACTAGGTAAAAGTGGCGGGAGGTGAAACTTTACTTGTGAATATCTCTTAAATCATAAAGCTTTGAGACATAAGACTTATATCATTCTTCATGTTTTTTTAATGCCTACAAAATAAAATAAAGTTAAAACGAAGTATTACTATCCCTTTAACATAAAAATGAATTTACACAGACAATCAATTAAGAAATTCTTTACCCCCATTCAACATCATTTCCCCCAGACAAACCACTCCATCCATAACCTCAAAATCTAAATACTCAGAAGCAATGTCAAAGATACACAAGAGAGAAAGACATTTGAAATCAAAAGTATCAGCTTTTCCACTACCAAAGACACTGGACTAAATAAGGACTTGGGATTTCTTTCACATTACCAAAACTTCCCATAACATTTCCTTTATTTTCTATTTCATATTGACCCATCTTCCTTGTGAGATTTTTTGTAACATTTATGTTTCTGTATAATGGTTTTATCTATCTGTCATCCGCCCCCCTTCTCCGGAATTCTTTTCACACTGAACAAGAGATTTTATGAACCTTAAACTGGTGTGACCTGAAGATTATCAGTTTGTGTTTTCTTAACCCACATGTTGCCTCTCTCTTCTGACTTGGATGTTTCATATTGATGTTTATTATTGCTTTTTGACTTGATAAAGGGAGGTTGATACTCTTGAAAGCTTGTTATGAAAATTGAATGTTAGTTCATTAAAAAAGTTATTGCATCTACTCCACTGTACTAACATGGCTAGGAATAAAGGAAAATGTATATAAGTGTGAATACATAGTCTTAAATAAATATCCATGAATACAGGATGAGATTGAAAAGAACAGGAGTCCTTATTACACCATTTACTTTGACAGTAATCAGTTTCTGAGATTCCACAGGATTGGGAAAGAGTCAGGTGCCCCCAATGTTCCATTCATAGGGAATAGGTGTAAAGGAGGGAGAGTGTCAATAATGATAGCTAAAGATAGTGATGTAGGGTTTAAGAATATATTGAAAAGGGCTTGCTGGTGTGTAGTGAAACCTATTAGGTCAAAAGGGATGCGGAAGGGTCAGTGCTGCTTATGTGATCTAGACGTAAACTAATGGGGGGTATATGGAACAATATAGGGGATTATGGTCGTGATGAGGATCTAAAGTTAGTCAGTGCTGAGGGGAGGATTAAGCTGGATGAGCTTTTAAACCCTTGAGTGCCATAGATGTCTTGCATAGCCATCTAGCACTCAAAGTGTTAAACTAGGAAATGAGTTGTGTGGCACAAGTAAAGGGTCAGGGGGAGAAGGGGGGGGTAAATGTAGCTAACAGGGAGTTAGAGTGATCATACTGCTCAGGTAGTGTAGAATAGTAAGTGAGTTGTTAGTAGTGGAGTGGAGGTTATAGTTATTATGGAGATCTGGAGTGATCATACTGCTCAGGTAGTGTGGAATACTCAGTGAGTTGTTAGTAGTGGAGGTTATAGTTAGTGAGGATATCTGGAGTGAACATACTGCTCAGGTAGTGTGGAATAGTCAGTGAGATGTTAGCAGTGGAGGTTATAGTTAGTATGAAGACCTGGAGAGATCATACTGCTCAGGTAGTGTGGAATAGTCAGTGAGTTGTTAGCAGTGGAGTAGAGGTTATAGTTAGTATGGAGAGATGGAGTGATCATACTGCTCAGGTAGTGTAGAATAGTCAGTGAGTTGTTAGTAGTGGAGGTTATAGTTAGTATGGAGATCTGGAGTGATCATACTGCTCAGGTAGTGTGGAATAGTCAGTGATTTGTTAGTAGTGGAGGTTATAGTTAGTATGTAGATGTGGAGTGATCATACTGCTCAGGTAGTGTGGAATAGTCAGTGAGTTGTTAGCAGTGGAGTGGAGGTTATAGTTAGTATGGAGAGATGGAGTGATCATACTGCTCAGGTAGTGTGGAATAGTCAGTGAGTTGTTAGTAGTGGAGGTTATAGTTAGTATGGAGATCTGGAGTGATCATACTGCTCAGGTAGTGTGGAATAGTCAGTGAGTTGTTAGCAGTGGAGGTTATAGTTAGTATGGGGATCTGGAGTGATCATACTGCTCAGGTAGTGTGGAATAGTCAGTGAGTTGTTAGTAGTGGAGGTTATAGTTAGTATGGAGATCTGGAGTGATCATACTGCTCAGGTAGTGTGGAATAGTCAGTGAGTTGTTAGCAGTGGAGGTTATAGTTAGTATGGGGATCTGGAGTGATCATACTGCTCAGGTAGTACTCCTCCCGAACACAATACAACTGTCCAATAGACATAAAATAAAAGCAAGTGCTGGAAATGTGATTCAGCAGTAATTTCCTCTTTTTCCCCTAGGAATTCAATGTAGTCTTCTTGAATATCTCTTCTGACTCAATCTGTTAACCTGCAAGTGGGAAACTAACTTCCCAATGCCGAAATACGCAGATTAACAGTTACACCTACCATTGGCAAGGACCAATGTCTTCTACTGGAGCAAAGTCCCACAATACTCACCATCTCTCTATATCCTCCTGCAAACCCAGATTAAAGATATCCAGGCCAATAGGCCTGAGATGCAAGCCATCCTACCTCGCACGATTTCATTAGCAGATCACAATCTACCATTCCTGGATTCAAACCAAGTAACTGCCATATAAAGTTTGCTCTTACATTCCTCCAGATTCTGAATATCTCTAGCAAATTCTTGGGACCATCTTTGATCAAGCAATGACCAAATGATTAAAGAGATAGTAATACTTCTTTTTATCTTTATTTTATTTTGTACCTAGTGTAAGCCATCTCTTCTCAGATGTGGAATGCAGTCCATAGACCAGACAGATAACAGAAGGGGACAATCTTCTTCCTATGAGAACAATGAAAGCCCTTTCCCCCTTGGCAAGTTTTTCAGGTTTTTCCCTTATCTTAATTGAAGATTGTCCCTCTCTGCAATCTAACTGGGCACCTCCCTTCTGCTCTGGCTGAGCAGTGTTACATCAGTAAAAGGGGCGGGAGGGGGATACTTTGTCATTGAATTACTCTTGTACTACAACTGTGACAGAATTGAAATAACACTCTCCAAAGTCCAAATACTATGATGATTAATTAGGGCTTCTTTTATTATGAAACATTACTATACCTTTAAACAAAGCAACACGTTTTACAAAATACTGTTTTATTGTTTTAATTATATTAATAGTACTTATCTCACAAAGATCAACGCTCCCAGCATTAAGGATTATAATTGTATGTAGAGACCTTGGACCCTAATGTTAAGCAACTAAGCCAAAAAAATACCCAACAACAAATGCATAATACTGAGAGGATCCCAGGAGGCCCCAATCATATGACTGATCCTCAGCTCAACAAGCTACCCAAAAGATAACAGTGGCTTATAAGCCATACCATTACTGGAAGAAGGTTTGAAAATTATTTAGACAAGAAATTATGGTGAATATAAAAATGAGCCCTGTGAGATGCCCATCAACAGTGGAGACATCAACAGTCTCCACCCTATCTGAAAGAGTGTGATGCATACTCCTTATAATTAAGAAAAGCATGCAAAGGCCATTGTGAAAGATAGCTGAAACTGAAATCTAGTCACTAATAACTTCTGGGCATGAATAAATAATGGACCCTCACCCAAACATGTCCTACCCAAGTACACATACCTAAGAAATACTGGACAAACCTCCAACTTTGTAGGCATCATTGAAATGGCTCTACCTCTACCCAACTGCAAAGTAAAACTGAAACCCTTCATGCCCAACTGACACATAGCGAACTAACATGCAGTGTAGCACATATAGCAACTCACTAGTCTCAGTGTGCATATGTTATACAGCCACCAGCTATGATGAAGGCTACCTGGGGAGATCATCATCAAGATTATGTTTACATTCTGGACCTTGAAGCAACTGGAGAGATGACTTAGATGGATATCACACTCCTAGCAATGCTCTGGAACACCTAGCAGAAATTACATGAAGAGGAACAGGTGACCTGGAGTATGATGTCCTGCTGCAACTTCCCATGGGAGCTGCTGCTGCTGTGCAGGGAGCTTCAACCAGGATAGGACATCTCAAGGCGGACACCTCATCAAAGTGTAACATGGGGACAGGATGTCCTCTCCTCTTCAGATGCAGGATTCTGTAATATGGGAGGACTCTGAGACTGGTGATAAGACTTGAGGCAGCCATATTGTTACCCCACATGGCAGAGAAGCAGCCCAGGAATGGTAACCTGTGGGCCCAACTTAGAACAGACACTGGAGACAGCAGTCAGAGACAGAGAGCCCATAAAGGCAAAACACTGTATTGTGCGTAACCATGCCTACTGGGGAGATTGGAAGCTGCAGGTCTGGAATGGACCAATGAGGTATACCTCAAGCCGTACCAGGTGGCCTGAGAGCAGGTTTAAAAAAAGCAGAACAGACTGAGATTAAATCTGGATGGCAGGGGAGACCTCTTAGCCTGACCACAAGAAAACTGAGACCCAGGAAAAGAAAGAGTGTCAGCATCAAGTACCTGTAGCAGCCAGGCACCTCAGTCACAGGAAGGAAGGTTAGTGATGTGGGATCCATATGAGGGATACTGAAAAATGTAAACATTTTAAAAGTCCCCTCACCTCTGGTTGTTCTGCCTTCTTATCTCCATTTACTGGAATCAGGAGATTTCTCAAATTTCCCACAATCTCCTCATCCTAATTCCTAAAGATCCATGTTTCTGCCTTTTACACATGATCCTTGAGTCACCTCCAGGATCCCTAAACCCAAAGCTTGTGCAATGCATACCATGTTGAATATAGGCAAATCCCTTGTCCCGCTCCATTGGAGGTCCACTAGTTCTCACACAGTATTCCAATGGCAATCTAAGGTTGATCAGATGGTGAGGATGGAGAGATACAATGCCATAGTCAAAACTCTCCTTCCAGACTTTTATGACAGCTGGTAAACTTCTCTTAGACACCATCCCAATGCTCGTGAAACATATACAGGGATTGACCTGAACTCTGGATTGCCTTTTATCCTCCTTGTGGTACCTTTGCTCTTGTTCCCACTTTGCTCTACACTCTGCTGTATCCTGTTTACTCCTTTCATATCATCTTATGGTGGATAAGTAATTTAGCTCATCAACTCTGCCCAATGTAGTTTCTGATAATCTGGTTTGTATCTGGTCTGAGAATCTAGGTCCCTCCCAAATCTACTTCTTAGTTCTCTTTCTTTCTCTAAAGTTATTCTCCTTCCTTTTCCCTGTTCCTGGTTCCTTCTCTTACTGTTCTGTCCCTTTCTAGCAATACTATTTCACTGTTGTATTGGACATGCTGGCTTGTCAGGCTGGACTATTCCTATATCTCACTGATCTTTATTAATACTTCATGTCCCTTCCCTTGGTGAAGATTTTCTTCTTTTACTTCATCTGATATTATCTTTGAACTTTGTATTTTTGTCTGTATGTCTCTTTGTTTCAATAAAATTTGTTCTCGAAAAAAATAAAAAAACGTAATGTCCCTGGAGAGGCTGAAGCCAAAGGCAAGTGATTGGGCAGCGTCCCAGAGAATATTTATAAACTTGGGGAGACCAGTGCCGCTCAAAGTAGATAGATATAAAATAAAAACACGCTGTTTTTCTTAGAAACCTATTTAGAATAACATTGACAGTTCACAATGCTCCTCTTTTTGTTGATTAGGACATCATGTGACCTATTTTCCACTGATACTTTTAATTACAACTAGCAATATGGGACGGCGTTGCCCGTCATTATATTAGGATATGTTATGTATTATGTTTTATATGAAATGTTGTAGGTGGAGCGTTGAAGGTATTTTGTAAGAATGTTTTGTGTATGTTTCTATTGTATATTTGATGTATCTGTATTTTTTTGTGTACTGGCTAAAGCAGAAAGAAACATATCGCACACATACATATTACCATACATGCATACAGATACTCACACATTCAAACATATATAGAAACACACTAGTGTTGAGCGAGCATGCTCGGCCAATGCTCGGATCGGCTCGAGCATCGCTCTGCTCGGCACATGGCGGTACTCATACGAGTACCGCATGTGCTCGCCCGCCATGTTCGGGTCTCCTCCCCGCACGTTTTGCGGCTGCTGCGCAGCCAATAAACGTGCAGGGAGGCTCTGACATCGGTGTAATGCCAGCAGCCATGTTGGCTGCTGGCATTACACTGATTGGCTGGCCAGAACCCGTGGTCGGGTGCTGTATAGCACCTGACCATCGAGTTCGGCTCAGTCTGAGCCAGGGAGAGCTGAGGATAGGAAGGGAAAGGCAGTGTAGGGAGGAAAAAAAAAAAATTGTGAAAAAAAAGAACCAAAAGTCCTTTTTAGGACTACTGTGTGTGGGGGCAGCAGGTTATTTTGTGTGGGGGGAAAAAAACAAAAAAAAAAAAAAAAAAAATATTCTGTTTAGTGTGAAAAGTTGCAGATTAGAGCACATTCTGTTTAGTGTGCACAGTTGCAGATTAGAGCACATTCTGTTTAGTGTGCAAAGTTGCAGATTAGAGCACATTCTGTTTAGTGTGCAAAGTTGCAGATTAGAGCACATTCTGTTTAGTGTGCAAAGTTGCAGATTAGAGCACATTCTGTTAAGTCTTCAAACTAAAATATCAAAGTCACATATTCCATTCAGTGTGCGTCGCCGCAGTTTAGCAGCACATTCTGTGTACTCTGTACAGTTGCAGAATAATAAGAAATACTGTTAAGTTTTCAAACTCAAATATTAAAGTCACATATTCCATTCAGTGTGTATCACCGCCGTTTAGCAGCCTATTCTGTGTACTCTGCACAGTTGCAGAATAGTAAGAAATACTGTTAAGTTTTCAAACTCAAATATCAAAGTCACATATTCCATTCAGTGTGTTTCACCGCCGTTTAGCAGCCTATTCTGTGTACTCTGTACAGTTGCAGAATAATAAGAAATACTGTTAAGTTTTCAAACTCAAATATTAAAGTCACATATTCCATTCAGTGTGTATCACCGCCGTTTAGCAGCCTATTCTGTGTACTCTGCAGAGTTGCAGAATAGTAAGAAATACTGTTAAGTTTTCAAACTCAAATATCAAAGTCACATATTCCATTCAGTGTGTTTCACCGCCGTTTAGCAGCCTATTCTGTGTACTCTGTACAGTTGCAGAATAATAAGAAATACTGTTAAGTTTTCAAACTCAAATATTAAAGTCACATATTCCATTCAGTGTGTATCACCGCCGTTTAGCAGCCTATTCTGTGTACTCTGAACAGTTGCAGAATAGTAAGAAATACTGTTAAGTTTTCAAACTCAAATATTAAAGTCACATATTCCATTCAGTGTGTATCACCGCCGTTTAGCAGCCTATTCTGTGTACTCTGAACAGTTGCAGAATAGTAAGAAATACTGTTAAGTTTTCAAACTCAAATATTAAAGTCACATATTCCATTCAGTGTGTTTCACCGCCGTTTAGCAGCCTATTCTGTGTACTCTGCACAGTTGCAGAATAGTAAGAAATACTGTTAAGTTTTCAAACTCAAATATTAAAGTCACATATTCCATTCAGTGTGTTTCACCGCCGTTTAGCAGCCTATTCTGTGTACTCTGTACAGTTGCAGAATAATAAGAAATACTGTTAAGTTTTCAAACTCAAATATTAAAGTCACATATTCCATTCAGTGTGTATCACCGCCGTTTAGCAGCCTATTCTGTGTACTCTGCAGAGTTGCAGAATAGTAAGAAATACTGTTAAGTTTTCAAACTCAAATATCAAAGTCACATATTCCATTCAGTGTGTTTCACCGCCGTTTAGCAGCCTATTCTGTGTACTCTGAACAGTTGCAGAATAGTCAGAAATACTGTTAAGTTTTCAAACTCAAATATTAAAGTCACATATTCCATTCAGTGTGTATCACCGCCGTTTAGCAGCCTATTCTGTGTACTCTGAACAGTTGCAGAATAGGAAGAAATACTGTTAAGTTTTCAAACTCAAATATTAAAGTCACATATTCCATTCAGTGTGTGTCACCGCAGTTTAGCAGCCTATTCTGTGTACTCTGCACAGTTGCAGAATAGGAAGAAATACTGTTAAGTTTTCAAACTCAAATATTAAAGTCACATATTCCATTCAGTGTGTGTCACCGCAGTTTAGCAGCCTATTCTGTGTACTCTGCACAGTTGCAGAATAGGAAGAAATACTGTTAAGTTTTCAAACTCAAATATTAAAGTCACATATTCCATTCAGTGTGTGTCGCCGCAGTTTAGCAGCCTATTCTGTGTACTCTGCACAGCTACAGAATAGGAAGAAATACTGTTAAGTCTTCAAACTCAAATATTAAAGTCACATATTCCGTGTAAGATGAAGAAGGCGGGTAAAAAGGGACGGGGAAGTGGACGTGATCCTGAAAGTTCAGGGCGCGGGTCAGGACGCGGAGAAACTGTGCCTGGTGCCAGAGCACAAGAAAGAAAGACATCCACCATACCTAGCTTCATGTGTAATTTTACAGGGCGTCGCAGGACATCACTCTCGAGGTCCGACCACTGCGAACAGGTGGTCGGTTGGATGACAGCTGATACTGCTTCCAGTCGGTTAAGCACCACCCTGTCTTCCACCAAGTCCACTCTCAGTAGCCAAGAGTCTGGTCAAAATAATCCTCACTCTGATCATCCTTCCTCCCACCATACACGGTCTGGTCAAAGAAGTGATCCCACACTGGGATATAGTGAGGAGCTCGTCTCATCACCAATCCTTCATTTGACCCTCTCTCCAAGCACGCTTGCAGAGGAACATGACATCTTGTGCCCTGATTCACAACCTCTAGAGGCTACCCAATCACAAGAAGATGACAGATGTGAACGGCATTTAAGGTCAAAGGAAGTAGTGGATGATGATGATGATGATGAGACACAGTTGCCATTAAATCAACCACTATTTCCGTCTCAAGACCTTGTTGAGGAGAATGTTATCCAGTTGTCAATGACTGAGTATGTGGTGGGATCAAGACTTGAGGAGGATGATCAGAGTGAGGAAGTGGAGGAGGACTTGGTGGACGATGAGGTGACTGACCCCACCTGGGAAGGTGTAGAGCCGAGCGATGTCAGCAGTCCTGAGGGTGAGCCATCTGCAGCACCGCAACAGGCTGGAAGAGGCAGTGGTGTGGCTACAGAAAGAAGGCGGACCGCACCAAACCGGCCCGCAAATGTTCCACGGAGCACCCCCTTGCGTAAATCTACCTTGCCAAGGGGTAGGTGTTCCGCGGTATGGCGTTTTTTTAAGGAAAGTGCGGACGACAAAAGAATTGTAGTTTGCAACCTGTGCCACACCAGAATGAGCCGAGGCATGAACACTAGAAACCTCACCACCACCAGCATGATCCGACACATGGCATCCAAGCACCGTAGTAAGTGGGAGGAACGCCTGGATCGCCCATCTGTGTCTGCAGGCCACACCACTGCCTCCTCTTCCCCTGTTTTCGGTGCCGGCCAATCGCCTGTCGAAGGCGCAGGCCCGCATACCTCCCGCCCTGCACCTGTAGCATCTGAAGCACCATCAGCGACCACATCCACTTCCCTGTCCCAGCACAGCGTCCAAATGTCGTTACCCCAGGCATTTGAGCGCAAGAGAAAGTACCCAGCCACCCACCCACAGGCCATAGCACTAACCTCACACCTTTCCAAATTACTGGCCATCGAAATGCTGCCATTTAGGCTTGTGGACACTGAGTCCTTCCGCAGCCTGATGGCAGCAGCTGTCCCTCGGTACGCGGTCCCCAGCCGCCACTACTTTTCCCGGTGTGCCATCCCCGCATTACACCACCATGTGTCCCGTAACATCACCCGTGCCCTGACCAACGCAGTTACTGGGAAGGTCCACTTAACGACTGACACATGGACAAGTGCTTGTGGCCAGGGACGCTACATTTCCCTGACGGCACACTGGGTGAATGTCGTGGAGGCTGGGAGCGACTCGGACCCTGGGATGGCACGGGTGCTACCCACGCCGAGGATTGCGGGCCCTACCTCCATCAGGGTTTCCACCAGCACCTACGTTATTGGCTCCTCCTCCTCCGTTTCCACCTCCGAATTCTCTACACACAGCGCCACTCCCCCATCAGCCAGTAGCTGGAAGCAGTGTAGCACTGCAGTGGGGAAGCGTCAACAGGCCGTGCTGAAGCTGATCTGCCTTGGGGACAAACAGCACACGGCCTCAGAGCTGTTGCAGGGGATTAGTCACCAGACCGAGCAGTGGCTCTCGCCACTCAACCTGCAAGCAGGCATGGTTGTGTGTGATAATGGGCGTAACTTGGTGGCGGCTTTGGAGCTCGGCAAGCTCACACACGTACCATGCCTAGCGCATGTATTTAATTTAGTGGTGCAGCGATTTCTAAAAACCTACCCCAATGTGCATGATCTCTTGACCAAGGTGCGCCGCGTGTGTGCACATTTCCGTAAGTCATCAACAGCTTCAGCCGGCCTGTTGAAGCTGCAGCAGCGCTTACAATTGCCAGCTCACCGGCTGCTGTGTGACGTGAGCACGCGCTGGAACTCCACCTTCCACATGTTGGCCCGGCTTTGTGAGCAGCAGAGGGCAGTAGTGGAGTACCAGCTGTTACACGGTCGTCGCCTCTCCGTTCAACTTCCTGTAATCAGAAGTGAGGAGTGGGAATGGATGTCAGACCTCTGCGAGGTTTTACGCAATTTTGAGGAATCGACACAGATGGTGAGCGGCGATAACGCTATTATCAGTGTAACCATCCCACTTCTGTGTCTACTGAAACGCTCGCTGCTCACAATTAAAACCGACGCTTTGCATGTGGAAGAGGTGGAAATGGGGGAGGAAGAGCTTACACAAGGTGATAGCCAGAGCACCCTCACTTCGTCTTCTCAGCGACAATTGGAGGAGGCGGAGGAGGAGGAGGAGGAGGAGGAAGACACGGTTGCCTCCGCTACAGAGGGTAGCCATGGAACTTTAGTTCCATCTCTTCAGCGTGGGTGGGCAGAAGAGGAGGAAGAGGATGAGGATATTGAGAGTCATCCTCCTGGTGAGGACAGCGAAATCTTGACTGTTGGTACTCTGGCACACATGGCTGACTTTATGTTAGGCTGCCTTTCCCGTGACCCACGCGTTATACGCATTTTAAACAACACGGATTACTGGGTGTTCACCCTTCTGGACCCCCGCTACAAAGAGAATTTCTCATCTCTCATTCCTCCGGTGGAGAGGACAAGCAAAATGGTGCAATACCAGAAGGTTCTTGTCGAAAAATTGCTCCAAAATTTTCCATCTGACAACGCTGGCGGCAGAGTACGTGCTACCTTGGCCAACCGAGAAGGGGAGAAAAGGGGAGCACACAGCAGTTCCGACAAAGGCAGGGCAACACTCTCCAAGGCGTGGGACACCTTCATGACACCCCGCCAGCACCCTCACCCTGATGCGCAGCCTAGTGTCACAAGGAGGGAAAAGTTTTGGAAGATGGTGAAGGAGTACGTAGCAGACCGTGTCAGCGTCCTCAATGATCCCTCTGTGCCTTACAACTACTGGGTGTCCAAGCTGGACACGTGGTATGAACTGGCACTCTACGCCTTGGAGGTGCTGGCCTGCCCTGCCGCCAGCGTTCTGTCTGAGCGGGTATTTAGTGCTGCTGGTGGCATCATAACAGATAAGCGTATCCGCCTTTCCACCGACAATGCTGATAGGTTGACACTTATAAAAATGAACAAGGCCTGGATTTCCCCTGACTTCTCCACTCCACTGGAGGAAAGCCCCGGGGGAACATAAACTCACTTTATATATGTTATTTACAATGATGGGAATACTCTGTATTCCCATTCACCCCTTCCACCCAAAAAACGGGTATATGGTTGACTCTTAATCTTCTCATCCTCCTCCTCCTCTTCCATATGCCCTGTGCTATAATTTTTATATAGGGCCAGCTCACCAGCGGGCCCTGTGATATAATTTTTATATAGGGTCAGCTCACCAGCGGGCCCTGTGATATAATTTTTATATAGGGTCAGCTCACCAGCGGGCCCTGTTTGCCAATTTTTATATAGGTCAGCTCACCAGCGGGCCTTCTCATATAATGTTTTATTGGGTCAGCTCTCTAGCGGGCCCTCTCATATAATGTTTTATAGCGTCAGCTCACTAGTGGGCCTTCGCATATAATGTTTAGGATGGTCAGCTCTGCAGCAGACCCTCACCCATAATGTTTTAGATGGTCAGCTCAGCGCACGTTTCCCTCTTAATCATGGCCTCAGTTCAATAAAATCAAGGAAATTTTTGGGAGAATTTGCCTCTGTGCACGTTTCCCTCTTAATCATGGCCTCAGTTCTGAAAATCAAGGAAATTTTTGGGAGAATTTGCCTCTGTGCACGTTTCCCTCTTAATCATGGCCTCAGTTCTGAAAATCAAGGAAATTTTTGGGAGAATTTGCCTCTGCGCACGTTTCCCTCTTAATCATGGCCTCAGTTCTGAAAATCAAGGAAATTTTTGGGAGAATTTGCCTCTGCGCACGTTTCCCTCTTAATCATGGCCTCAGTTCTGAAAATCAAGGAAATTTTTGGGAGAATTTGCCTCTGCGCACGTTTCCCTCTTAATCATGGCCTCAGTTCAGAAAAATCGAGGAAATTTTTGGGAGAATTTGCAGATGATATACAAGTAAATATACAGCAAATACTGTTTGGTAACAATTTTTCGCCTAAAGTCGTTTTTATCTGCCTTTTTGTGTGTTTTACGGTCAGTCTGTAAAAATGGCGTACTACGGGCGAAAGATCGTTCCCAGCAGCGACGTTGGAGTCCAAGATGCATCCAGACATCCTCCCTATGCTGTCCCTGAACCATTTCTGTAGTGTTTCCATCTTTTTCTGCCCTTTTCCTATGGACCAGGCACCCTCCCCTCATCAGAGCAGGGGGTGCCTGGTGTAATGCTCGAGTCCTCCCATTGACTTCAATGGGGCTCGGGTGCTCGGCCGAGCACTCGAGCCTCAGGGGGTGCTCGGTCAGAGCACCCGAACACCCGAGCATTGGGGTGCTCGCTCATCACTAAAACACACACATATACAAACATTGATACATAGATAGACACGTACGTACATGCATGCATGCAGACAAATATATATTATTATACATAGGCACGTGCGCACACACACACACCTTTGAGTGCCACAGGGGTACACAAGGCATTGCACATCAATGTGTTACATAATCCTCTGGCACTTAAAGGGTTAAGCAGCTGTGCCAGTATGTACAGAAAGTCGTGGAGTCCACAGTCCCTGAAGCGGCAGGCATTGGAGTGCCATGTGATGGCTTTCATTGGTAGGGCTGCTGGTGGTAGTTGAAGGAAGAAAGGATGGCAGCAAGTGGTGGTGGAGGAGGTATGGAGAGAGGGGATAGGAGGAGGCAGGCGAAGGGTTTGGAGCAGAGGAGTAGGCAGCAGCTGAAAGAAGGGGAGAGCGTTGCCTACAGGAGGGGCAGAATAAGGCAGGCAGAGCAAGTTGTGGAACACTTATGAGGTTGTAACCGCTATATGCATACGGCGAATATGTTGTGAGCATTTTGAAACACAAAGACACATCACTGCCCGCACAGCAACACCTCCCTCCAATCCCTAATGCAGTAAAGTCCCCATCCTGCGGCCTACCCTACCCCACACAGAGAGGCGAGAAGGGAGCGGGCTGGATGTTACCCATCACTGTCTCTCTCTGCTCCCACCGGCCTCCCGCTCCGCTGAGCTGTGTGTTGTCTCTGCAATAGTGTTTAATGTTAGGTGCGGCTGCCGGCCGGCCTACCCAGTGCACAGCAGAGTCAGTGCTCGTTACTGGGTGTAGAGCCATCCTGCCCCCACTCAGTAGACACTTCCTGGCTCTGGTTGTTGATGAGATTGGCCTGCGGTCCTGTCACCTTGCGGCCGCAAATAAATTCATTTGGCGCATGTTTAAGAAGCTGGCAGCCCCGGCTGGTCCCAGGGAAAGCCAGTGCATATGGGGATTTTCCCGGGAAGGCAGTCAGGCCCACTGAGCATGTGTTCTCTGGCGAAGTTGCATTTTGTACTGTGCTCCATCCGTATGGTAAATATATTAACCTGTTGAGTGGCAGATGCATTGGAAACATCTGTGGCACTCAAGAGGTTAGTATATTTAGCATGCGGACGGAGCACAGTAGAAAATGCGACTTGGCTGGAGAAGACACACTCAGTCTCAGAGTGCCGGTGGATCAGGGCTGTGATAGCGTTTGTGGAGGGTGCCGATGTAATTCTGATTGTTTTTGTGTGTGTGGGGGTAGTGTCTGTGTGGGGCTACTTTGTTGGTGGGTGTGTGTGGTTTTGGTGGCATGGGGGAGAGGTGTTGGTTGTGTGTGGGGAGGCTTGTGTGTGTGTCTGTGGTTTCATAGCAAATGGCGGCCATTTTTTTTTTTGCCATTACTTGGATACTGGTGGGCGGGTTGGATAGTGGGGGGGGCAAGTCCCTGCATGATTTTCATAGGACTAGCAGTGCACTGCAAGTCCTATGAAAATCACACCCCCATTGAATCAGCCAATGGGAACAGTAACTCCTCCTTAATACCACCCCTGGGTGTGTTTGCCAGGCACACAGAAGTCTTCTTTTATATATATAGACTATGTACAGAAAGCTTAAAGGGATAGTAATGTTTCATAATAAAAGCAGCTCTATTAATCATCATAGTATTTGGACTTTGGAGAGTGTTATTTCAATTCTGTCAGAGTTGTAGTTCCAGAGTAATTCAATGACAAAGTATCCCCCTCCCGCTCCTTTTACTGATGTAACACTGCTCAGCCAGATCAGAAGGGAGGTGTCCAGGTAGACTACAGAGAGGGACAATCTTCAATTAAGATAAGGGAAAAACCTGAAAAACTTGTCAAGGGGGGCAGGGCTTTCATTGTTCTCATAGGAAGAAGATTGTCCCCTGCTGTTATCTGTCTGGTCTATGGACTGGATTCTACATCTGAGAAGAGATGGCTTACACTAGGTAAAAGGGGCGGGAGGGGAAACTTTGCTTGTGAATATCTCTCAAACCATAAAGGTTTGAGAGATAAAACTTATATCATTCTTCATGTTTTTTTAATGCCTACAAAATAAAATAAAGCTAAAACGGAGTATTACTATCCCTTTAAAGGACAACTATCGCATTTTATTGCTTGCTCCTATAGCAACAGACTCAGTAAAAGGCCCCAAAATGGCTCGTATCAGCCTCTTAGGGTGTCAAAAACAAATCCTTTCCACATAACCCATATATAGGTAGCTCTCAGCCACAAACATTACAATAGTGCACCCATCCTCCATATTTCCTCTGTGTCTGAATTACAAGCCGAAAGCAAATGATCTGTGAGGCTGCATCATGCAGAACAACAGAAGGAACTGTACGATTTCAGGGAGGAATACCCAGAGGTCTCTGTTCAGACCCCCATCCTTTTCCCTAATTGGTCCACTAGAGCTCACAATGTAGAATTGGCTTCACCAGTTGGTCTACCCCCACGTAACAGATCTGCTGATAGAAAACCTTAGGAGTGTTAATGAAACACCCATTTTTTTAAACAGGTTCCCCCATTTCCAAATAGGAGATTCCCTGCTGTGTCACATAGTACAGTATAATCTGATCAGGAAGTGAGGACTCAAAGGAAAACTGATTTTCCCTGTCTATAAGGGAAGAGACACTTTAACTGTGATGTCACAATATACGACTAACTTTTATGAGGAATCAAAGGAAAACTGATTTTCCCTGTCTATAAGGGAAAAGACACTTTAACTGTGATGTCACAATATATACGACTAACTTTTATGAGGAATCAAAGGAAAACTGATTTTCCCTGTCTATAAGGGAAGAGACACTTTAACTGTGATGTCACAATATACGACTAACTTTATCACTGTATCACTCTTTCTATATTAACCACTTGGTTGGTAGAGAGGTCTCCAATGCATTGCAAAGCATTCAGGTGGTTAATGTTACTAATTTAAAATTTCCAAATGAAACTACAGTTACCAATAATATATATCTCTACCAGTAAATCAAGAATTAATATAAAAATAAGAAGTGATTCAGTGAGAGACTGAATTAACCATTTACAATGCGTTGTGTACCCCTCGAGCACTTAAAGGGTTAAGATATGAACATTTTGACTTGTTTTTTCAGGATAACCCTATACAATTAGAAACGTAGAGAATTCGAATTGTATTTATAACTGCCATATAACGTTAAAATGAACAATAACATTGGTTATATCTGTAAACGGATGTGATTGTTGGATTATTTTGCACATAAACACAAGCTTATGCTTTATATATCTTTATAACCCTAATTTAAATGCAAATTCAAATCTCTAAAAGGAAACTCCTTCTGGTTAAACAAATTATACTATCTAGATTTGCTTCCGAGAAAAATAACAGCCAGAGGTTTATAAACTTCAAATATTCATGCATGATTTCACATACTTGACACCTGTTTTTTAATTACTTGTTTGCAAAATGTTTCATGGTTGGCTAGTGCTGGATTTCCTAATAGAAAGAGAAAAAAAAAGGCATAAACAGCTCTGAAGGGTGGAGGGGTGTGGGGGGGTCATCACGCTAGGAATTGCATAATCCGCAAGTAAGTCGGCTGAGAACTTATATTTGTGCTTGAATGTTATGGACTGTGTATTTTCTATGAGAAGAAGCAGTGCGTAGGGCTAGGGGTGGAGTAATTATGAGTGGGGATGGGGTCATTGTTGAGCTTTAGACACCTTGCAAAGGTATACGTGAGAAGTGAATCTGGCCATGCACTTGGATCACAATTTTAACCTTTTTCTAACCTTGAGCGTTTTACTTTATCTAGCGTATTTTCTTACGTTATGGCCTGTCTTAACATAAAATTGTCTCTCAAAATTAGCTTTGAATCCTTGTAAATGAATAAATATTTCTGCATTTAACTGTTGCAACTTCCTTAAATGAACCCCTTAGTGACCGGTCGCGCGCGCACGCGGCCGGCACTTAACACCCGTGGTGCTTTTTTTTTTTTTTGCTTCAAAAGATTCCAGAGTCCTCGAACGGCATGCAGCCGCTCAGAGACCCGGAATACGAGAACGTACATGTACATGTCCTCTGTCCTTAAGGGACATCCACCCAGGACATACATGTATGTCCTCGGACAATAAGGGGTTAAAGGGCAGCTGAAGCTGGGGCAGCATTGTGAGCCCTGGGGAATCAGCAGATAGCTCAAACAACTGGGAGCTGAATGTAACCCCCAGTGCTCCTTCACTGATCCCTCAAAAGCCACTGAAGTGTGAAAATTCTAGTCTTGAGGTTCAGAGTAACATGGGAGATGACTGTCTTATACATAGATTGTTATGGACAAATTTGAAAATCTGACCTTACCAATCTATGAGGACTGGTGTGCAAATTAGTGAAGTTTGTGGCTATGTTATGTCCAACCTCTCTGCAAACACAAGGGCCTAGATGCACTAAAAAATCAATGATTTTGTCGGTGTTTGAATCACTCCAACAATTCGATCTGCACACACATCGATATATTCACCAAAATTGTCAGATGGAAGGGGAGGGTTGGAGAAGGTTCCTATTAGCATACAGGATTTTTGAAGTACTGTCAGTGTGGAAGGGATCTCCTCCCCTCACACATCTCCAACACTACGACAATTCTGTACAGCATTATATCTCTGCTTCCCTATCTAGCCAGTAAGGGAATAAAGAGAAGGCTTTCAGCACCATGGACATCATTGAATGCCATAGGGATGAGCATTGTTCACCCCTGTGGCACACAAAGGGTTAAAGGGATAGTAATACTTAAAATGTAAAAAAAAATATGTTGTAGGGTTTATCCCCCTGAGTAAAACAAGAGTACTCCCACTGCTGAAAGGTGTTTCATTCAAAAGTTATTAATTTTCAAAGTTGAATTTTTTAGGTGCAATATCACAGTGGCCTGAAATTGTACAGTGGCGCTGTTGCTACACGATCCTATGGACAGCTCTGGTCAATTGACCATAAATCTCCATAGGACGGTGTAGCAACAGCGCCACTGTACAATTTCAGGCCACTGTGATATTGCACCTAAAAAATTCAACTTTGAAAATTAATAACTTTTGAATGAAACACCTTTCAGCAGTGGGAGTACTCTTGTTTTACTCAGGGGGATGAACCCTAAAACACATTTTTTTTTACATTTTAAGTATTACTATCCCTTTAAAATAAACAGAAACAGTACACCAAGCACTACACAATGTGCCCCTCCTCGACCTTTTAACCCTTCCCCTTTAAAATTTGACTTACAGTGCTCCCATGACTTTTTTTCTCCATTCAAAATCAACATTGTTCTTCTATTTTTTACGACATGCCATCATTGTATTTGTATTGTATAATTAACCCTATGAGTGCCAGAGAGGTAGCAAAGCATTGCAATGTGTTTGCTACCTCTCTGGTACCCATAGAGTTAATAGGCAAGGTATGCAGCCGCATACCTTGCCTATTAACCCATAATGCCTATTAACTGAGTTCCTGTTGAAAATTGAGCTACTACAAACCTAAGAAAACGAAATTCATAAGAAAAAAATGGTGTGAAATGAATAATATCATAAAAATGTGCAAAATGTAAGGGAAAGTGAAAATATCATCAAAAGAAACTAATGAACAGAGATACTGATTTGTAGCAGCATGAATTACTATTGGGATGCCTGCACATTGCAGCACTTTACTGTTCATTTACTTTTGGTTTCTTTTGGGTTTCAACCATGTTGTTTTGCCCTATAATAGTATTCTTTGCTCTATTTTATCATACACCAATGCTTTTCAGTGTGCTGGCATCCCAATAGTAATTCATGCTGCTACAAATTGGTACCTGTGTTCATTATGCGGTTTAGTTTCTTTTGGTGATATTTTCGCTTTCCCTTACATTTTGTACATTTTTATGATATTATTCATTTCACACAATTTTTTTCTTACACATTTTGTTTCTCTTATGTTTTTATTAGTTCAATTTTCTTTGTTTTTCACATTTTAAGGGTGTCTAATTGCTAGTGATGTGTGAGTCCAAATGCTTAAACATTGCCAGCACTTGGACAACCCTTCACGCTACAAATTGATTAAGGTTTTTTACTCCATAGGAAAGTAGAGGGAGAGCCCAACTTTGCCAACCTCAGTAGTGTTGAGCGAGCATGCTCGGCCGATGCTCGGATCGGCTCGAGCATCGCTCTGCTCGGCACATGGCGGTACTCGTACGAGTACCGCCATGTGCTCGCCCGGCATGTTCGGGTGGCGGGGATCTGTGCCGAAGGAGGCACAGATCTGAAGACGCTCCGCTGGACCACCAGGGACTGGAGGTAGGGGGCATTGCGGAGATGAAGGGGGCATTGCGGAGATGAAGGGGGCATAGCGGAGATGAAGGGGGACATTGCGGAGATGAAGGGGGCATAGCGGAGATGAAGGGGGCATAGCGGAGATGAAGGGGGACATTGCGGAGATGAAGGGGGCATAGCGGAGATGAAGGGGGCATAGCGGAGAAGAAGGGGGACATTGCGGAGATGAAGGGGGCATAGCGGAGATGAAGGGGGCATAGCGGAGATGAAGGGGGACATTGCGGAGATGAAGGGGGCATAGCGGAGATGAAGGGGGACATTGCGGAGATGAAGGGGGCATTGCGGAGATGAAGGGGGCATAGCGGAGATGAAGGGGGCATAGCGGAGATGAAGGGGGACATTGCGGAGATGAAGGGGGCATTGCGGAGATGAAGGGGGCATAGCGGAGATGAAGGGGGACATTGCGGAGATGAAGGGGCACTTTGTGGAAGGGGGACATTGTGGAAGGGGGACATTGTGGAAGAGGGGCATTGTGGAGATGAAGGGGGGCATTGACCAGGCACCCTCCCCTCATCAGAGCAGGGGGTGCCTGGTGTAATGCTCGTGTCGCCCCATTCAATTCAATGGGGCTCGGGTGCTCGGCCGAGCACTCGAGCCTCCGGCGGTGCTCGGTCAGAGCACCCGAGCATCGGGGTGCTCGCTCAACACTAAACCTCAGGTAGGTGAAGTTGAGACAGTAAATGTGCTGAAGTGTAACATTAAAATATCATAAAAATATCAATACACCTCCTTGCATACAAATGTGTCTCATTATCCAGCATTTCCATATGGAAATGAGTCATTATGCTTCATTACTATAAGGAAATAGGCTATTGTCGATGTGATGAATGAAAATTCGTAAACCTGTCGGATTGATGTCGATGTGGGCATCTTTTTGTTGGAGTGCTGGTAATGTAATGTCATAGACACTTTGGTGAATACTGTCGATGTGCCTACAACATTGCTCTGACAGTACATAGACATCCGTAGCCCACTTAGACCTTTAGTGAATCTAGGCCAAGGAGTCAGTATTCTATTCCCTACTCCCAAACAATCTTAATTTTGGGTTACACAGTGTATATCCAGGTTTTTTTACCAAGTGATTCCATAGGAACTAACTTTTAATATTTTGTAATTAGGTATACTAATACTTGCAAATTACTAATCCCCATATTGTAGCTTTGTTAAAAAGAAACTTTTTGCCCCCAGTGGCATCTCTCAAACCCTTATGGTTTGAGAGACGATAGCGCGCAAAGTTACCCCCTCCCTCCCCCTTCCCTGACTGAACGCCGACTGCTGGGGAAGTCTTATGTGCATCAGGCGGCTCTGCAGCTGAGCCGAGATCGCGTTTATAGAAAAGAATTCTTTCACTGAAACGGTCTTCTACAAGTGCTTGGTTTGTGATTGGTTTGTAAGCACACGTAGAAGACCGTTTTAGTGAAAGATTTATTTTTTATAAACGCGATCTCGCCAAAACTGCAGAGCCGCCTGATGCAAGTAATACCGGATATCCCTGCAGTCAGCGTTCAGTCAGGGAAGGGGGAGGGAGGGGGGAACTTTGAGCGCTATCATCTCTCAAAATATAAGGGTCTGAGAGATGACACTGGGGGAAATAAGTTTCTTTTTAACAAAGCTACAATATGGGGATTAGTAATTTGCAAGTGTTACTATCCCTTTAACTTCTTGAATGGCAGAGCTGTGCTCACGTCTCCTCATAACATGATAAAGTTTACTACATCTCTTATTTTGTGGTTCAGTAAATCTCAGTCTATTAAACCTCTCAATAGTTATTACCAGAAAGTCATTCTGTATATTCCTCTCTTGAGAGTACAGAGTATACAAAAAATGAAAACAAAAGATAAAGACAAAGCGACTCTCCTCTAAGTGAAGTAGATTGGAACAAATACAGTGTAAGACCATGCCTCTGCCTCCAAAATGGGTATTCACATAGATAGAGGCTTTAGCCACCTCAGGATAATCCACATTGACTGTGCCAGACCCCCATCCCTGGTCAGGCACCACCGTATGCATGCCTCTCCTCCTCCTCTTACCTCTACTTGAGTCTAACATCCTGCTGTTTGAATGGAATGATGTACTGTGGAGCTCTCTGTTGGTCTTACAATCCTGTATATGATCAGGGAGATATATTAAGGAGCTATAATTAGGTATATGTATATGGAAAGGAGTGGGCAATAGCCAGGGCCATAGCCAGGAATATAGTAAAAAATAGAAAAGTATTTATTTATTCAATAAAATAAAATTGACAACGCTATTCCAAATGCAATACAGCCCAACACATTTCGTGGCCAATGCTCCTCATCAACGGGGCATTGAATAAATAAATACTTTTCTATTTTTTTTACTATATTCCATGGTTTCCTTGGCCCCAAGTTTGTTAATGGCATAGAAGCTGTCCACACTTGCCTTCAGATCAGTCAACATAGCTTTCTTCCCTCGCTTCCTCTGAGTAATTTGCAATGACGTTGCCTCGCATAAAAGCTTTATGGGCTATACAGTTGATTGCGGGATTAGCGTTTTCTTTCAGGTTAAACTCAAAGAATCCTTAATGTGCTCTGAGATTTTATATTAAACTTTTTGATTCAAGAATAAGAGATTAATCATTCCTAGCTGCCTATTCAACTACATCTAAAATTAAGATCACTGCTGGGTTGTGTCTCATATTTAATCAGGGGAACGAAGTTGTTGGCTGCTTCATCAAGTAGAAAGTAGTCAAGTCTGTAATAGCTTCCATGTGGAGCAGAGAAAAAGCTGTACTGTCTAAACGAGGATTCAGTTCCAATCACATATGTGTGGGAGGTTTAGGATTGGAATGACTGGGTGTTGTAGATAGGGCTCAAGCAGAGCCAGCAACTTCACTGATATGGTTCAACTGCCAGTTTATGCAAAAGTTAAAGTGTTAGTAATGTCCACAAAAAACTTTTTGGCATTTAGAATAGCTTAAAAAACTGAGCTATATGCAAAAAAAAGTTTCTCTCAAACCGCTATGGTTTAAGAGATACAGGCGTTTAAAGTTTGATCTCTCCTACTGACAGCTGTAAAGCTATTAGCAGGAGATACATGTCGGCCGACACGGAGGCACTTGAACAGAGCCGCAATCTCGTTATTTACCACGAATCCCTTTATTGGAATGGTCTAAAATGACTGCTTGAAAACCAGGCACATGTTTTAGACCATTCCAATGAAGGGATTTGTGGTAAATAACGAGATTGCGGCACTTCTCAAGCGACTCCGTGTCGACCGACATGGATCTCCTGCTGACAGCTTTACAGTGGTCAGTAGGATAGATCAAACTTTAAACGCCTGTATCTCTTAAACCATAGTGGTTTGACAGATCATTTTTTTTTGCATTTAGCTCAGCTTTTTAAGTTCTAAATGCAAAAAAAACTTTTTTGTGGACATTACTAACACTTTAAGGGGTCCTGCAATGGTAAGGATGCACAAACTCATTTTAAGCACCTGACTACTAGAGAGAGCTCCACCACAATTTAAAGCAATGCATTTAAGTCTCCTCTACCATTCAAGAGGTTAAATAATCCATTTTAATCAATTAGATTTTAGGGAATTTTTATTTGTCCTCCGTAGCTCAGCTGGCTTGTTCCAGAATTGCTACTCTCAGGCTTCCTGAATACAGCCCTTAATCCTTTAACTTGAAATCATTTCAATAAATGGAAAACACTTCCTATGGAGCAAATCAAAGGTTCACCGACTAATGGGAGATGCTTCATTCAAAAATGTATTTCAGCTCAAACTTGAATTGCGTGGGTGCATTACTTTCATGACCTGCCATTTTAGGTTCTTGTTGCTGCTATTCCAGTTGCTATTGCTTTCTATGGACAACTTTTGTCACTGACAATAGCCCACCACAGACTGGTGAAGAAACTTCCCTCTCTATAAAACGCAAGAATGGAAGTACCCAAAAGGTGATGAGCTGCAATTAACTTTTAATGAGTTGACTGAATCGTCTACCAGCATTAGGGTATCCTCTTTTTCACTAAGCTGGTAAAGCCCTACAATATATATAAATATATGTATTGTATCCATATTATGTAATATTTTCTTTTTAAGCAGTCACTCCCTGCCAGATAATAGTCTAAGGAGTCTTCATGCTGTGAAACTGTTACGGTTGGCAAGCAAAACCAGGAGTCAGACGGTATAGTTAATAGAACCTTTATTATGAGAATAATGACAGTAATGCAATATATAAATATACACACAGTGGGTGATTGAAACGGCGAGCACTGTATCAGGAATAGCAGTCTCCCAATCTCTGCACCACACTGTCCGAGACTAGGCCTCAGCCCACTGGAGTCTTGTGGTAAGGTAACACCCAAGAGATACTGACTCAGCCTGCAGTCAGTAGCTAGGAGTCTGCTAGAGCCCCAGGTCAGTACTAGGAAGGATGTCTGAATAACAGAACCAACAAACTGAGTGAACAGACAGAGCCTTCTAGTAAGCACCAGATAGGATAGTCAGACGAGCCAAAGTCATACACGGAGAGATTAGTCAGCTAGAGCCATAGGTTTCCACCAGAAAGGATATCCACTGAAGAGATGGAATGCTGGATGTGCAGTGGATAGAGCCCCAGGTCAACACCAGAGTGGGTAGTCAGACAAGCCTAGGTCATACATAGAGCGGGTAGTCTGCCAGAGCCACAGGTTTGCACCAGATAGAATATCCACTGGAGCATATGTATGCTGGATGCACAGTGGATAGAGCCCCAGGTCAACACCAGAGTGGGTACTCAGACAAGCCTAGTTCATCCACGGAGGGGTTACTCAGCCAAAGCCACAGGTTTGCACCAGAAAGGATATCTGAGCCAAATCAGAACTCCAAGGAGAATAGTCAGACAGAGCCACAGGTCAACACCAGAATGGATGGACAGACAAGCCAGAAAATACACAGGAATCAGGAATACTAGAAAATGAACTGCTCAGAGCAACAGCGTAAGGGTGACTGAGTGAGGACTCAGTCTGCCCTTTAAACCCCTCCACAGGAAATAGGTAGGAGGAGCAGCTAGAGGTAGGAAGTAGGTAGGAGGAGACTACAGGAAGCAAACACACGTAAAACAGCGGCCTGCAGCATGCTTGAAGCCTCTTGCCTGCAGATGACGTGTGGAAAGACGAAGAGCGCCACTGAAGCAGTGGCACTGGAAACAAGGTACTGTGACAGAAAGGAAAAGAGGGCTCAGCTAGGACTGCCTCCTAAACCAACACTATGTAAATTAAACGTCCTATCTCAATGGTTCTTCAAACGGTGTTCCATTAAACCCCAGGGTTCTCTGAAGGATTGCACAGAGTTCCGCAAAACAAGTGTAAGTATTGGAGGACAGGCTTAAAAGGATATGTCAAACAGTGCAATTTGTGGTTCTTTGACTTCTATTGGACAGTGGAACAAGGTTGGAATGTCAGTGAATGTATAGTTCTGTTATTACCAGCAGACGGTGGAAAAAGGCTGGAATGTCAGTGTATCAGTGAATACCGGTGGATGTGGGATGAAAACTGGCATACAGTGTATGTGAGGTTCTTTCAATGCCAGTAGACAGTGGAACAAGGCTGGTGTATCAGACAATGTGTGTGTGTGTATGTATTTGTGTGACTACTAGTTGACTTTGGAACATGGTTGGGGTGTGTTAGCTAGTGTATATATTATTTTGTGACTACCAGAGGACAGTGGAAGAAGTTTGGGGTGACAGATAGTGTATGTGTGGTTCTGTGAATACCAGTGGACAGTGGAACAAGGCTGGGGTGTCAGACAGTGTATGTGAGGTTCTGTGACTTCCAGTAGACAGGACAGTAGAACAAGGCTGGGGTGTCAGTGTGTGTGTGTGTGTGTGTGTGTGTGTGTATTTGTGTGACTACTAGTTGACATCGGAACATGGTTGGGGTGTGTTAGCTAGTGTATATATTATTTTTGACTACCAGAGGACAGTGGAAGAAGTTTGGGGTGTCAGATAGTGTATGTATGGTTATGTGAATATCAGTGGACAGTGGAAAAATGAAGGGATGTCAGACAGTGTAGTGCTATTAACTACCAGTTGACAGTGCAACAGGGCTATGGGGGGAGATTCACTAAGCGGTGATAAAGAGGTGAAAAAAGTGGTGATAAAGTGGAGATGACTACTCCAGTGATATCACTTCTCCAGTTCCTATGTTATTCTATGGAGCCTATTCACTAACATTTCTTCAGCTTTGGAGATCTTAGTGAATAAGCTCCATAGAATAACATAGGAACTGGAGAAGTGATAAACTGGAGACGTCAACTCCACTTTATCACAGATTAGTGAATCTGCCCCTATGTGTTATACATTTCATATATATGGTTTGGTATTTACCTGTGTACAGTGAAACAAGGCTGGCGCGTCAAACAGTGTGTATGCGATTTTGTTAATACAAGTGGACAGTGGAGCAAGGCTGGGATGGCACACAGAGTATGTGCAGGTCTGTGACCACCAGGGGGCAGTGGAATAAGGCTGGGACTGCAGATGTTGTCTTTGTGGTTCTGTGACTACTACTGGAAAGTGTGACAAGTCTGGGGTGTCAGACAGTACATATGTTGTTCTATAAATACCAGGTAACAGTACAAGGCTACGGTGCCATACAGTTTAACTAAATAACACACTGTGCAGGCAGGGCCGGATTTAGAATTAGGCAGAGTAGGCATCTGCCTACAGGCGCACCCAACAGAGGGGCGCCTGTCACTGGGATCATGTGTGTTTTTTTATTTTTTTTTATTAAATTCGCCTGAGTCACCTCCCCGCCCGGCGCCATGAAGACAGGTCTGTGCCTCCTTCTTCGGCACAGACTTGTAGCTGCTGTGCTTCCTCGTCGGGTTTTTAGCAATACAGAGCACTGGGAGATGACATCATCTCCCAGCGCTCTGCATTACTGAAGACTGCGCGGGAGCTCCAGCAGCTACAGCTATGCAGAAAGAGGAGGCACAGACCTCTCTTGCTGCTGGACCACCAGGGAAGAGGTAGGAAATGGACACTGGGGCAATGTGAGGGTAATATGGAGCTGATGGGGGGCGATGTGAGGGCAATATGGAGCTGATGGGGGCAATGTGGAGATGATGGGGGGCATTGTGAGGGCAATATAGAGCTGATGGGGCAATATGGAGCTGATGGGGGGCAATATAGAGCTGATGGAGGGCAATGTGAGGGCAATATAGAGCTGATGGGGGCAATGTGGCGATGAGGGGGGGCATTGTAAGGTCAATATAGAGCTGATAGGGGCAATATGGAGCTGATGGGGGCAATGTGGAGATGATGGGGCAATATGGAGCTGATGGGGGCATTGTGAGGGCAATGTGGAGATGATGGGGCAATATGGAGCTGATGGGGTGCAATGTGAGGGCAATGTGGAGCTGATGGGGTAATGTGGAGCTGATGGGGGGCAATGTGAAGGCAATATGGTATATGGAGATGATGGGGGCAGTATGGAGCTGATGGGGGCAATGTGAGGGCAATATGGAGATGATGGTGGCAAGTTGGAGCTAATGGGGAGCAATGTGGAGATGATCGGGGGCAACATGGAGATTAGGAGCATTGTGGAGGTGTCCAGTGCAGATGGCCCATGGGGGGGGGGCGCTTCAGATTTCTGTGCCTACAGTCTCCTGAGATGTAAATCCGGCCCTGTGTGCAGGGACACACTGTGCCACCAAATCAAAAAGATTTGTTTCCCAAAAGAAATTAATTTTTTCAGAAAACGGCTACTGGCTAGTACAAAGTATAGGTAGATTTTAATACTCTGCTAATTGGTCTGTTTTACAGACTTTTATTGTGGTGACCAGTTCACTTTAAGTACCAGTTGTGTGCACAATGCCTCCTTCTATAAAGCATTATAGACCTAAAAGAGAAATCCCCTACACCACACGCATCTCTTATTATATCCTGAGTACATTTTTTTCCATATTTTTATATTTACTTTGATTAATAATGCGTTGGTACTAAATGTAATTTATTTGGACCTTTTATGTCATAGTCCAACAGCTCCTCACAATAGAATAACAATGCCAATGTCAATCCCATAAACAATTCCAGATTTAATCACCTTGAGTATCAGAATGTTTTTTCTTTTCTATAAGATTTTCCAGTTGGATGATTTCTGAAACCTGCTGACCTTGTATTACTATTAACAGAGATCAGACTGCGTACTGTGAAGAGGCTGGAGAACACACCAAGGCTCATGTGCAAAATGAAAATATTGAATTTATTTTTATTTATTTATTTAGAAAATGTTTTATGAGGAAGAATACATTGAGCTTTATCTTTCAAATATATCCTACAGTGCTTTTACAGATAAAAATGACATATTTACACAAATAGAGAAACAATAATATACATACACATATCCTATATAATAATTTGCTAAAACGTGTGTAATGATACAGACATGCGCAGTAGATACTGCCCGTGACGAGGCTGATAGAGTGGGATGCTCCGAAGGAGTGTCCAGCTCTGTATCAGCCGCTGCACAGGCAGACTCTACTGCGCATGACTGCCCCGCGACCGTCTGGCAGTAGCACTGTGACCCGTGTAACGGGCTCTTCAACTAGTATACACATAAACATACAAAAAATATATACAGTTACATGTTGTTTTTGATGCAGAGAAGCAGTTATTATTAGGGATTTTAGACTGAGAGAAGAACTGATTTTTTGGGGCAGGTTATTCCAGGATTTTGGAGCTTTGAAGGAGAAGGCAGATCAACTGGCTTCTTTCCTGTAGTGTGGAATACTGAGTGGAAGTTATATTTAGTATGAAGAGCAGGAGTGAGCATACTGCTCAGGTAGCGGGGCATAGTGAGTTGCAGGAACAGGAGTGCAGATTATAGGAAATATGGAGAGTAGAGGGAGCATATTGTTCAGATAGATGTGGAATAGTCAGTGAGTTTCTGGTAGTGGAGTGGAGGATATAGGAGGTATGGAGAGCTGGAGTGAACATACTGCTCTGGTAGTGTGTAATAGTCAGTGAGTTGCTGGAAGTAAAAGTAGAGGGTATAAGAAGAATGGAGAACTAGACAGGTAGTGTGGAATACTCAGTGAGCTGTTAGCAGTGGAGTGGAGGTTATAGTTAGTATGGAGATCTGGAGTGATCATACTGCTCAGGTAGTGTGGAATAGTCAGTGAGTTGTTAGTAGTGGAGGTTATAGTTAGTATGGATATCTGGAGTGATCATACTGCTCAGGTAGTGTGGAATAGTCAGTGAGTTGTTATCAGTGGAGTGGAGGTTATAGTTAGTATGGAGATCTGGAGTGATTATACTGCTCAGGTAGTGCGGAATAGTCAGTGAGTTGTTAGCAGTTGAGGTTATAGTTAGTATGGAGAGCTGGAGTGATCATACTGTTCAGGTAGTGTGGAATAGTCAGTGAGTTGTTAGTAGTGGAGGTTATAGTTAGTATGGAGATCTGGAGTGATCATACTGCTCAGGTAGTGTGGAATAGTCAGTGAGTTGTTAGTAGTGGAGGTTATAGTTAGTATGGAGATCTGGAGTGATCATACTGCTCAGGTAGTGTGGAATAGTCAGTGAGTTGTTAGTAGTGGAGGTTATAGCTAGTATGGAGATCTGGAGTGATCATACTGCTCAGGTAGTGTGGAATAGTCAGTGAGTTGTTAGCAGTGGAGGTTATAGTTAGTATGGAGATCTGGAGTAATCATACTGCTCAGGTAGTGTGGAATAGTCAGTGAGTTGTTAGTAGTGGAGGTTATAGTTAGTATGGAGATCTGGAGTGATCATACTGCTCAGGTACTGTAGAATAGTCAGTGAGTTGTTAGTAGTGGAGGTTATAGTTAGTATGGAGAGCTGGAGTAATCATACTGCTCAGGTAGTGTGGAATAGTCAGTGAGTTGTTAGCAGTGGAGTGGGGGTTATAGTTAGTATGGAGAGGTGGAGTAATCATACTGCTCAGGTAGTGTAGAATAGTCAGTGAGTTGTTAGTAGTGGAGTGGAGGTTATAGTTAGTATGGAGATCTGGAGTGATCATACTGCTCAGGTAGTGTGGAATAGTCAGTGAGTTGTTAGCAGTGGAGGTTATAGTTAGTATGGAGATTTGGAGTAATCATACTGCTCGGGTAGTGTGGAATAGTCAGTGAGTTGTTAGTAGTGGAGGTTATAGTTAGTATGGAGATCTGGAGTGATCATACTGCTCAGGTAGTGTGGAATAGTCAGTGAGTTGTTAGTAGTGTAGGTTATAGTTAGTATGGAGATCTGGAGTGATCATACTGCTCAGATAGTGTGGAATAGTCAGTGAGTTGTTAGTAGTGGAGGTTATAGTTAGTATGGAGAGCTGTAGTGATCATACTGCTCAGGTAGCGTGGAATAGTCAGTGAGTTGTTAGAAGTGGAGGTTATAGTTAGTATGGAGATCTGGAGTGATCATACTGCTCAGGTAGCGTGGAATAGTCAGTGAGTTGTTAGAAGTGGAGGTTATAGTTAGTATGGAGATCTGGAGTGATCATACTGCTCAGATAGTGTGGAATAGTCAGTGAGTTGTTAGCAGTGGAGGTTATAGTTAGTATAGAGATCTGGAGTGATCATACTGCTCAGGTAGCGTGGAATAGTCAGTGAGTTGTTAGAAGTGGAGGTTATAGTTAGTATGGAGATCTGGAGTGATCATACTGTTCAGGTAGCGTGGAATAGTCAGTGAGTTGTTAGTAGTGGAGGTTATAGTTAGTATGGAGATCTGGAGTGATCATACTGCTCAGATAGTGTGGAATAGTCAGTGAGTTGTTAGCAGTGGAGTTTATAGTTAGTATGGAGATCTGGAGTGATCATACTGCTCAGGTAATGTGGAATAGTCAATGAGTTGTTAGCAGTGGAGGTTATAGTTAGTATGGAGATCTGGAGTGATCATACTGCTCAGGTAGTGTGGAATAGTCAGTGAGTTGTTAGCAGTGGAGGTTATAGTTAGTATGGAGATCTGGAGTGATCATACTGTTCAGGTAGCGTGGAATAGTCAGTGAGTTGTTAGTAGTGGAGGTTATAGTTAGTATGGAGATCTGGAGTGATCATACTGCTCAGGTAGTGTGGAATAGTCAGTGAGTTGTTAGTAGTGGAGGTTATAGTTAGTATGGAGATCTGGAGTGATCATACTGCTCAGGTAGTGTGGAATAGTCAGTGAGTTGTTAGTAGTGGAGGTTATAGTTAGTATGGGGAGATCTGGAGTGATCATACTGCTCAGATAGTGTGGAATAGTCAGTGAGTTGTTAGCAGTGGAGTTTATAGTTAGTATGGAGATCTGGAGTGATCATCCTGCTCAGATAGTGTGGAATAGTCAGTGAGTTGTTAGCAGTGGAGTGGAGGTTATAGTTAGTATGGAGATCTGGAGTGATCATACTGCTCAGGTACTGTAGAATAGTCAGTGAGTTGTTAGCAGTGGAGTTTATAGTTAGTATGGAGATCTGGAGTGATCATACTGCTCAGGTAGTCTAGTAGCTTTCTAGAGAAGTGTTTATTAACTGGGTAAGAAATATGAAGGGTACATTTAAATTTGAGTGTTAGCCAATTTTAGTTCTTTAACCCCTTAATGACCAATGATGTGTCAGGACCATCCGGCACTATAGAACAAGTGACGGTCCTGGCACATCATGGAATTCAGGACTTGCACCACCCTGGTCCTTAAGGGGTTAAACATCACAATGATGGGTAATTACATTGGAGGGCGAGGTGACATAATGAATAATACAGAGTGCTGAGTTTACCAAAATGGACTTGTGGTGATCATAAATTCCAGGGCAAAGCAACTGCAACACAGTGGAAAATAAACATTCCCCAGTTAAATCTGTTGGTTTGCATTTGTCAACATATAACATCTTCAGTCAGTTCGGGAGGTCACATTCGTGGAGGTGGACATGTCAGTTTCAAGTTGAAATAGGCAGAATGTATGAAACTACTGAAAATGAATTGCACCCCCCGATCTTTAAAGGGTTAAGATTATCCTGTACAGTGAACAGAGCCTGAGTTACAGTAGTCCTGCTAGCAACTGTCATGTCTGCCTCTGCATGACATCCACAACTGATTGAAAATGTTTCTGTTGATCCAAAGAGAAAAGGAACAATTCCTAGTGGTGATTAGCATTTTCCACCCAAAGTAAGGTAAGTGTGAATTACCCGCCACCAAGCAACCTTTCCTCCTGTCTGTCTGCCTTTGAAACCTTGCTTTCTGTTTTCCTGTCTTCAGTCTCACTTACATTAGTTCTTGGTACCTTCAACTTACCCATTGATGATACATCCTCATCCAATGCTTCCTACTTTCTTTCTCTATCATTGTCCTATGGCCTTCAACAGGGGACTGTTGCCAGCACTCACAAGGAAATCCCTATCTGGGCCTAACATTCACCAAAACCCGTTCTTTTTCAACTCAGGTATCTACCACCTTTTTTTAATGGGAGCTACTTTCAATTGATAAAACATGTCCTGAGCTACCCTAAAACACAGACTGAAAATACATACATTATATCTGTACGTATTAAACCATCTCAAAAGCTGCTCTTACCTACTCTTTGGTCCATCTCATACCTTCCAATAATAAAAATACGTGATGCACAGAAAAAAGTGACCTTCTTAAAGGGATAGTCATATATCATTTAGTTTCGATAGATAGTTTTTTTTAACATATTGCGCTATGTATATTTACTTACATATTTGTAGTTCAAAAGCAATTGAAGAACAAGTAACTATAATGGGATGCACTATAGGTGCAGAAGCCACAAATGTGGCCACTACATCTAATATCTCCCATCCGAAAGAAAAGCCCTTTAACCCCATAGTGACCGGCCGCACGCGCACGCGGCCGGCACTTAACAATGTTTTGGGTTTTTTTCCTCATTCTAGCGAGGAAGTGACAGTTTTTGCGGGACGTACCTGGTAAGTCAGATGTCGCGATGGGGTTAAAAATTGAGGCACTACAACAATTAGCCAAAAATTAGAAAAATATTTTATTAAACAAATATTATCAAAAAAAGAGACAGCTTAAAAACAATTAAAATACAAATAGACAGGCTGTTTCCATGGTAAATAATCCATAATATATAACTGACCATTCGAAGGATACAAAAAACATAAACAATGATTACCTTCGTATAAAAGTGGTATCATAGGTAGCCAAAGGTAATGTCTTGCGATGTCCGCAATACCATAGATCCACTGCGCGGAGGGAGTGAAGCGGTGCAGGCAGCAATGGAATATTTTTTGTGTGTGACAGGGGAAAACAAGGATGTGTATTATACACAGGCACTCTTGTTTTCCCCTAAAATCTTGGGCATAATGTACACATGCATATTATACACAGGTGTGTATTATACCGGAGATTTTACAGTAGTTCCTTGATCTTGTTGCTGAGCCTGCTTGGATTCAGACCTGCCTGATGATTTCACCTTTTATGATCTCTTCTTGCCCAACCTGCCTGGATACAGACCTTCCTTTTGCCTGCCAGTTTCACTGTTTGTGTTCTTATGTGCCGATTCTGCCTGGATTCTGGCCCTGCTATAGCCTGCTGTTTAAAGCTTCCTTTATCTCAAGTTGCCAACCCTGCCTGTACCTGTATCCCTCTAGCCTGTCAACTTCAGTGGAGATTGTCCTTCTTCAGAATATTTGATTATTGCTATTTTCACTTAATAGGATTGTACTCTGGCGCCATTTCCTAGCCTTGACCTTCTCTCATAGGGGGTATTCACTACTCTTAGGTGGGTCATCCTGAGCATACTACCAGCTCCTCTGGTAGATGCTATCCAGTCTTGTGGCTAGCACCTTTAGAACAGCCATCACTGCAGAAAGATCAAGATAGGAGTGGTCTTCGGATTCTAGCCTCGCACTCAAGCATTGTACCCTAACCTTTGCCTTCCTGTGGGTTCTTCGTTCCTGTGTTACCCACCCCTAGAGGTTGTGTTTCTAGTAGTCTAGGGTGGCATAGCATTACAACTTCTCTGCTGCCTTTGACACTCCTACTTGGCAGCCATGACTCACCTCTAGAATTGATGTGTCTCTCTCAAACCCTACATTCAGGGTTTTTTTTGCTAGCACCTTCTCTCCTCATCATGACCTCTCAGTGGGTGCACCCCAGGGATCAGTCCTGGGACCACTTCTATATTCCCTCTCACTTGGTGACCTTATTACATCTCTTGGCTTGATTCTACCTTGACATCCTCCCCCCTTTTCAAAGCTGTCACCAAAACCTGCCTCTTCCTCCTGAAAAATATTGCTAAAATATGTCCTTTCCTTTGATTGTCAACCTCAAGGTCCCTCAGATCAATTTCTTCTTTTCATTTCTACTTGTATCTACCACTATACCCCTTCCCTGCCACCTGAAGTCTTCTCAAGGGTTCTCCTTATCTTCTCCTTACACAACTCAATCCATCTCTTGGCTGCAATTATTTTCACTGGCTGCCCCTCGATTTTGGAATGCCCTGCCTATAACCATTTGCCAATCATCCACACTCATCAAACTCTTTCTGCACTTCCCTTGCTGAAACCTTGTACTTGCACTTGCATGTTGTCATGATTACTATTCAGATTTTTAAGCTCTTTGGGGCAGGATCCCCTTCTCAATGTATGATTCCCTTTGCTGCACTTTTCCCTTGCTGATAATGCAATGACCACACTGTAGGCGATGCTCTTAATCCCGTCCTGTATTTTTGTATTGTGCTATTACTATTTCTTTAAGGCGCTGTGTTGATGTATGGCGCTATATAAATAAAGAGATATACATACAAGTGTATGAGGTATTCATGTTCCTTTAAAGTGAAACCTATGCCTTTAGATTGTCCACTGTACAGTAGAACTGACTGAAGATATATCTTCAACAAAGGAGCGGGGGCAAAATGTGTAGGGGTCATTAGGTTTTTATGGCCATAGTAAGAAGTGTTAGTTCACCTTTAAAGGGATAGTAATACTTAAAATGTAAAAAAAATATGTTGTAGGGTTTATCCCCCTGAGTAAAACGAGGAAACTCCCACTGCTGAAAGGTGTTTTATTCAAAAGTTGTTACTGCTCAAAGTTGAATTTTTTAGGTGCAATATCACAGTGGCCTGAAATTGTACAGTGGCGCTGTTCCTACACCATCCTATGGAGACTTATGGTCTACAGACCAGAGCTGTCCATAGGTTGGTGTAACAACAGAGCCACTGTACAATTTCAGGCCACTGTGATATTGCACCTAAAAAATTCAACTTTGAGCTGTAATGACTTTTGAATAAAACACCTTTCAGCAGTAAGAGTACCCTTTGTTACTCAGGGTGATAACCACTACAATATATATTTTTTACATGTTTACTATCCCTTTAAATGAGAAAGAAGATAATTGTATTTGTCCCTTGTGGGGCTCTGGCTTTACCCCTGAAATTGTTAATTTTTTTCTTTTGTGTCGAAGGTCCTGTTTGTGATTTAGATGTATAATTTAATATGTAGCAAAAATAAACAAACATGACTCTATCTACAGGGGTGGAAGGAAAAGTGTATTACTATGACAACCAAAGCAATTTATCTGGTTGATAAACACACATTCAGTCAAGCTAGGAAATCATAACGGCTATTTGATAATAGCACATAAACATAGATTCAGAACACTGATCACATTTACTTCTCTCTCTGGAATGCATCTGAAGGTAATGGCGCATTGCGATGACTTAAAGGAGCAGTGAACTTATTTGAATAAAAACCTATATGTCATAGGATATTTCCAGCTGAGTAAAACAATGACATTCCTACTAATGACAGTTGTTTTATTCAAAAGTTATAACTCTTCACGTTGTTTGGAAGTGGGTAAAAGTGTCATTACTTCCTGAATATTCAAACTAACAGGAAGTGGCTCAGCAGTTGCTATCACATTCTATGAAGAACTGTTGCCAATGACTTGTCTCTTGAGCGTAACAGAATTAAATAAATGAAATCTGATCACTAGAGGGCACCGTTACTGTAAGAAAACAACAGTTTAAACTGTAATGACTCTGGAAATATGTATCTTCTCGTATCTGCAGGAACATCCTTACATTATATATTTTTGTTAAAGAAAAATGCACTGCTCCTATAACCCTTTGAGTGCTCTAACTTATAAGGGTACATTGTAACATTTGCAGAGATAGATCCAAAATTCGGTGTGACTTATTGGCAAGACACAGGCAGCTGGGGTCCAAATTGCTTGCGGATTTTGCTTTTATTGTCTCTGTGCTGCGGAAATCTGGGGAAAGCATTTGTTGATTTTGATTTGTAGATATATATATGTAGAGAGATTTTTTTTTTTAACTAACTGTGATAAGATAGGGTGGACAAAAAAAAAAAAAAATATATATATATATATATATATATATATATATACAAATTAGAAAGTATCAAGCACTCACAGGACTTCTATTGGAGAGAAAGAAAAGTGATACTTTAATCGGTCAACATTTCAGCCAGACAACTCAAGCCTTCCTCAGGAAGGCCTTCGTTGTCTGGCCAAAATGTTGACCGATTAAAGTATCACTTTTCTTTATCTCCAGCTGAAGTCCTGTGAGTGCTTGATACTTTCTAATTTGTGTATATGACTAAAGTCTCATCATAGCACCCAGGCACCATTAACTGTATAAGTGAGAGTGCCTCCCAATCGTGTATATATATATATATATATATATATATAAAATAAAAAAATTACAAATGCATAAATAATTAAAAAAATAAATATATTAGACAGCTGACTAGGAGCCTGATGTGAGCTCTGTGACTGAGGCAGACTTGATAGACAGCAGACGACATTGAGAATTTTGTTGAAGGTCAAGGCAAGACATCACACTCCATCAGTTTGTGTACTGTAGAGAGTAAACACACACACAGTAGTTGAGTAATGTCTAGCAAATGCACAAGTGTGGGGGGAGGAAGGTGGATCAGTGCACGGATGTGGAAGTAAAGTGGTAGTTCAAAAACTGACTGCAGCAATTGTTGCTGTATCATGTGCAATAAATGATGATGATCTTTCTCCTCCCACAGTGGATGCAGTTTGTCAAGGTCCCACCAATCACACCACGCAAGTCCCACACCACCACCATATACATCTGCCACATTGTAGGTTGTACTTTATATTTTTCTATCACTTGACATCATTATGAATATGTGACAGTGTCATCTATGCAGTAAATAAGTGTTGTGGGCAAAGGACAAATGCACTCTGCTGCTAACACATCTTTCAAGGTATCTGCAGCTTTGACTTCCAGCTACTTATTTCTTCAATACAGCCATCAGAAGAAGTAATATTGTGCTGGGTGATGTTAAACATAGGAGAAAATGTGTTGGAATAAGAGAAAAATGTGTTGGAATAGGAGAAAAAATTGTTAGAATGGGAGAAAAATGTGTTGGAATAGGAGAAAAATGTGTTAAAATGGGAGAAAAATGTGTTGGAATAGGAGAAACAATTGTTGGAATAGGAGAAAAATGTGTTCAATAGGCAAAAAATGTGTTGGAATATGAGAATAATGTGTTGGAATAGGTGAAAATTTTGCAGGATTAGGCAAAAAGCAGGAACATTTTGCATTAGAGACAAGGAGAAAACTTTCGAGAAAAAAGAGACAAATCATCCGTATTTCACGTACTGCAGATCTCCCGAACGGAGACTGGAGAATTTCTCATATGTGCTTTCTATGTGGGATGAACAGGAGTATCCACACCTGACAATTACACGTGTGCGTATAAATGTATAGCTGTGATATCTGATGTGAACTTACTGATGTGTTGCACTGTTAGGTGCCTTCTGATCTTTGATTGATGACATGTACCGTCTCCAGGAAGACTTTTACAGTATTTCTACACAGAGATGAAGGTTCCATATGGCCCTAGTCAAGGTATCAATTTGGGGCCCCACATCTCTTGATCTGTGTTATTAACACAGGGTGCTGCTAGCAGGTACTGGCATTGTGGCTCTAAAGGAACTAAATGAGAGCAACTGGATCATGCTGGTCTGTAATGGATGGTTTTTGGTGTTCTCCTCACGGTCAGTTGGGGGTTAATGCTCTGCATTAGTTTAGCAACAGCAGAGGGGCAGGCACTGTGAGGCCACGTAATGTTTATGAGAGGCAGTTGGAGATATCTCCTATATGCAGTGTTATATAACCAAGCACATACGCATGCGTAGTTTTAGACATCTTAGGGCGTAGCCTGTATTTTAACCTGTAATCAAGACAACAGTGTTTAGAGCCATTGGAGACTAGGAAAGAGTGTACCTGGTCTCAAGTCTGAGAGGTACAGTGTTGCTGTCTAGCCATTTGGGATGTCAGGTGTGTCGGGCTATTCACCTCTGTAGACTGTACCTCATCCAAACTTGTGTGTTGCTGTTTAGCCATTTGGGACGTCAGGTCTGTTGGGCTACTCACCTGTGTAACGATACTACGGAGTTTAGCGTGGAAAGGCTCTCCCACACTGATGTTCAGCTCCAGTAGATAGATAAGTAACTTGTTTAATTATTGTATGTCTCTTTTTATATACACCAGATTCGTGTGTCTCTCATACTGATGAAACTCTGGAAGATCTCTCACCCTTTTTTATATCTTTCGGAGTTGGTATGCTTTCATACTTGTGTGAACTCTGGCCATAACCTGTTCAATCATTGCATGTTTAAATAAACTGCATTTCACTTCAGTGTTTGTCTTTATTCTGAAATTCCAAACTTCTATTTGTAACACTGGTCTCTTTCAACAAAAAGGGCATAAGACACAAGAGGTTAGTGGCAGCAACAGTAGGGCCATTGTCTGTGACCAATCACTTGAACCCGGGGCCTCTCTTAATGCCATAGGACTTAGGCAGTAGATTAGGTTGCCATAATGGATGATCGGGCACTATTTCTACTGTATTCCCAGAATTCTTGTATCAACATATAACTGTATTTATTTTAGAGAATTTTCTGTTCTTCAAGAAGATGAAAGAAGCAATTTTCCATGAACACTTTTTTCCCTCTGTGTCTTGGATACAGAATTGTTCTACCTAATGTCCTCGGAGATCACAAAGAGAACAGTGGCATTAACACAGTTCTAAAGACCTGAGTTCGGACTAATTTGAACACGTCCCTTTAAAGAGATAGTAATACTTAAAATGTCAAAAAATATATGTTGTAGGGTTTATCCCCCTGAGTAAAACAAGGGTACTCCCACTGCTGAGATGTATTTTATTAAAAAATTATAACAGCTCAAACTTGAATTTTTTAGGTGCAATATAACAGTGGCCTGAAAATTTACAGTGGCACTGTTGTTACACCATCCTATGGACTGCTCTGGTCTGTAGACCATAAATCTCCATAGGATGGTGTAGCAGCAGCACCACTGTATAATTTTCAGGCCACTGTGATATTGCACCTAAAAAATTAAAGTTTGAGCTGTTATAATTTTTTAATAAAATATCTCTCAGCAGTGGGAGTACCCTTGTTTTACTCAGGGGGATAAACCCTGCAACATATATTTTTTGAAATTTTAAGTATTACTATCCCTTTAAATCAGAGACACCTATGAAAACTTCATTCTACACAGGAATCACAGAAACCACGAGGTGTGCGATTTTTATAAGTGTCTTTTATTTAACTCTTTGAGTGCTAGAGAGGTATTGCAATGCGTTGGATACCCCTCTGGCACTCAAAGGATTATAGGCCTATGTGGTTACCTTAGTTATAACTGGGCTCTATTTCCCTATGTCAGACAGAAGCTGCAGAGTAATTTCCTCATTGAGAAGACATGAATGAAAGCTGTCATTGTAATAAAGTCACGGTACCTAGATTTATATGCAGATTTCTGTATCTCTATACCTATCTGTGCTCACACATGGGCATAATGTGCTTCTTGGTGCTTGGCAGCCATTTTGCTGTAGCCCAACACAGGCATCACTTTCTGTTTCAGCTATCAGTGTTTGGGACTCTGTGATCAATAGACACATGCACACATTTGGGGACCATTTATTTGTTCCAGTTCTTAGTACATCAGACTCACTTTCTTTAACATAAAAGAAACAGAGTGAAAACTCCTTGTAAACTGACAATGTTTAATATTATATATAAATATATTAATATTTAATATATTGAAACAAAGGAGCCAATTGGCAACTCATGTTTTTGGAAGGCCAGACTGATTCATAGTATATCTTGGTGTATAGTATATCAAAGAAGATAATTCTACATCACTACAAACTCCGGCCTTCAGTTCACACCAGTCACTATAATCTCATTCATCTAACCCGTTGTCCACAAGCCAAAGGATGGAGTTGGAATTCTCACGTCATCAAAGTACATCAAAGCCAGTGAAACCAAGGTTTAGCCACAGACTCAATATGATGCTGCCTACACATGGTACTTTATTAAGGTCTGATGTCTGCTCTACTGTTGTCCTTTATATAGCCTCGAGCCATAATCACATGGGACTTTAAGACCCTATCCCATGTAACTCTGGAGTCCTGGCCTTCTTTCCGAAATCTTTTTCTTTAAATACTGGTTAGATGAGAAGTTATGTGCATGTTCAAAATGCCTCTTACCTAGTTCCAGCATGTGATTACAGTTTGACTCTTGCTATGTTTAACCACTCTTTGCCTGATGAATCTGATCATATGCCTGTGTTTGGATATCCTACAGACCTCCACTTGTCTGACCATGCCTTCTGTCTCCTAATTTGGTGCCTCCTTTGGATCTCCCCTAGAAGCATACTTCCCTTTTAGTAGTAGACTTTGTCTCTCCGTGACATCCAGTAGCTAAGTCCTGATAAGGCAGTGAAGCTTAGCCTGGAATCTAGCTTCCAAATCCTGGATGAGCAGCACAACTCAGTCTGGAATTCTGCTGCCTGGTCCTAGCAGTTAAAGGGATAGTAATGTTTCATAATAAAAGCAGCTCTAATTAATCATCATAGTACTTGGACTTTGGAGAGTGTTATTTCAATCCTGTCAGAGTTGTAGTTCAATGACAAAGTGTCCCCCTCCCGCCCCTTTTACTGATGTAACACTGTTCAGCCAGATCAGAAGGGAGGTGCCCATGTAGACTGCAGAGAGGGACAACCTTCAATTAAGATAAGGGAAAAACCTGAAAAACTTGTCAAGGGGGGCAGGGCTTTCATTGTTCTCATGGTAAGAAGATTGTCCCCTGCTGGTATCTGTCTGGTCTATGGACTGCATTCCACATCTGAGAAGAGATGGCTTACACTAGGTAAAAGGGGCGGGAGGGGAAACTTTGCTTGTGAATATCTCATAAACCATGAACCATGAACACTGTTCTTCTTTCAAAGCCCCAATAAGTCTCCCTCACACACAGTTTACTGAACCTCTCTCTAACCAAGAGCTTTGAAGGAGTATATTTAATATCCTGTTTTTCATTTTATTTGGCTCACTATTGTACACTGTTATGAAATATCCTGGCACTTTACACTTTTGATTTTCAGTTTTTCTCTGATGTTCTCCAAAACAAGTCATATAATAACTAGTATTTACATATTGCCTTTCTCCCAGTGAGACTCAAAGCACTTTCAGCACACGCTCCTGAATTAACCAAATCGGTAGCTGAATAAGAGATGTTATATTTACCCAGTGAATGGTACTCATTTATCAATCGCAGAAGGAGGAAGGGCTGAGTTGACCCTGCTAGGATTTGAACCTGTAACCTTGCAGTTTGAACAGGCTCTGTAGTCAGGGAATTTACCACTCAAGTCATGAGACTTCTTATGGTGTAATCTACATCCTATATAATAATTTGCTAAAATGTTTGTCAGAAGCCGTCATGCGCAGTAGAGAGTGCACGAACACACAAAATGCTGGGAGCACGGAATGCTGGGAGCATGGAATGCTGGGAGGTGTAGGAATGCTGGGAGCATGGAATGCTGGGAGCACAGAATGCTGTGAGGTGTAGGAATGCTGGGAGCACGGAATGCTGGGAGTATGGAATGCTGGGAGGTGTAGGAATGCTGGGAGCACAGAATGCTGGGAGGTGTAGGAATGCTGGGAGTTCTGTGCTGGGAGCATTCTGTGCTTTCGGGCAGTCTCTACAGTGCATGGCTGCATCAGCGGCAGGACGTAGAGTAGGACCAGCCTCTTAACCCTTTGAGTGCCAGAGGGGTACGCAATGTGTTGCGTACCCCTCTGGCACTCAAAGGGTTAACATCACCCGGACCTTGGCCCGTGTACACGGGCTTTTACACTAGTATAAAATATTGCATTAACAAATTATAAAATATGTAGAGAAAACAGTCAACAAAAGATGACAAACTGCTAGTCATACAATTCATACAAGCCTCTAACTATAGAACGGCCAGGAGGACATGACATTGCTTTATACACATTTAAATGGTCATAAAAAGATGCATTACATCAAGGACATTGACGTTTCTCCAGTCACCGGCCAAATGATCAGAAGTTTATATGTGTGAGGGCCATATTAATTTCTTTTCTTTTTTTTTAATTTTAAATTGTAGCCTGTCAGCTATTCATAAATAGTAATAATTTTTAACAATAATATAAAAGCAGTGTGAAAATAATGTTTAATCAGCTTTATTCATCCACAAGTGTAAAGTTATAGACCTAGTGATCAAGTGAGCGAGGATACTGATAATTGACAGACAACTGTTCTCAAGCTGTGTGCTAGTGACAGGCAGGTAATCAGGCCTTACCGGCCTTCTAGCTAAAATGCTGTTACAAATCATAGGCAGCAAATTGGGGTCAGGCAGGCTAATTTTGGCCCATGGGCCTCACATTGGATGTCCATGCATTTGAAAGCTATAAAAAATCCTTCTCAGTATCTGTTATACAATACCACAACCTAAAACTTAATTTAATACATCTAGCAGCTATAGTTGAAAAAGATAACTGGAATCATTAAGTAACTGTTTATACAACTGAACATCTGGCAACATCGTAAGTCTCTCTGCCACCTAATTTAGTGTATTTTGAATTAAATATGGCTACCCTTGATGACTTTTCTGATAGTTATCTCGCTCATTTTTATCAATTGTTTAAGTGCCATTTGCTCCGATTTCATTACATTTTTACACAGAAATGATTTAGTTTCACACGCCTTATCAAGATCTTCTAAACCAATTTATAAAATAAATCCACATAATTTGATTTATAAAAGATGGATAAAATGAAAAGTATTTTTAAAGTTAAGTAGCATAAAATGTATTTACATCAATAAATAGTTGACAACTATCAGGACCAGATCATAACACCACACACATACACTGTCTGACACCCCCAGCATTGTTCCACTGTTAGTCATAAAACTACATATACAGTGACTTCCACTTCACCCTTGTTCCACTGGTAATCAGAGAACCACATATACACTGTATGGTACTTTGTTTTTATTCCACTATCCCATTAGCCTCACATATAAAATCTGCCACCTCATCATTGTTCCATTGTCCCACTGGTGGTCCCAGACCCACACATATACTGTCTGACAACCGAGCCTTGTACCATTGTCTCACTAGTATTCACCCAATGGCTCCACTTCACCTTCACTCACCTCTGTGGCCTTCACTGTCATTCATTATTGGTGACATGATCAGTGCAATCACAACACCGGGAGGAAAGGTCACAGAGGTGAGTGGAGGTGACAGAATCCGCTGGGACACAGTTTTTTGGGAACAGTGAAAAAGGCAATGTGTAAAACACATTGCCTTTGTGACTAAAAAAAGCCGTACACGTGAACTCTGAATAAATGATTTACAGCAAGACCAAAATATTTGATTTACACAAACTAATTTATAAACACAAATATTAACATTTAAACAAGCAATGTGATTTTTATTGCTGTGGAGCAATATGATAAACTTTCACACACACACACACACACACATATATATACATATATGTGTATATATATATATATATATATATATATATATATATATATATATATATATAGTAGAGTGGAGATTGTAGCCGTATTAGTCCAGTGAATTTGAATTTTATGTATCACTGTGAATTCTGTGTCCTTTTAGTCAGAAATGCTTTAGACTTGAGAAAGGGAGGTTCTCCCGAAAGCTTGTCAATCCATAATTCTGTATGTGCAATAAAAAAGGTATTACAAGATGCTTATTTTGTTTGTTATTTTACATATATATATATATATATATATATATATATATATATATAGACACCAAACTGTATCGGTATAATGGCGTTCATCTACTAGTGTGGGCTCTATAGACTGGGACAATATCAATAATATACCTTTAAGAAATAGGGGGCGATCTGTCGCTCAATCGCTAACCCTGTAGTGAACTGGGCGAAACAATAAAATAATATGGAACAAATGAAAAACAAGCGAGAGCACTAGATACAACCCCTAAATCCATGGTTATATACTGAAAGCTGTATAAGAAACAACAATATTTATCACAACTAATACAAATAATCTTAAAAAAATATATAAAAACTATAATAAAATAACCCCCAAGTGGACTAGAATGTATAGATATATATAAAGCACCGTGATATCACTGAAAAAAAAATCAGCTCTTATCGTTCAAAAACGAAACGCGTAGGATTGGGGGACCCAGGAGTGGGCACCGCTTTAGCAACTGTGATTATTCTAACTATACATTAAAGACGGGAGGTGTAGTTGTTGGACGACAAAAAAAACGGCATCCAGCTGAACCAGTGAGAACAGTGCAGGAACTGTTTATAAATATCAAGGACGGGAGAGGGGCTGTAACACGGTCATTATTATTCAATAGCCGATATCGCTATAGTGCAAGACCTCTGCCCACGATTGCATCAACCAATGAATTTCCAGCCCATATGGGTCCCTGCCAATAATATTGGGTATTGCTCATGAGGCCGGTTGTAATACATGCTTCTTCTCTATCTGCATCATTGGAAGAAAGCAGAAGAAGATGAGTAAAATGACACTGGCGACAGGACTGTTGCAGGGGGTCTGCAAAAGTTGTTGCCTCTGTGATAGAGGTCTGCTTGATAAATCGCTCATTACCTTCCAACTTATTAAAGGACAGGTAACACCTCCTTGTATTAAGTATGGCCGGAATATTTGAATGGTCATATGAATTTTGCATTTGTGCCTTTGTTCAAGAGATAACATCTTCAATCGGTCCTGGTGTGCGGTACATCACTTCACAATGCACTGCACACACAAACACCGCTGGTCCTTTAAAGGGATAGTAATGTTTCATAATAAAAGCATAATTAATCATCATAGTATTTGGACTTTGGAGAGTGTTATTTCAATTCTGTCAGAGTTGTAGTTCAAGAGTAATTCAATGGCAAAGTATCCCCCTCCTGCCCCTTTTACTGATGTAACACTGTTCAGCCAGATCAGAAGGGAGGTGCCCAGGTAGACTGCAGAGAGGGATAATCTTCAATTAAGATAAAGGAAAAACCTGAAAAGCTTGTCAAGGGGGGCAGGGCTTTCATTGTTCTCATAGGAAGAAGATTGTACCCTGCTGTTATCTGTCTGGTCTATGGACTGGATTCCACATCTGAGAAGAGATGGCTTACACTAGGTAAAAGGGGCGGGAGGGGAAACTTTGCTTGTGAATATCTCTCAAACCATAAAGGTTTGAGAGATAAGACATATATCGTTCTTCATGTTTTTTTAATGCCTACAAAATAAAATAAAGATAAAATTAAGTATTACTATCTCTTTAATGGTTACGATTACATATTGAAGTGAGCGGAGTTAGGTAAACTGTGGTCCTGCTAACAGCCGTCATGTCTGCCTCTATGGATATGATATCTCCAAAAAAGAAAAAAAGGTGGTGGGTGCCCAATATTATAATAATGCTCGTAGACACATCATCCAATAAAATAAATAAATGGACACACATTTGAAATATGTCAACTAAGGGGATAACCAGAGTCGACAAATGCACCCGTGGAGACCTCTCACCGTCTTCACTCGATGACTCCTGTCAGCTGCTGCTTTCTGATCAATAGATTCTATGTCCACAACACTAGTCCTCAAAAAGTAATTTTAATCCAAATATATAAACAATTATTTACATTAAAAAATGGTACCAAAAACAATAATGGTCCAAGATTGTTAAACAATCCTTATATAATAATTCACTAAGTGTGTGTCAGAAGCCGTCATGCGCAGTAGAGACAGCTGCGCACGCTGCAGTCATGTGCAGTACAGACGCTGCTGATAATGGAGAGGGGCTCTGAATTCAGACCAGAGTGGTTCGCAGAGAGGACTGCGGTCTGAATTAGGAGCGCCCCGCTCCATATCAGCCACGGCGAGGGCAGTCTCTACTGTGCATGACTGCACCACGGCCATTGCTGGGTGGCACTGTGGCCCGTCTACACGTGCTCTTCAACTAGTAAAATATGGCTAACGCGTTTCACAGATGACTCGACTTTATCCAAGTCAATACACAATGCATATCGACCTATGGACATGATATCTGGGACTGACTGAAAATCTTCACACATGACTTCAATGCAGATAGGTTGTTGATCCAGAGAAATATCTGACTGCCATTTGGAGTCAGGAAGGAATTGTTTTAACCACTAGAGGCTTAATTGGAAATGGCTGCAATGTTTTTTTGGGGGGGGGTTTTGCCTTCCTCTGGATCAAAAGGGGTGTTTTTGGCATGGGCAGGACTTGATGGATGCATGTCTTTTTCAGCCTCATCAACTAAGTTACTTTGTTATATGTTACAATAATAACATAAGGGCAAAATTCACGTGGGGCCATTAGAATTTTCTGCCCATACTGAAATAAGTGGAGAATTATTATTAAACATATTAGATCTCCTTTAACTTCATTGACTTCCCCCAAAGGGTTACATTTCTGATTTGTACTGTATTTTAAACTGGCCCTTCTTTCCTCTCAACAGTCACAAAGTCCCTTCTTTGGTTGTTTGTCAATCAGTGTTGCTAATAGGAAGGAAATGATTTTAAGCTGTGAACTGAGAGTATATCCGTATTAGAAAAAAATAATACTGACTTGAAGTCAAAGTTAGTCAATATTAGATGAAGCCACTTAAAATAAACAATTGATTGATTGCAAATTAGCATTTTAGTTAAAGGTAATATATTACTTAACATAATTATAATCTGTGTTACCTTTAAAATGTTCTTGAGCAGTTATGTTTTTTAATTTGGCAAATTAGATGTCTATGGTGAATTATTGGAACTGCGCCTCATTTCCTGGCTTTTGCTATTCAAAGTTTCCTAATATATTCTCAATAAATTTATCTGGATTTTCACAAATCTAAATTGCTGTGAAATGCTATCCTGTAGGCCATATGTAGTCAATTGTTTAACTGCCAGCTATCCCCAAACAGCCAACAGCTGCAGGTCCAACAACCTGCAAAGACCTGAGCTAAGAATGAAAGGTCAACCATTAAGACTAGAGGAAAGGTGCTTTCAACGAAAACAAAGGCGGGGATTTTTTTACAGTAAGTGAGGTAAAGCTATGGAATTCTTTGCCTAGGGATGTTGTACTCACAGATAATGTAACTACTTTCAGAAAAGCAATGGATGCCTATCTAGCACAGATAAAATATTGAAAATTACGACAAATGGCTTCAAAGCAGATAGGTTGTTGCTCCATGGAAATATCTGACTCCATTTGGAGTCAGGAATGATTTTTTTTTACCCACTTGGATCTAAATTGGAAATGGCTTCAGGATTTGTTTTTTGTTTTGCCTTCCTCTGGATCAACAGGAGTGTTTTTTGGCATGGGCTGGACATGATAGACACATGTCTTTTTTCAGCTCATCAACTATTTTACTATGTTAATATGTAACTCAATCAATACACATTCTGTAAAATCTAGTAAACAGCATTTTCACTATTACATTTTTAACAATTTGAGAGCCAAAGCATACAGGTCAACTGTACTACTAGTGACAACCTTTAATGTTGAAATGTTAGCAAGCATGTTGCTACAGGGAGTACAGTGGGTGCATTTGTTATGGGGTCAAGCATCCAAGGGGACCCATTGGCTTAGTAGGTACTAGTTATATCCCTGGGAGAAAATTATAGTGTTTGGGAGGCCATATAAATGTTTGAACCAGGGACTTCCGATGACTAGTTACCTCACTGAATGTTGGCAAATATACCAGAGAGTGCAAGGTATTGCAGGGCAATATATTTCATGTGCCTCTCCTCTGGCATTCAGAGGAATAAAAGCCAACAAACTCTGGAATGTTTCCTTTTCATATAAAAGATGTTGTCATTATTTTAATATGTAAATCTGCCTTTGGCAGTAGCAGCCTTATAGGCCCAGATCATCTACATCCCACTATACAGTGACTCAATTCCAGTTAGGCCTGTAACATCCACTTGCTGCTAGGTCTGTGACTTTATCTTCCTGCTAGTCCAAGGTATCCACTTCCTGTTAGACAAGTGATTCTCACTTCCTGCTTGACCTTTGGCTCTCATTTCTTCTTGTTGTGAGACTCTTTCTTCGTGCTGGCCAGCAATATACATTTACTAGTAGACCTGTGACTTTCTCTTCTTGCTAGGCCCACAAATCTCATTTTCATTGACATAAGACATACCCATACCTGGGAACTCTCTGGTTTTGCCCCGGAGACTCCGGGTTTGACAATGAATTACCGGGTCTCCGGGACAGAGTCAGATTCTCCAGATGTGGGGAAACCCTGCCCACTAGGACTCAATCCCACCCTGTTCCTCCCACTCCGCTCCCTCCTCTACCCCTACCCTAGTGCATTCTATATGTTTTTTTTATGTTTAGTAGTCCCGCCCCTCCTCTCAATTAAGTCCCGCCCCTTTTTAATGATGCAAATCGCGTCATTTCTCTACCCTCATTGGCACTAGAAGGCTGGGCAGCCCCAAGTAAGAAAGTCCCAAGTATGGACATAACATCACAAATAAGATCTTCAATGGCATACTGATGAGATCACATATGATAGCACATCACCAATTACATCTTCAAAAACCAAAAAGACTATAACATTTCAGCTATCCTTTCAGTAGTGAAATTGCATAAAAATCAATAAATACTACACAAAAGTACTCTGCCACTATTACTGCAACACTACATATCTTTATGCAGCACCAAAACAGTGCCCCTGTACACACTCAAAATAATCCTCAATTAGTAGTACAGAGTCAGCTTTGTGTATTTAACACCCCCACTGTCAACAAATTGCTTATGAAGCAACACTGCAGCTTATTGCCTAATATCAAATCTAAATAACAGCATACAATGTTTACAGATCCTAACTCCCTAAAAGCACTTCACAATATCATGAAGCACTGACAATACAGCTTATAAAAGTTATTTGCCACATAGTGCAACTGTTAAGTCACTAATGAAATCATTTGAGATGTTACCACTATTTGTGATGTCACCTCACCAATGGTGTCCTTGATAAGTTCATTTTTGAAGTCTTGTTTGATGACATCAGCAATCCACATGGGGAAGTAGAGTAAAGTAAAGTATAGTTGGAAGAATGCAACCTATATTTTATCATTGAATAAAAAAAAAAAAAATATATATATATATATATATATATATATATATATATATATATATTTATATATACAGGGCTCAAAATTTCCACTCGCCACTAGCCAATGGCGAGTGAAAATTTAGCCCTGGCGAGTAGAAATTTAGCCCTGGTGGGTATGTTTTGGCTTGCAGTGGTGAGTAACTTTTCAGGTCTGGCTAGTAGCTAGGAACTTCAACTTTTAAGCCCTGATATATATATATATATATATATATATATATAAAGGGCTCAAAATTTCCACTCGCCACTAGCCAATGGCGAGTGAAAATTTAGCCCTGGCGAGTAGAAATTCAGCCCTGGTGGGTATGTTTTGGCTTGCAGTGGCGAGTAACTTTTCAGGTCTGGCTAGCAGCAAAGGACTTAAAAATATAAGCCCTGATATATATATATATATATATATATATATGATCATGTGATTCATTTCTGTCTTAATTAGAGTACAAATACCACTCTCCTTACTTTTGAAAATGAAGGACGTATGCAGAAATAAAAGGAGGAGCAATTATTTAACAAATTAATAAATAGGAGACAAATTAAAATTCCCCAAATTACCATTGATTTAAATGGGGCTTTAATCCCCTTGAATGTACAAAGACCTCTAGTTTTCAAGGGGTTAATTCCCATTTAATTTAATGGAAATGTTAAAGGGATAGTAAAACTTCGTTTTATCTTTATTTTATTTTGTAGTCATTAAAAAAACATGAAGAACAATATAAGTCTTATCTCTCAAACCTTTATGGTTTGAGAGATATTCACAAGCAAAGTTTCCCCTCCCTCCCCTTTTACCTAGTGTAAGCCATCTCTTCTCAGATGTGGAATCCAGTCCATAGACCAGACAGATAACAGCAGGGGACAATCTTCTTCCTATGAGAACAATGAAAGCCCTGCCCCCCTTGACAAGTTTTTCAGGTTTTTCCCTTATCTTAATTGAAGATTGTCCCTCTCTGCAATCTACCTGGGCACCTCCCTTCTGATCTGGCTGAGCAGTGTTACATCAGTAAAAGGGGTGGGAGGGGGATACTTTGTCATTGAATTACTCTTGTACTACAACTCTGACAGAATTGAAATAACACTCTCCAAAGACCAAATACTATGATGATTAATTAGAGCTGCTTTTATTATGAAACATTACTATGCCTTTAAACTGACCCATAATTCTTATTTTCTTTTCTTTATACTTCCCAGTTCTCCTCTGTTTCTATGTAGCTCTTCATCTCCCCTTTCTTACTATGAAACTGTACTGTTTAATTCTGTTCCGTATTTGCGATGGTTTTCACCAAAATAATGAAGAGTCCCTTTGTGCTCAGTCTATCTAAATTATAATGAAATGCACATTGTTGTTCATAGTAATCACATATAATTAACTGTACCTAAACTAATAGGCAATCACTTGGAAAATATGATCATGCCAGATGTAAAATTGATATAATTTTAAAATTGTTACAAAACTTATGTTTTTACTCAACTATATCATTGTAATTATGCGTTACTGATTTGGACAACTAATTATTATTTCATATTTCTAATAGCCTGCAATATTTCCTGTTTTCTGTTTAAAGACTCATTTTGCTAAAGTCGGAAAGGTCCCAATCAAATTACTTTTCAACACATTAAGTGGTTGGCATTCAAAATATAAAGTCAACTGATTAAATTTCATTATTCTGTTATTAAAGCTGTGCGGTTGCTCTGCCTTCATTATAGTGTGAACAAGACTTCTATGTAAAATGTGATTTTCAAATGCTTATAACTTTCAAATCGTTTGACGATAAAGCTGCAGTTTCGCACTTTAGTCAGTGCCAGCCTCCATAATCCTATGCCACCACACAATTTTAGACAGGGTTGCAGCTAAATCTAATGAACATATATGCACCACATTTCCCATTATAGGGTAGGGTACTATTCAATTTCACTTGCCGTTTAAAGGGATAGTAATACTTCGTTTTAACTTTATTTTATTTTGTAGGCATTAAAAAAAACATGAAGAATGATATAAGTCTTATCTCTCAAACCTTTATGGTTTATGAGATAGTCACAAGCAAAGTTTCCCCCTCCCGCCCCTTTTACCTAGTGTAAACAATCTCTTCTCAGATGTGGAATGCAGTCCATAGACCAGACAGATAACCACAGGGGACAATCTTCTTCCTGTGAGAACAATGAAAGCCCTGACCCCCTTGACAAGCTTTTCAGGTTTTTCCCCTATCTTAATTGAAGATTGTCCCTCTCTGTAGTCTACCTGGGCACCTCCCTTCTGATCTGGCTGAGCAGTGTTACATCAGTAAAAGGGGCAGGAGGGGGATACTTTGTCATTGAATTACTCTTGAACTACAACTCTGACAGAATTGAAATAACACTCTCCAAAGTCCAAATACTATGATGATTAATTAGAGCTGTTTTTATTATGAAACATTACTATCCCTTTAAAACCTGTTCCCAAGGTTTTTAGATGGAAAGTTACCATTTCACATATAAGAAATGGATAATGCTGTCCATGCACATGAAACATGCAGTCTTTGGCTCACATATATTCATATCAAACAAATATTACATTAGACTGACCAAGCGTGTTTGGCAAGCTTTCTCAATTTAAATAATCCTATATAATAATTTGCTAAAACATGTGTAACGCCAGTCATGGGCATGCCAGAAGGAGCGTCCTGCTCTGTATCAGCCGCGACGCGGGCAGTCTCTACTGAGCATGACTGCACCGCGACCGGCTGGCAGTGGTACTGTGACCTGTGTAATTGGCTCTTCAACTAGTTAGCTATAAAATGAAAACAAACAGCTCTGAAGATGGCAGAGTATAAAGACCTCATATGTTTTGTGCTTAGCTGATAAATGAAAACTTAAAGGGATAGTAATACTTCATTTTAACTTTATTTTATTTTGTAGGCATTAAAAAAACATGAAGAATGATATAAGTCTTATCTCTGAAACCTTTATGGTTTAAGAGATATTCGCAAGCAAAGTATCTCCCCCCTGTTCAACCAGATCAGAAGGGAGGTGCCCAGGTAGACTGCAGAGAGGGACAATCTTCAATTAAGATAAGGGAGAAAGCTGAAAAACTTGTTAAGGGGGGCAGGGCTTTCATTGTTCTCATAGGAAGAAGACTGTCCCCTGCTGTTATCTGTCTGGTCTATGGACTGCATTCCACATCTGAGAAGAGATGGCTTACACTAGGTAAAAGGGGCAGGAGGGGAAACTTTGCTTGTGAATATCTCATAAACCATAAAGGTTTGAGAGATAAGACTTATATCATTCTTCATGTTTTTTTAATGCCTACAAAATAAAATAAAGTTAAAATGAAGTGTTACTATCCCTTTAAAGGGTTAGTAATGTCCAAAAAAAAGTTTTTTTGCATTTAGAAGAGCTTAAAAAGCTGAGCTAAATGCAAAAATAATGTATCTCTCAAACCACTGTGGTTTAAGAGATACATACATTTAAAGTTTGATGTCTCCTACTGATAGCTGTAAAGCTGTCAGCAGAAGATCCGTGTCGGCCGACATGGAGGCTCTGCAGCAGAGCCACAATCTCATTAGTTACAACGAATACCTTCATTGGAATAGTCTAAAACGTGTGCCTGGTTTGCAAGCACACATTTTAGACCATTCCAATGAAGCAATACGTTGTACCTAATGAGACTGCGGCTCTGCTGCAGAGCCTCCGTGTCAGCTGACACAGATCTCCTGCTGACAGCTTTACAGCTATCAGTAGGAGACATCAAACTTTAAATGTCTGTATCTCTTAAACCACAGCGGTTTGAGAGATACATTTTTTTTTTGCATGTAGCTCAGCTTTTTAAGCTCTTCTAAATGCAAAAAAGCGTTTTTTGGGGACATTATTCAGCCTTTAATAATTTCAAAGTAGATTACATTTTTAAGCCTTTGAGTGCCAGAAGGGAACTCAAACAGTTAATTGAGCAAAACTTTGAGTAATTAAATCAAAATGATCATTGTTCAATTATTAAAGGAAACAAAGGCCCGAAGACAAATAAACATGCAAAGCCATGCTTGATTGAATCAAATCATGTGGCTTTAAACATTTTTTGATAATTTAAAGGGATAGTACAATAAAAGCAGCTCCAATTAATCTTCATAGTATTTGGGCTGTGGAGAGTGTTATTTCAATACTGTCAGAGTTGTAGTACAAGAGTAATTCAATGACAAAGTATCCCCCTCCCGCCCCTTTTATCTAGTGTAAGTCACCTTCCCTCAGATGTGGAATCTGGTCTCTTGACCGGACAGCTCACAGCAAGGGACAATCTTCTTACTGTGATTATAAGGAAAGCTCTGCCCCCCTTGACAGGTTTTTCAGGTTTTTCCTTATGCTCACTGAAGACTGTCCCTCTCTGTGATCCATCCGGACAGTCTTGCTGCTCTGAGGTGAGCAGTGTTACATCAGTAAAAGGGGACAAGAGGGGGATATTTTATCATTCAATTACTCTTGTACTACAACTCTGACAGAATTGAAATAACACTCCCCATGGCCCAAATACCATGAAGATTAATTGGAGCTGCTTTTATTGTGAAACATTACTATCCCTTTAAGCATGTGAACCACACTTGATAGATTCAACATTTTGCAATGAGGCATACAGAGCATGCTTGATCAAAACAAACATATACAAATTTAGAAAAATGATTGAAATTATAAGACAAACACTTTAAAGGTTATGTTCAAGTTCTTACTCAAACTTACAAACATACAATAACCCAGTGAATTCAGCGTTATTGTGCTTTCATTTAATTATATTAGTTCTCAAATTCCATTTGATATATTCAACAAAGCTCAGATGGAACACAATTACCTTAATTCCCATGCTGTTGTACGTCTGAATGATGGTGGTAACATATGTTTTAACATACTTTTTTTGTCTTTTAAATCTATTTATTTACCGACAATAGTGTATTTCTATATGTACAAATGGCAGTGTGGCTCAATAAACCTAAAAAAAGAAAAAAAAGAAAAAAGAGTGGCGCAAAAGAGTCTCTCTAAGTGTAGTATATTGATCACAGAAGATTGGTCCTTCACCCAAACAACGTGGAACAAATCATCAGAATATTACTCACATTTTTCAGAGGCACACAACCTGCATCCTGGTCTCTGTTCTTGCACTGGCTTACACCCCAGTATAGTGATCTTCTCCACTCGGAGTCACAGGTAGACACAGTTCCTTACAGGATTCTCCGATAGCAGTGATGAATTGTATATGTGGAATTCGCCACTTAGAGGATATTAAAAATCCAATGCTACAGTAGGCCAAACCTTGTTTGATCTTATCAATAAATTAACTCCTACTATTCAGTGAGGGAACTGCTACTTTTATAAAGCAAGCCAGTGTTTCAAAAACTAGTATGAAATATACATGAGTATAATCCAATGTAAATGTTATTTCCTTCAAGAAAAAGGATAAAAAAAAAGCTAAAAATACGAAATAGGATCAATGACTTTAGCTGTCAAAGAAATATTAATTATAAAAACAATATGCGCATATGATTAAATAGTGATCATAAAAATAAAAATAAGAATCAATAAAATCAATATGCACCATAAAACAGAACAATTTCACAGCTAACGCGTTTCGTCACTAAATGGGACTTTCTCAAAGCTGAACAAAACAAAAGCATATATCTCTAAATTGACCTTTAAATACCTGCATGTATCTCCAACCATCCAAATGAGTCCTCCGCTGATCACCATGTTGACATCCTTTGTGGCGTGAGTTCCATGGCATGAACTTTCGTTTCCTGACTGGGTTTCCCCACTAGACCCATAATTCTTTTTGTGTGTCCAATCTGCTAATACTGTGAGCGCCGTCCAGTGTGAAAGTACACACGTCTGGTGCATAAGCTTACGATGCACTCCAAAACTGAAGCGCACCCACCGTATCCACCGGAAACGGCTCTCAACCAGAGCCAAGCCTCAGTCACCCAAAGTGCCCATGCGCCCACAAATGGAACGCACCACGCAAGGCACCAGATGTAACCCAAAAATACATATACGCACTGCACATGCGCCCACAATTGATACGCACCACATGAAATGCAGCGGATCATGCGTCTCTCACCGAGGTGCATGACACACATGCGCACCGAATGTGAGCCTCAAGCTGGAACACACAACATAATAAATACTGGGTATATAGGGGGTTTCCCCAGGAAATATAACATAGAACTATATAAACTCTAGGTACGTTCACCCATGGAAAGAATACAACAGAAATCAAAACTGCATGGCTGGAAGACACATGCTGGCAAATTTGACAACTATCAGCATTCTGAAACATATATAATGTAATGTATAAAAACATTTATATTCAGCAAGGAGCCCATATGTTGTCCATTATTCCTAAAGGTATACTGAACACCACTCAAAGGAATAAACTTTATACCCATAATATCTCCCCAATTCTCAATATATCTAAAATCTTCTATATAATAGATATTCTGTACTTTTCATCAAAAAAGAGGAAGAGCCAAAAGTTATTATATTATAATCTCGTAAACATCTGACCTAAAAAAAAATAAATACCGTAAAATCTCGGGTATAATAAGCACAATTTGACCCCATTTCACCTTATGTGAAGTGGGGGGTGCGTATTATACACGAGAGTTATTTAAAACAAAAAAAATTGTGCTGACAGATTCCCTCCCTCCCGCGGCCCAATTCACTCTGACAATAATGCTTACTTGTCCCCACTGAAGTCCGCGCTGACAATGAGGCTTAGGGTAGGTACTTCCTTCCACTGAAGTAACCATCTTCCCAGCGGGTGGCAAGCTTGCATTTGCCGCCCACTTCCCTCATGGGCTTTCAGGACCTTCCGCCTCCAGCCAATGGTAATAGAAGCGGAAGGTCCTGAAAGCCCATGAGGGAAGATGGGTACTTCAGTGGAAAGAAGTACCCTAAGCCTCATTGTCAGCGTGGACTTCAGTGGGGACAAGTAAGCATCATTGTCAGAGCGCATTGGGCCGCGGGAGGGAGGGAAGGGTTCTGGCCGCCTTAACTTTTTTTTTCTAAGAGGGGAAAACAAGGGTGTGTATTATACACAGGCACTCTTGTTTTCCCCTAAAATCTTAGGTATAATATACACCTGCGTATTATCCATAGGTGCGTATTATACCTGAGATTTTATGGTAAGTATTTCAAAAATATCAAAGTGTGACAATAGCCCTTCTTTAAGTGACTAGTGTGAATTTATATATCCCTCTGTGAAGAAAAAAAAAAAAAATATATATATTTGTGACACATATGTGCATATATATATATATATATATACACATACACACATGTACAACACACATACATACATAAACACATGTGATGAGTGAATGTGAACCCTACTAAGACTAGCCTACTTTGATACTAATCTATATATAGTGAAGATCTATATCTTAATTTAACCCGTTATCCCCTAAAGTCCCCAGGGTATAGATCCACATAGCCTCCCGTTTACACAATATGCAGAATCTATTACCCTGGGGGGGGGGATCCATTCAATTCCCATTATTTTGATATGATTCAAGCCACCTTTTTTTACAAAAACCAAAGTGTTCATATAATTTACAACTACTATGTCCTTTCTGAATTTTCCTTCTGCGCTCCCCAAAACGGGTTCTCAATTCCGTAATTGTGCGGCCTACACAAGCCGCACCACAACCACACTCAATCAAATAAATTACATAATTTGTGCCACAGTTAATATAATGTTTTATATCAAATTTTCTAAGATGCTCTATATCTGCAAAATATTTTTTACCATGCACCATGAAAGAACATGTGTTACATCTAGAGTGATTACACCCATAATTTCCTTCAATTTTAGGGAGATGAAATTCCCAGAAATAGAATTTGATATACCTTCAATTGCTCTATCATTTTCCTGAAATCTCTTTGGCCTACTAGGGGCTATCAACGTTCTGACTGTTTTACTTTTTCTAAAGGTGACTAGGGGTTTTTCACTTAACTCATCTTTTAGAATAAAATCTTGGAGTAATATTTTCCAATTATCAGAGATAATGTTTTTGATTTTATTCCCCCAACAGTTATATCCAGTCACAAATGATAATCCTGTATTCATTTCTCCTTCACTCCTTTTCTCAATATATTTATATTTGTTTTTCTCCTTTTTTTTAATTAAATCATTCCTGTTTAATCCACATGCTCTTTCAAAGGCACTATCCAATATTCTTTCATCATATCTTTTTTCGAGAAATGCTTGTTTTAGCTCCCCACTCTTTTTTAGAAAATCCTCATGGTCACTACAGTTACGGCATAATCTATTATACTGTCCATATGGAATGTTTTTTAACCATTTACTGTAGTGACCGCTATCTGCTCTCAGATATTGATTTGATGCTGTTTCTTTTTTATAAATAGAGCTGACAATAGGGGAGTCAGACACGCCCATAAGAGGTCCAAAAATTCAATGGACGGTAGCTGGATGTTTTTTTATAAATGACATACCCCTAGGATTAGCTTCAAACTGTTTTAGAAATAAATTATAATCTCCCTTACTTGTGTCCCAGATATCATCAATGAAATGGCCATAATACACCAGGCCCGCCACATCCCACCTGCCTCCCTCCACAGCAATATATTCCCAATAACCCATGAAAAGGTTGGCGTAGGATGGGGTGAACCTAGTGCCCATGCCCGTTCCCCTGGTTTGTAAATAATATCTATCCTGGAAGACAAAAACATTGATAAGATAAATTCCCTCTGAGGAACAGGCATCTCTGAGTCTTTATCTAAAAAGAATGGTATTGATTCTAGGTCGTAAACATGACTATTATTAGTCCACAGGGAGACCACATCCAGACTAATCCAGACGTAGTCCTCTCGCCATATAATACAACTTAGTCTCTCCAATACATGCTGACCATCCCTGATATAACCATACAAAGAGATAACATATTTCTGTAGGAAATAGTCAACATACATTGAGAGATTTGAAGTAAGGGAATTTATCCCTGCTGTAATCGGCCTACCTGGTGGCTGTTCTTTATTTTTATGGATATTAGGTAAATGATATAAAAATGCCATCACAGGATGTTCAATGTTCAAAAAATCTTTTTCTGCCTGACTGATAATACTTCTCTGATATGTTTCCTCGAGTAGAACTTTTAGATCTTTCTGAAAGATATTGCTCGGATCTTTTTCAAGTATTTTGTAGGATTCCTTATCTTCCAATAACCTGAAACCCTCCTTTATATAATCCTTGGTATTCTGTATGACAATCGAGCCCCCTTTATCCGCCTCCTTTATTGTTATATTATTATCCTCTTTCAGGGTTTTTAAGGCCATTCTTTCTTTTTTGCTCAAATTATCATATCTCATATTTTTTCCTTTTATGTTCTTATTATATTCATCCATAACTACATGGAAGAATGACTCAATATATGGCCCTTTAAAATTCGCCGGATAAAATGAAGATTTTCTTCTAAATGGGGTATGTACATATTGTTCTTTTGTATCGGGTATATTTTCAATTTTATTATTCTCCCTCAGTAAGTCCACTAGATGACCTACACACTCCTCGTCTTGATTCACCAAAACCTCTTTTTCCTCCAATTTTTTCAACTGAAAAAAACGTTGGAGTGTTAATTTTCTTGTGAACTTACTAAGATCGATAAAAAAATCGAAATTATTACTGTTAACTTCCGGTTAAAACTTGAATCCCTTTTTGAGTAAACACATCTCATCATGTACTATTGTTCTATTTGATAAATGAAAGGGATAGTAATACTTCGTTTTAACTTTATTTTATTTTGTAGGCATTAAAAAAACATGAAGAATGATATAAGTCTTCTCTCTCAAACCTTTATGGTTTAAGAGATAGTCACAAGCAAAGTTTCCCCTCCCGCCCCTTTTACCTAGTGTAAGCCATCTCTTCTCAGATGTGGAATCCAGTCCATAGACCAGACAGATAACAGCAGGGGACAATCTTCTTCCTATGAGAACAATGAAATCCCTGCCCCCCTTGACAAGCTTTTCAGGTTTTTCCCTTATCTTAATTGAAGATTGTCCCTCTCTGCAGTCTACCTGGGCAGCTCCCTTCTGCCCTGACTGAGAAGTGTTACATCAGTAAAAGGGGTGGGAGGGGAACTTTGCTTGTGAATATCTCTCAAACCATAAAGGTTTGAGAGATAAGACTTACATCATTCTTCATGTTTTTTTAATGCCTACAAAATAAAATAAAGTTAAAACGAAGTATTACTATCCCTTTAAAGACACCTCAAATATTAGTTTTAGGTGGCAAAGTTAGATCCTGCTCTTTTTGTTGCAGTTGTGAATTTCTACCTCTCCCTCTTCTTCCTCTTGCCCTAATTCTTCCTCGATGTCCCCCAACTCCTCCCTCTTCCTCTGAGGTACACCTCCCACACTTATCTCCTTTTCCTTCAAACCTATAGAGTCCCCCAAAAAAGGAACTTGACATCCAGGCTCCAAATGTGTTTCCAGATTGCAAGTATTCCCTCCATTGGGGATTCCTTTCCTAATTTTAGGTCTAGCTCCCACTTCTTTCAAAATGGAAATTTCTGTATCCAATACTGCAGTTTCTTCTGACAGAACTGCATATCTATTCTGTAATGCAACTTTCTTCACCGACTTATCTTTATCCTATTGTTCTTGATTTTTTGTTTCCTTTTTCCCATCTATTTTTATATTTTTTTCTTTATTTACCACTATCTCCACTTCAGTTTTGTTTTTATTATTTCCTTGGCCATCTTTCCTCTCATAATTTTCTCCATAGTATTTGTATTTTTTATTATTAAATCCTTGTCTTTGATGTACTCTACCATTCCTTATATTGTTGTTATTGTTATTATTCATTCCTTTATAATCATTCACATCTCTTTCCAATTTGTTTCCCTTCCTTTCTTTTAATTTATTTTCCAAGTCAGCAATATTATTTTGCACTCTTTTATCCAGCTCAGAGAACAATGCATTTTGGTCATGTTTGCTGAGGGATTCACTTATCTCCTCAACTTCTTTTTCAATTTTCTTTAAACATTCCTCTCTGTGCTGTATAATAGACCTCATTAGAGATTTGGAACACTGTTCCAAAATATCCTTCCATATATTTGAAAAAGAGGCATCAGGAAAGGGACAGTTTTTTATAATCCTCAATCCTCTAGGTATGATATCCCCTTCTGAATACTGCTGGAGCAAAAGACAGTGCCACCAATGTTTTACTTCTGCTCCCAAAGTGGATTCAAGTTTATTAAATAAACCTCTTATTTCCTTCTCTTCGTTATATTCATTGACTACCAGTTGTGCTCCCTGATTATTCACCTTAAAAAATGCTGTCAAATCATCCTTCCTTTTTCCCCTCATTCTGATTGAACTACATGTCATATTGAGAAACTATACAATAGGAGGGTTGCTAGTAGAAAAAGCCCAAGAGTACTATATAGAAATATACATATATATAAACTGGGAGCCAAGATGAAAAATAAGGAAAACTCCCCATGGCTCAATAAACCTAAATTTGGGAAGGCATAAATGAACAATGCATACTGCAGGGCTGTATTGGAAACACTGATGTCCTACAGCAAAGGGGGTTAACATTTTACACCCTTATTGAATTACAACTCTCATTCAAATGTCTACATTAGCCATGAAGATCCGATAAGTACTCACTTGTAGGAAATGTAAGACCCAGTTTTTTGGGGGGCTAGAGTTGCTTATCAGACTTTCAAACAGCCAACGTAGCAACCGAAAGTAAAAAAAAAAGTTAAAAAAAAAACCTAAGTCCCCAGTGGATGTATTGATATGGGGCCCTAAGCCCCATATCACTACATCCAAAGTACCTAAAATGTATTAAATGTCAGTAGAAATAACACTATGAGTGCCAGTGGGGTATAATCACCCTACCAACACTCATAGGGTTAAGTAACAACATTAATCCTGATGTCCAGCAGAGTCCTCAGCATCCCGGTCATCTTCTGTCCTTCTTCTTTCTTCTCTTCTTTCTTCTCTCTTGTATCTTCTCTTCTTTCTTCTCTTCATTCTTCTCTCTTGTATCTTCTTTCTTCTCTTCTTTCTTCTGTCTTGTATCTTCTGTCTTGTATCTTCTTTCTTCTCTCTTGTATCTTCTTTCTTCTCTTCTTTCTTCTCATCATTCTTCTCTCTTGTATCTTCTTTCTTCTCTTCATTCTTCTCTTCTTTCTTCTCTCTTGTATCTTCTTTCTTCTCTTCATTCTTCTCTCTTGTATCTTCTTTCTTCTCTTCTGTCGTCTCTTCATTCTTCTTGCTGTAAATTAAAAATAAGAGTATGAATTCAAGTGTTGCATATATATCCTGCACACGAATGCATAGTTTAACCCCTTGAGTGCCAGAGGGGTACGCAACGCATTGCAAAGCAATGTTTTGCGTACATCTCTGGGGCTCAAAGGGTTAAGCTGTGTATTACTGTCGGGGTGAATATAAATATGCCTCCAATTATTAAAATTTGTCAAACTTGGTCCAAAGAAATATTCCAATATGTTATTATGAAATACTTAGCTTCGTAATCTGTCTCCACCACATAGGCAGCGGCAGTGGAGACAGTAATGTGTGCCACTACCCCTCCCCCCCGTCCCTCACTGGCCAATGCCCATTCCACACTGAAGGAATTTGAACAGATACGGCCTTTATATATGGGAAGTCTCTGTTCAAATTCCTTCACAGCCATTGGCTGGGATGTGTTTAGACACATTGTAGCCAATTAGTTTAAAGCACAGCCGCTCGGAGCTGCCAATGGCTGTAAAGAAATTTGAACAGAGATTGCCCATATATAAAGGCAGCCTCTGTTCAAATTCCCTCAGTGTAGAACGTACATTGGCCAGTGAGAGACAGGACGAGGGGGGGGGGGCTGTGTCTAAGCTAAGTATTTCATCATCACATTTTGGAATATTTCTTTAGACCAGGTTGGAAACATTTTAATAATTTGAGGCATATTTATATTCACCCAGACAGTAATAGACAGTTGAATCCTTTGAGCCCCAAAGAGGTACGCAGAACATTGCTTTGCAATGAGTTGCATACCCCTCTGAACTCAAGCAGTTAAACTGTGTATTAGTGTGCTGGATATTTCGCCAACACTTGTATTAATGCACTTATTTTTTCTTTACGGTAGAATACAAGAAGACAGAAGAGAAGAATGAAGATACAAGACAGAAGAAAGAAAAGAATAAAGATAGAAGGAGACAGACAGTGAATGGCAGGTAAGTTTAACACATATAAGCTAATGATCGGTGCTTGACAGTATGTCAGGCACAGATAGTTAGCTTTTTTCATTTGAAGTTCCCAGTATTGCCGCTATTTAGCAGCGATTTTGGAACTTAACACACAAAGGGAAGTTTGGCCATAAGGCCTTTTCTGTGGCCTCATGTCCGTTGTGCTTTTAGCCGGAAGGACATTTGAATACCGACTTAGACATTTTCTTTAGTCGGTCGGGATCCATTTCGCCCTACCAGATTTTTTGGCGCAAACATTTGAATCGAGGCCTAGGGGGGATATTCACTAAGGTGTGATAGAGAAGTGATAAAGTGAAGATGACTTCTCCAGTGATATCACTTCTCTAAATCCTATGGTGCCTAAGCATTAAAGGGATAGTAATGTTTCATAATAAAAGCAGCTCTTATTAATCATCATAGTATTTGGACTTTGGAGAGTGTTATTTCAATTCTGTCAGACTTGTAGTTCAAGAGTAATTCAATGACAAAGTATCCCCCTCCCACGCCTTTTACTGATGTAACACTGCTCAGCCAGATCAGAAGGGAGGTGCCTTCCCCTTCTGTTATCTGTCTGGTCTATGAACTGGATTCCACATCTGAGAAGAGATGGCTTACACTACGTAAAAGGGGCGGGAGGGGAAACTTTGCTTGTGACCATAAAGGTTTGAGAGATAAGACATATCGTTCTTCATGTTTTTTTAATGCCTACAGAATAAAATAAAGATAAAACGAAGTATTACTATCCCTTTAAGATAAGATTAAGCGTAGTATAGGAACTGGAGAAGTGATATCACTGGAGAAGTTATCCACTTTATCACCTCTTTATCACACTTTAGTGCATAACCTCCTAGGTTGCTACACGAGACTGATATAATGTCAATAGAAATAGAAGAAGTCAGAGGTCCTCAACTAGGCTCATGAGCTTACAAGGGTATGCAAAAGCTTACTGGGACTGGGTCCTCACACCCAGGGTGCAATCTCTTTTAGCTCACAAATGCCATACACAGAGAAGAAATATTCTGAAGCATATCATACAGGTCCTGAAAAAATGACAGTCCAGCCACGAAATGTCAGAAAATTCTTCTCTGAACAACGGAAGCATCTAACCCCAGACGCACGTCTTGGCCTTGTTGGGCCTCGTCGGTGAAGTGCAGCTGATCCCTCTAGGCACTTGTGAGGAATAACTACCTGATATTATATCAAACATCATTGTCATTATGTGGTACACTGTAGTAAAAGGTTGGCAATCTGAGGCAATCCAACTATTTAGGAACACAACTCCTAACAGCTGGCTGTTGATGATGGGTTCTCTAGTCCTCCACAGTTAAAGGTACTCAGGTTGCCCACCCATACCTTAAGATCTAGTTAATAAAAAACGTTCTGAGATGAATAAGTGTATAATGCAGTTTTTTTTAGGATGTTTTGTTGGTTATACACAGGATGAGGGACATAGAGAGGAGAAGTAGGTGAGATAGTGATTGGAGAAGGGAGAGGAAGAGGGCAGACAGAGTTATTCTGAGGATGAGCCTGAAACGACTGGTAGTAACTTCATAGTCATACCTAGAAACTCAATCACCCTGACATTTTTGTGATAGTAATCAATAAAGTTCCACATAATGTAGATTCTGGCCAAAATATTTCCCTGTTTACTTTAGTCTTGAGGTGCTCCAGTCAGTCTTCAAGAAACATTTAACATGCTGAAATTGAGAGATACCAGTGATTGAACACACAGACAAATAAAGATGACTCTTCTACTCTGGTAGACCTGAGATATTGGTCAAAGTCGGGAGTCTTATGGTCAAACCCTAAGAGTTTTTAGGTTTCACCAAAATGTCTGTGTCTTGTTTTTATTTCAAGTGCAGTGTGACATAATAAGTTTACCTGCAAGACAGGAGGTGTGTTTGGGGTTGTGTATTGGGTTTGAGATGACTATGGTTGGGGAGAAAGGATTAAATTAGGACGTGTGCATCTTATAAAGCTGCTCTTTAGACTCCAGTCACCTGCTTTTCTGGTTGCTTTCACAAACCACTGTATCTAGAAAAAATTCAAATTTTTGTGTCATTTAGTTTATTTTGTCATTATCCCAATGTGTTTTAGATTCTAATATATTTAAAACATGTATTGCTCATCTTGGGGTGTGGATATTAAAGCAGTTGCTTTATTATAGTTATGATGATTATTATTGTTTTTATTATCATATTTTATTGAAAAAGATCCCACATTTTCTTGGATCTGAACAAGAGAGGGACAATAAATGTAACCAATGTGATTTACTTGCAAAAACTGATGCATGTGGTGAGAGGGCCTTGCGTGTGAGAACTTATGTAGAGTAAATATAAAACAATACTTACATTTCAATTGAATTCTTATGGCTTGTGCTCATAGTTGTATGCCTACTTATCTATTATACATGACACAAGCAGGCATGTATGGCTTCTCTGATCGAAGATCCTTACCCATATCCCTGGTGGGTAATGATGTCTGCCAAGCAGTGAAGCAACAGCAAGTTATAATTATTTGACCTTCCTTGGATCATAACTGATTTCTGCATCCTGAAAATGGGTTACATTTTTTTGGTAGCCTCACTATACCTCTGCTTGTCTGAGTTTTGTGGTTTCAAGTATATTAACTGTCACTATTAATTTAATGAAAACATTTAATGTAATTTAACAAATAAATCCCCCTCAAAAATATTTAAAAAAAGAAAAAACCTTACCCACAAACCAACTTTTGGCAATGTTTCCCCCCTCAGACATGTGATTAAGAACTGACTAAATGCAAGATACACAATATAGTTATGAAACATTGGTGGGTGTCACTGACCCCCTGGACATTAAAGGGATAGTAATATTTCATATTACACATAGCTCAGAACGTTGAGCATGTGTAACGGTACTGTGCTAGTTGCAGTGTAATATTACGTTGAAGATTATCCATCCCTCCCCTTTCCACGATCAGAAGCCGCCTCCCATCAGATCTGAAGTCTGGTCCTGGGAATGGACAGATCACAACAAGGGACAATCTTCCCTCTTTCAGTATAAGGAAAACCCATCCCTCCTTGACAAAGAAGGGCAGGTGTTTCCTAATACTGCATGAAGATTGTCCCTAATTGTGATCTGCTGTCAGATCTGGGACAAATATAATTAAGTCTGGGAAAGGGGCAGGAGGGATCATCTTGAGCATTATATTACTCTGCAACTAGCACATTTTGCAGCATATGAATATCACACAGAAATACTATTACACATGGTCAGCTTTCTGAGCTTTGTGTAACATGAAACATTACCATCCCTTTAAAGGGATAGTAATACTTCGTTTTAACTTTATTTTATTTTGTAGGCATTAAAAAAACATGAAGAACGATATAAGTCTTATCGCTCAAACCTTTATGGCTTAAGAGATATTCACAAGCAAAGTTTCCCCTCCCGCCCCATTTACCTAGTGTAAGACATCTCTTCTCAGATGTGGATCAGGTTGTAAGACCAGACAGATAACAGCAGGGGACAATCTTCTTCCTATGAGAACAATGAAAGCCCTTCCCCCCTTGACAAGTTTTTCAGGTTTTTCCCTTATCTTAATTGAAGATTGTCCCTCTCTGCAGTCTACCTGGGCACCTCCCTTCTGATGTGGCTGAACAGGGGAGGGGATACTTTTCTTGTGAATATCTCTTAAACCATAAAGGTTTGAGATATAAGACTTATATCATTCTTCATGTTTTTTTAATGCCTACAAAATAAAATAAAGATAAAACAAAGTATTACTATCCCTTTAAGATAGTGATTGTTGCTTCTTTTGAGAATTTGATTCTCCTTTAAATGACCATAAAGTACAACATAAGCTCTACCAACCTTCAGTGCTAGGAAGGTCTCCAATGTGCTGCTCTTGCAATGCAATGGAGACCTCTCAAACATTCAAATAAATAAAATCCCTATTTAAATAAATGCTTGTTTTATTTATATACTGTGGTACATCTGGTTTACATCAGGATTTCTCCTCTTTGATTTTTTTCATATGGCCCTATATCTGTAAAGGGCAGCTATCAGGATGCTTATACAGCTTCAGCAGATCTGCTCCCTGGAAGCAGACCTGTCAGTGAAACAGAGGCTAACAGAATCTATGGCGGCACTGATAATCACTTAAACAGTCTTAATAAGATGAAAGCACTCACCGCCAAACACTGGAAGCTTGTTATTTCAATACTGTCAGAGTTGTTGTTCAAGAGTAGTTGAATGATAAAGTATCCCTCTCCCGCCCCTTTTACTGATGTAACACTGCTCACCACAGAGCAGCAAGACTGTCCGGATGGATCTCAGAGAGGAACAATCTTCAGTGATCATAAGGAAAAACTTGAAAAACCTGTCAAGGGAGGCAGGATTTTCCTAATGATCACAGTAAGAAGATTGTCCCTTGCTGTGACCTGTCTGGTCAAGAGACCAGATTCCACATCTGAGGGGAGGAGGCTTACACTAAGTAAAAGGGGTGGGAGGGGCATACTTTATCATTCAATTACTCTTGAACTACAACTCTGACAGTATTGAAATAACACTCTCCATGGCCCAAATACTATGAAGATTAATCAGAGCTGCTCTTTTTGTGAAACGTTACTTTAAGGACCCATGACGTGCCAGGACCTTCATGACAGTAGCAGCACTTAAGGACCGGTGGCTGCCCTGGCACGTCAAGACTTCTGAGATGGCAGCACGCCATTCTTCCATCCAGGAATTGTATGTCCCAGAGGGGTGTCACTCAAAGGGTTAAGTGATATTTTACATGGATGAGGAAACAAGAATTGTGTTTCAAGGGTGAAAACTCAATTTATAGTAAACCGGTAACTGAAGCCTGTTTAGAGACAATACCTTAAGCAGGTCAAACCTTATTTTCTTGATCTGCTCTGCAGTCTGTCATTATTCATTTCATTTTAGCCTTGGTAATTTAATTTCATGTTCAATATTGACTTATTTTCAAAAGTCATATTTTATAGAGTATATTCCCTGAAAGAAAGAAATGCAATTCACATATTTTAAGAGAATGGAAGACTGATTACGTGCCAAGGAATATATTCAAATGACATCGAGGCATCATTCCAAAAAAATATGTACTGCACAGAAAATCCCCAAAGTGGCTTTGACACTGAAATTGAGACTTGTGTTCTGACATCCGGGCTTGTTGGATAGAATTCTAAAGCACTAAATCAGGAATTAAAGCCTGGGGACTAAAATGTCACAAAATATATTCAAAACAGATGCAAATATATTATGTATATTACACAATGGCAGAATTGTTTTAAAGCAACACAAACACCTAAAAATGAACTGGTGATATGTTTACTAAACCCCTTGAATGCTAACGATGTCTCCACGCAATGTACTGGACACATATCTAGAATCCAAGTTGTTAAATACCATGTACTCCATGCTAAAATCTGTAAAAATGTTCTTTATTTTTTTGAGGCCTTAAATTGACATATGTTCTATGGGAGCTTCCATTGTTACCTGTATGCAGAGCTCTCTGACTTTAATAATCTTGATAGGTGTCCATACCTGGGAACTCTCCAGATTTGTCCCGAAGATTCCGGTTTTGACAGTCCATTACCGGGTCTCTGGGGACAAAGGCTGGTTTTCAAGATGTGAAGAGTTTCCATTGAAACTCTGCCTACTTGTCCTCTTTCCCACCCTGTTCCTCCCACTTCCCACCCACCTTTTCTCCTTCCCACCCTGTTCCTCCCAGTTCCTGCCCACTTTTTCTCCTTCTCAGTCTGTTACTCCCACTTTCTGCACAGATCTCCTCCTTCCCACCCTGTTCCTCTCACTTTCCACCAACTTTTCCTCCTTCCCCACTCAGTTCCTCCCAGTTCCTGCCCACTTTTTCTCCTTCTCAGTCTGTTACTCCCACTTTCTGCCCAGATCTCCTCCTCCCCACCCTCTTCCTCTCACTTCCTACAAACTTTTCCTTCTTCCCCACTCAGTTCCTCCCAGTTCCTGCCCACTTTTTCTCCTTCACAGTATGTTACTCCCACTTCCTGCCCAGATCTTCTCCTCCCCACCCTGTTCCTCTAACTTTCCACCAACTTTTCCTCCTTCCCCACTCAGTTCCTCCCAGTTCCTGCCCACTATATCTCCTTCTCAGTCTGTTACTCCCACTTCCTGCCCAAATCTCCTCCTTCCCACCCTGTTCCTCTCACTTCCCACCAACTTCTCCTTCTTCCCCACTCAGTTCCTCCCAGTTCCTGCCCACTTTTTCTCCTTCTCAGTCTGTTACTCCCACTTTCTGCCCAGATCTCCTCCTTCCCACCCAGTTCCTCTCACTTCCCACCAACTTCTCCTCCTTCCCCACTCAGTTCCTCCCAGTTCCTGCCCACTTTATCTCCTTCTCAGTCTGTTACTCCCACTTTCTGCCCAGATCTCCTCCTCCCCACCCTCTTCCTCTCACTTCCTACAAACTTTTCCTTCTTCCCCACTCCGTTCCTCCCAGTTCCTGCCCACTTTTTCTCCTTCTCAGTCTGTTACTCCCACTTCCTGCCCAGATCTTCTCCTCCCCACCCTGTTCCTCTAACTTTCCACCAACTTTTCCTCCTTCCCCACTCAGTTCCTCCCAGTTCCTGCCCACTTTATCTCCTTCTCAGTCTGTTACTCCCACTTCCTGCCCAAATCTCCTCCTTCCCACCCTGTTCCTCTCACTTCCCACCAACTTCTCCTTCTTCCCCACTCAGTTCCTCCCAGTTCCTGCCCACTTTTTCTCCTTCTCAGTCTGTTACTCCCACTTTCTGCCCAAATCTCCTCCTTCCCACCCAGTTCCTCTCACTTTCCACCAACTTGTCCTCCTTCCCCACCCAGTTCCTCTCACTTTCCACCAACTTGTCCTCCTTCCCCACTCAGTTCCTCCCACTTCCCATCCACTTTTCTGATTCACCATTAGCCCCGCCACCACTTATGAGTATGCCAGGCCCCGTTTTTGTCACAATTAGCTTCAATTATATCCTCCTGCAGCACCAGAAAAGTCCAATACGGCAACTGCAGTGGAGAAAGTTCCCAGGTATGTGGCTGTCTGAGAAGTGGTATTGCTGTGTTGATTGTAAATGACCTGAGATATCGGACAAGGCTTATTGAATTCAAGAGCTGTGTGTGGAAATGTCAATCAAAATTGTATTTCTTCTCTCTCATTAGGAACAACCTAAAAAAAAATTAATAAAAGGAAGCAATACAAACAAACAAATTAAATAGGTTGCTATAATTTTAAATAACATATTTAGAGTAAGCATATGTAAAAATAATTATTCATATGTCACATCCCTAAAATGTAATTCTAAATTTGCTTTTTTAGAAAAATGTGCAAAATTTCCTGTTATCAAAGCATTCATTTAACCCTGTGATTACCTGATAGGAATCAGGGCATTGCTACACAATGTGTTGGATACTCTGGCACTCACAGGGTTAATGTTGTTTGTGCTGTTTATGGTGAGATAAGAATTAAAGTCAGTTTATTGATTGTGATTAGTGTCCACTTGTGAGTCTTGAGGATCCTCCTACTCAACCCGGACATTCGCAGGACACTGAGTTGAAGAGGAGGAGGTAGAGGAAGTTGATGATACCCTTCCTGGTTGCCGCATTCATCCCCTATCCCATTGGATAGGTGATCAATGCCAGGGGGGCATCAGGAGGGGACCTAATGCCCCCAGCGAGCTCTGATTATCTTTTAAACAAAATACACAAAAAAATGGTGCATATTGCAGGATTAAGATTCAGTCGTGTATATTGTAAAAAGTATACCAGAATGGGGAAGCATTGTGGGGCATCATGTCAAATGGGGAAGAATTGTGGGGCAGCATGTCAATCATATTCTTTTGGGTGGCAGTATATCGAACGTATTCATTGTGGAGGCAGCATGTCAAACATAAGTATTGAACAGCATATTGAACATAATTATTGTGGGGATGAATGGAGAAAATCACCATTATGTATTATCACCATATACAATGACTGCCTGACACCCCCAGCCTTGTTCCCTTGCCCAGGCAGTGTTCTCGGGGATTTGTGGCTACCAGTAGGCAAAGGAACAAGTCTGGGGGGTTAGACAGTATAAATGGGGTTCTGTGGCTACCAGTGGGCAAGTGAAGAAGTCTGGGGTCCAGGCAGTGTACATGGGGGTTCTATGGCTACCAGTGGGCAAGGAAACAAGGCTGGGTGGGTAGTTGGTAGCCAAAAATCCCCACTGACACTGCCTGACTCCCTTGAGAGTGCACAACATATATGACTAAGAAAAATGATACAGAGCTCAGGGGATGATTGTGTACTGGTTGACCAAGTGGGGAAGCAAAGAGAATACTCTCAGACTTCAGCATTGTCTACTGCTGGTGATGTATGAGGGAGGGCATCCCTTCCACATTGCCAGCAGTTCAACAACCCACCCAGTTCACCCAACCCATCCATATAGAAATGACTCTGTATGCTGCATTTCCATATGGAAATAGGCCCATGTTGATGTCATAAGTGAAAATTTGTAAACCTGTCAAAGGCATGTCGGATGGATGTCAATGTGGGCAGATGTTTGTCTGGCTGATAGTGGATATGAAGTAGAAGAAACTTTAGTGCATACTGTCAGTGTGCCTTCAACACTGCTCCAACAGGACATCGACATTATGAGCCCTCTTCGAGCTTTAGTTGTTCACCCCCCTGGTATCTTAGAGCATATGTGAGATTAGATTTTAGGCCTCAGAAAACATATAATCTGTATAGCTATCAGCATGAAATACGGGATATTTCTAGGTGTTCGTGTTGTTTTAAGACATGACTACGGGCTTCTCTCCAGTCCACCGTGAAAATCTAGCATGTCAACAGCACCATAGGTGCACTTTGTTTCATATGGTTCCATTAGCTTAGCATTAACCACTCTGTATTAATATCACCTGCATGAATAGAGCCTCAGGAATTATTACTAGAACAGACTTAGGTTCTCCCAGTCAATTCCAACTCTCAATCCACTTCACATAGGGACATATGTTCAAAGAAGTAGCGAAATAGCTTTTGTCATTTTTAATGAGATCATTAATATTTTCAGAGAGTGTCGGTAGTGATCGGAAATATGTCATTTGTCCTGACTGAAATTGTCATATGTAAAGACAAAAATGTCACATGTAACAACAAAAATGCCTTAGCTAACAACAAAAATGTATTAATTAAAGACAAGAATTCCCTCCACTTTTTTCTTAATGTACAATTTTTTTCTTTTGCAAGATTTTTTTTTTGCCGTTGTATACGACAAATTTCCCTTTCCTCTATACGACACTGGAGAATAGTTTGGCCACGCCCTTGCCCCCCCCCCCCCCTTCCTTTGCCCAGCAATTCTGGAGTTGTGTCGTACACAATGGACATTACTAGTTTTGTTGTCATATGCCCTATAGAAAATATGTTGTTCATGTATACAATTACTTATTTTTGTCATTCATGCAACATTTTTTTGTCGTTATCCCTTTGAACATTTGGTCCATACAGCACAACTATAGTATAACAAAAATGTATACATTTATTGAAGCAGAACTAACACACCCCAATAATAACCTCCACTTCTCTTACTACTGCCAGAACAGTCTAATGGCCTCTGTGAATTGTGCCTTTGTTCAAGAGATAATATTGTCAATAAGTAGGTGAGGTGAATCAGTTAGTTAATGCACCAGCTATAGAATCTGTTCCAACATCAGGGTCACAGGTTTTAGTCCTGGCAGGGTCAACTCATCCTTTCAACCTTCTGAGGTAGATAATATTAGTCCAGCACATACTTTAAGAGAAGAGACAATGTTAATGTGCCTCCATGATAAAATTAATTCATAAAAAAAAGTCCTAGATGTCCTACAGTTTATTCAAACTGAAACAGGCTGCGTGCTTGAGCCTAGTTCAAGAAGCAGTAAACATTTTTTATGAAAAACTATATGTCACAGAGCATTTCCTGCTGAGTAAAACAAGGGCATTCCCACTACTGTCAGTTGTTTTATTCGAAAGTTATAACAGTTCAAATAACCAGGAAGTGAATTTACAATGTGATTATGTCTAACTGACAGGAAGTGACTCAGCAGTTTCTATCACATTCTATGGAGAACTATTGTGAGTGACTTTCCACTCAAATAGAATGTAACAGAATAACTAATTGGAATTTGACCACTAGAGGGCATTGCTAATGAAAAAAACAAATAAAACATGATTTTAAGCTGTAATAACTCTGGAAATAGTCATCTCTCAGCAGTGGGAGTACACTTGTTTTAGTCAACTGGAAAATAATTATTTATATATATATATATATATATATATATATATATTATTGTATTTTTTTATAACAAAACTTTACTGCTCCTTTAAACCTTTAACCCCCTAAGGACCGCCGTGCGCATGCGCGGCCGGCACTTGCGGACCACGGGGCATTTTTTTTATTATTGCTTCCGGTTCAGGGCTTCCAGAGCAGCGTGCAGCCGCTCCGGGAGCCCTGAATTCCATGCCGTGCCAGGACCGTCATTGGTCCTTAAGTGACGGCCCACCGTGACGGTCCTGGCACGGCAATGGTCCTTAAGGGGTTAAGGGTCAAAAGCGTGTTCAATTCATGGCTAAGCAATGTGTTGCACACCTTAAAGGTCCTTAAAGAGTTACGATTACCATGTGCAGTATGAGGTCCTGTGGTCCTGGCCGAAACCTCAATGATCCTGACAACTAGCACTGACTGTGGATGCTATCTTTTGAGCAAAGGTTCAACGGCAAAATTAATGGGGGCCGTTAGAATTTTCTGGCTATGGTAAGGTAAATAGAATGTTATTATTAAGCCTTGTTACTGTTCCTTAAGTCCCTATCCTCTTTATGTCTGTTCTCTCTTATATCCTCCAATAATACTGCCCCTCTGTTTTCATTTAAAATGAATTTAATACAAAGGTTCAGTGAAAACTCATAATTAACTCCAAGCTGATATTTATAGGGCATTGGATTATTCCCTGTAGAATAATTTCTAATAGCAAGCGGTTGAATCCATATGCTTACAATTAAAATAACCAAAAGCAGCTGTCCATTTGGAGTGGTGTTTTCAGATCATCCGTCATTGCAACACAAATTACTAATACACAAATTATGCCATTTGTTTCTACACTAATCCTTTCTGTGCATGAAAAAAAGCTCTTGTTCTCTTCTATTCTTCAAAATATTTACCATAAAATCTCACGTATAATATGCACAATTTTGTCCCCTAATGGTAATAATTCAAGGTCCTCGCAGGGCAATACAGGACATCCAGTGCACAGAGATCTGTGTATTGGATGTACTGTATTTCCCTGCAAAGACCTTGAGGTATTACCATTGGTTAAATAAAAAGGTCCTCGCAGGGATTTGCTGGAAGCGGGCGGCAAATGAGAGCGTTCCGCCTGCTGTGCAGAGATTAAAGGCAGTTCTCTTGGGGGTGAGTTGTAGCCAGGCAGGCCAGGGCCGGATTTACATCTCAGGAGCCTGTAGGCATAGAAATCTGAAGCCGCCCCCCGCCACCCCGAAAAAGTGCAAAAAGTTTCTCGTGCACATAGCATTTTACAGCCCCATGTCCCTTCCATCTGATAGTTAAGTCCTTGCAACTAACGTCCAATCTGCACTGCATTCCCATTGCCCCGCCATCTTTATTGGTGCCTGTCCCATGCCACACTCCTCTGAGTTCCTTACACCACATTAGAGTGACTGCCCATTACCTGGATGCCCAGCGGTGTCCAAGTAACTGATATCTGTGAGTGACCATCCCCAGCCTCTTGGTGTGATCTGTGCCTCAACCCCATTTAGCAGCCTCCTATCCACCATGCCGGCCCTACCAGGCTGCTGTTCCAGCCTCTGATCTATTATGTGTAGTGAGCAACCCTGGCTGTGCCTCTCTGATCAGTACTTACCGGGCCTGACACCAGTTTCCTGTGCTGTGGCTTCCTCTGCTATTTGGTGAGCTCCAGCACCAGTGTAGGGCAGACATATAAAGGAGTCTCTATGTGCACTGAGGCTGTTAGTGCCCCATGTGGAGCTATATTAAACTACAAGGTAAAATACAGGGCAGGATTCAGGAACTTCAAGTGACCCCAACTTGAACTTCACACACCTCCAGAGTTTTGTAAAGAGACAATGCGCTCATTTCCTCAGTTCAGCTCAGTCTTCCCCTACTACACATGCCCCTCCCGGTATCCTTTTAAAAAGTCGCACACAAAATAGCGTGTGACTAATGGGCACATTAAGCATTTCACTGTCTAAAACTCTTCTCTATATATCTGCTGCTTGTACCATTAACCCTTTGAGTGCCAGAGTGGTACGGAATGCATCGCAAAGCAATGCATTCCGTACCACTCTGGCACTCAAAGGGTTAACAACCTTGCAATGATCGCTGCTCCGGCTCTCACTTAACCCTAATGGCATTAATAATAATAATAATAATATTTGTCTTAACTGCAATATCAGCATTAAACCTCAATATACAATACAATACATTGTGCTCCTGTCACGATCAGATTTGCCTGCTAAGCGCCGCTCCGGACTCTCTCTCTCCCTCTTCAGGAATTAAAATGAACAGCAAGGGGCATGCCTGAAGAGGGAGAGTGAGAGTCCGGAGCGGCGCTCAGGAGGCAAATCTGATTGTGAAAGGAGCACAATTTATTGTATCGTATAGCGAGGGTTAATGCCAATATTGCAGGTAAGGCAAATATTATTATTATTAATGCCATCGGGTTAAAGGAGAGCCCGGAGCAGCGATCATTGCAAGGTTGTTAATGGTACAAGCAGCAGATATATAGAGCGACGTTTTACACAGCGAAATGCTTAAAGGGATAGTAATACTTAACATGTAAAAAAAAAATATGTTGTAGGGTTTATCCCCCTGAGTAAAACAAGGGAACTCCCACTGCTGAAAGGTGTTTCATTCAAAAGTTATTCATTTTCAAAGTTGAATTTTTTAGGTGCAATATCACAGTGGCCTGAAATTGTACAGTGGCGCTGTTGCTACACGATCCTATGGACAGCTCTGGTCAATTGACCATAAATCTCCATAGGATGGTGTAGCAACAGCGCCACTGTACAATTTCAGGCCACTGTGATATTGCACCTAAAAAATTCAACTTTGAAAATTAATAACTTTTGAATGAAACACCTTTCAGCAGTGGGAGTACCCTTGTTTTACTCAGGGGGATAAACCCTACAACATATTTTTTTTTACATTTTAAGTATTACTATCCCTTTAATACGCCCATTAGTTACACGTTATGCAGCGTGTGGGAAGAGGCAGGGCAGTTATGGCAAGTGAGGAGTAATGCTCTTCCGTGATTGTGACTCCAGGTCTTCCAGTTCTGACTCACTCACAGTCACACCTGTAGCAGCGCGCAGGTGCAGCAGGTGCAGCTAGAATTCACCCCCCCCCCCTCCCCGGTCCACCAGACATGATGATGATGATGCAGCATCATAAGGCAAAGAATAAAAAAAAATCCCAGTGACAGGCGTCCCTCTGTGGGGTGCGCCTGTAGGCAGATGCCTACTCTGCCTTATTATAAATCCAGCCCTGAGGCAGGCGCAGGGAAGTGGCAATAAAAGTGCATTTTTTGGGTGAGAAGACGGGGAAAACAAGGGTGAGTATTATACACTTGTTTTTCCTTAAAATCTTTTGTATAATTAGCACCTGCGTATTGTACACAGGTGCATATTATACCTGAGATTTTATGGTAGGTCCTTACAGTAATGAAGGAGACTGGAAAAGTAAAAGGGATACCTTTACTGGCTAACCAAAGCTTTAGAATGTAAGCTTTTAAGACAACTTAGGTATTTTCTTCAGGTATATTTACAAAAAGAGACCTAAGTTGTCTTGAAAGCTTATATTCTAAAGCTACTCAAAGACACTACTTTTATTTTGACAGTCTCCTGTTTTTTCCTAAGCCTAACAAGATGCCACCTTTTACCTACATTATAGTAATGAAAGCATTTTATAATTTCAGTTTATCTTCGGCATACCAGACAAAAAAAAAACATTGTGTTAAATGGCACAGAAAGGTGACCGTAGCAGTGTTTTGTCTGACTTAGACTTATCTCCTGGGTATTTCATAGCAGCATTTTCTGTGATTTATGTTTGATACATTAAAGCACCTTGGAGACTTTTGAAGCAGCACAGTCACAAAATGTTGCCCATTGAATGCAAGAGAGCTCTGGCTCTGTTATCTTGTAAAAAAAAGACACAAGGCAATATTCATAGAATGTTCTCATCGTAATAGGGTAAGTGAGGGGGTGTTGTTATCAGAAAGTGCTAGTTCTCAATGTTGGTTTTTAAAACTGCCATATATGTGCATAATATTGGTGAACGAGTTTGTACCTATATTTAGTGATTTCTGCATTTATGCAGGTGTCCATGTAGAAGTCACACTGGGGCATTATTACATGTATCAAGGCAAAATATAATATACACAAGTTAATATAAACAAAACAGTTGTGATAAACAATTTGGACTCCATTGAGGATTGAAAGGGTTCATATTTGTTTAACTACTTAAGGACCCATGATGATCCAGGACCATCATGGGTTGAATCCCGCTAAGGACCCATGACGGTGCTGGAAAAAGAGTTTATTTTATTTAAAAATTGATTTTTAGAATAAATAATTATAGTTTAGATAGGTAGTTGACTTGGATTAGGTAGGTTCAGGGTATACGTGGGTTAGGGTAAGGTTTAGGGTTAGATTTAGGTTTAGGGGTAGCGTAGAAAAAAAAGAGTTTATTTAAAAATTGATTTTTAGAGTAAATAATTATAGTTTAGATAGGTAGTTGACTTGAGTTAGGTAGGTTCAGGGAATACGTGGGTTAGGGTAAGGTTTAGGGTTAGATTTAGGTTTAGGAGTAGCGTAGAAAAAAAAAACAAAATAAAACAAAAAAAAGTTTATTTTATTTAAAAATGTATTTTATATTATAAGCTAGTTTAGATAGGTAGTTGGGTTGGGTAGGTTCAGGGAATACGTGTGTTAGGGTAAGGTGTAGGGTTAGATTTAGGTTTAGGAGACCTGTCACAAGTACTGCCACTCCTGCTGATGAATGGGTATCACCAGCCAATTTATGCCCACAAATTCCTGAATTCACAGGCAACCCAGGAATTCAAGTGGATGTGGCAGGAAGAAATTTGGGAGGAAATTGTGTCTCAAATAAATTTATATGCAGCTCAATATATTGCCACCAACCCATCAGCGTTTGTTTCCAAGGAAGAAATATGGCATCCCACAGACATTTCAGAATTCAAGAAATTCTGGGCCCTAACAATGACAATGGGAATAGTAAAAAAACAAGTATTAGAGCATACTGGAGTAAAAACCCATATATGATACCCGTATATTCACCAAAACAATGACCAGGACTACATAATAAATTATTTTGTGCTTTATGCACTTTAGTGATAATTTCCTGTGTCTCCCAAAAGAACACCTCCAGTATGACAGACTGTTCAAAATTCACCCCCTAATAAATCATTTACAGGAAAAGTTTTCCCAAGTATTTAACCCCAAAAACACATAAGAATAGATTAATCCCTTATGAAATATAAAGGCAGGTTAAGTTTCAAGCAATACATCCCCTCCAAACGATCCAAATTCGGCATTAAATTTTATAAATTGTACAAAAGTGCCACAGGCTATACCCAGGCTTTTTGAATTTCCGAGGGCAAGGACAGCAACCTTGACCCTCCTGGTTGCCCCAAATCTCGGGGAACAAATGGGAAAAGAGTTTGGGATCTAATTTACCCCTTATTAAATAAAGGATATCATTTATATGTTGAGAACTACTACACCAGCCCCTTTTATTTAAGTCACTTTTTTATTTTGACACCGTGGCCTGTGACGCTGTCAGGAGCAATTGCAGGGAGAGGCCCAAAGAACTTGTAACTAAAAAACTAAAAACTGGGACATCCTCAGCTTTGTGCCAACAAGAGCTGCTGGCAGTTAAGTTCAAGGACAGAAAAGATGTCTACATGCTTTCCACCATGCATGAGGACAAAACTGTGGCGGTCTCTGTTCATGGCAGAAGGGGGGTAGTAAGAAAGTCAGTCTGCATCAGAGACTACAACAAGCACATGGGGGGAGTTGATCTGTGTGATCAACTCATGCAGTTGTACCTCACCATGCGAAATGTGGAACAAAAAGGTTGCCATTTACATTATGCAGACTGCAGTATGTAATTCTTTTTTGATTTCCAAATTGGCAAAACCCACTCTAAAACTTAGTTTTCTGCAGTATCAGCTCCATCTTATTTCCCAATTTTTGTTTCAAGTGGCAACAGAAATAATTCTACCAAAACCCGGAGTAGTACACCATATTTATAAAATCCCCCCAACCCCCCAAAAGAAAAACCCACAAAAGCGATGCAGGGTTTGCTGCAGCAAGGGAATATGGAGAGAAACCTCCACTTACTGTCCTGATTGCCCTTTCAAACCTGGCCTCTGCATGAGTGACTGCTTCAAGCATTACCATGAAGGCACAATACAGTAGTGCTGTAAAGTTTATTTTATTATTTGGCCACTTTTCCCCCCTGAAATATCCTGTTTTTTTTATTTTTCAAAACACAATCAAAATATAATGGGAAGCAAAGCACCCTAAGTTTTTCCATGTCTGATAATGGAAACACACATGTTCCCTACTGGGCCCAGTAGCTCCCCCAAAATCTGACAAACCTATCATATGGGGCATTGCCATACTCAGACGATGTAACTCACCACTAATGTAAAAATCTGCAAATATCATCTGATTGAAATCCAGAGCAACACTAAAATATAAGTGTGAAAAAATGGTGTTTCTCTGCCTTACTGCAGGTTTTGAGAGGGATTGCTGATAGAGTGGCAGTGAAAAAAATTGAAAAAGTGCAAATACAATGAAAGCCATGGTTGTCTACTCTTCTACAACATATACTTTTGGGGGTAAAATTCAGTGCAACATTGCCAAACAGTCCAAAATGAGACAAGGCACCAGCTGTAAAAATGGCATGTCTGTAAAAGGAAACTCACATGTTTCAACTGGGCCCAGTATCTCCCCCAAACCCTGGCAAACCTATGCATATGGGGCATTACCGTACCCAGAAGAAGGAACCAAACACTAATCAATGCACTTTATAAAATCTTCACCTATCCTGTGCATGAAATTCACATCAACATTGAAGTCTAAGTGTGAAAAACACAGGTTTTTTTACTTACGTCAAGTTTTACGAGGGATTGGTGGTAAAATGGCTGTGTAAAAAATTTGAAAACACACCTAAAATGAAAGCCTGGGGTGTATACTTTTCAAAAATATACACTTTTGTGGGGAAATCTTAGAGTGGAGCACTGTTACACAGCCCCAAATGAGAAATGGCACCAGTGACGCAAGCTGTGAAAATTCAGTGTGAACCTGGAAACGTGCATGTTCCAATTTGGGCCCCATAGCTCCGCAGACCATGAGAAACCTATACATATGGGGCATTGCCGTACTCAGAAGAAGGAGCTGAACACTAAACAATGCAGTTTATAAAATCTTCACCTATCCTGTGCTTGAAATTCACATCAACATTGAAGTCTAAGTATAAAAAAAACGGTGTTTTTTTTTACATATGTCAAGTTTTACAAGGGATTGGTGGTAAATGGCTGCGTAAAAAACTTGAATTCATGCATAAAATGAAAGCGTGGGGTGTCTACCTTCCAAAAATATACACTTTCGGGGGAAATCTTAGAGTGGAGCACTGTTACACAGCTCCAAATGAGACATGGCACCAGTGATACAAGCTGTGAAAATTCAGTGTGAATCTGGAAACGTGCATGTTCCAATTTGGGCCCCGTAGCTCTCCCAAACCTTGAGAAACCTATGCATATGGGGTATTGCCGTACTCAAAAGAAGGGAATGAATACTAATCGATGCATTTTTTAAAATTTTCAACTATCCCGTGCTTGATATCAACAGTAATATTGTGTAAGTGTGAAAACTACAAAAAAAACTACATTTTACCACAATTTTGAAAAATATTTATGGAAAAATAGCTGCATAAAAAACTCCAAAATTCTCCTGATTATTTACCTTATGTTGTCTAGTTTTCAGAAACATATACCTTTGTGGGACATTTTTGGTTCTGGCACCATCAACTAAGCTATGATGCTCACATGCCAATTGTTGAGAAATTATAGGTTGGAAATAATGGCGTCCATCTTGTAATATTTACCTTGTAAATGTGAGAAAGGGATTGAAATACTAGGCATATGGGGTTACTCTTATATTCAGGAGAAGCAAATGAATATATTTAGGGGTATTTTTTGTAATGAACTAAAAGTATACAAATCCTGACAGGAAAATGTAAGCAAAATGTTTTTTTGTTTTTTTTTTTCCTCTTTTTTTCTATTTTAATCAAATTAAATGATGAGGTATTCATATAATTGTGGTATCAAAAGAAAGCCCTACTTGTGCTTAAAAATACATTATATAATTGGTGTGGGTGTACAAAAGTAATTAAAGAGAAAATATGGTTGAACAAAGACAAAGTCAAAATAGTCAAAATTGCTCCGGTCCTTAAGTGAAATCGACCTCAGATTTTCCCGGTCCTTAAGGGGTTATTTTCCATATCTAAAGGGTAAGTGGTTGGTATACTGTGTTTATCTGCATTTAACCCTTTTGAGTGCTAGATGTGTGTCCAACACATTGGACACCCCCTCTGACATCCAAAACATTGCATTTTATTTCTCCTCTTGCACGGCCTCAGTCCTCTCATGTTTTCTGAATTGATCTCACATTAAAAAATGCACTATTAGCGCTGGTTGTGGAAGACGTGAGTGGTGACATCTTGTTTGCTTTATCTTGTAACCATGGAATGTGCAATTTGAGTTGAGACAGTTGAAAAGACTCATCTGCACTCCTGCCAGTTTGGGGCCTGTATAGGTTTCTATGATGAACATTCTAAAATTATAGAACGTCATTTCAGTTTAGCTACATGCTTACATTTTTAAGAGGGGCAAAACTAAATCCATCCTCTCTTCTGAAGGTACTGGAACTTTAACCCTTTAAAGATGAGAGAGTTGCCCAGTGTGTTGCTTTGCAATGCTTTGTACGCCCCTCTTGGTTCTTAAAAGTTTAAAACTTTTAATACATTGCAGCACCCTGCAGTGGTGGATCAAGTGATGCATCCATGATTGCAAGGTTTTTTTTACCCACTATTTTTTTCAAAGTACTGAAAAACCCCTAAACATTTTCTATTTGCAGCCGTCAACTTGCTCCTAGAAGTTGGCTGGATCCCAACCATTCACACCTGCTGTGCCAATTGTAATGAAACATGACAGCCTAGAGGCACGACCATACATTAACCCAGGGCTTAAAATGTGAAGTCCTTTGCTACTAGCCAGACCTGAAAAGTTACTCACCACTGCAATCCATAACATACCCACCAGGGCTGAATTTCTATTCGCCAGGGCTAAATTTTCACTCGCCATTGTCTAGTGGTGAGTGGAAATTTTGAGCCCTGCATTAACCAATCCCAAATCCCCTCCAATAATGGACAAAGACAACACTCTGGGAAGAAAAAGGCCACAGCTTTATTAACATCATAACAAACAGTTAACGTTATGTCTGCATCTAAGCAACTTCCGAGCGATATGATAAAACACACCCAACAAAACAAGAGTCTTTGCCCACACTTGCACTGTTAGCCTGCGAGCGGGGGACTAACTCTCCAAACCCGCTAGGGTACTTGACAGCTCAAATATATTACCTGGCGAGGACCCATCCCAAAAACTCCCTGTGACTACTAAGAGAAAAAAACAGGAAGGGTGGGAGGGGACAAAGAAATTCCCCGTGCAACTTTCTCACATGAAGAAATAAAGTGCACAGACAGCTGAACGGGCAATATTTATAAACAATCTCCCTCCACCAGGCCCCCCAAACCCCGCCAGCCACTAAGGACCATCTCAAGGTATAATATTGCAAAAAGATGGTCTGCTGCCCGCAGTCATGCCCTCCCTCAACTAAGCATCGAGGAAAAGGCCTCTAGAATAAAGAAAAAGCATATGGCCCCAAATAGTGGCTTATCATTTACAACATATGGAAATAGCAAACGCTTTTTGTTGCACTCACATGTAAAGATGATTGAAAGGGCATACCCTCTTATCAACAAAATGAGCAAGCAAAGATGTATATCTTGCCTCTTATATGTCTATATTTTTGAGCCAAAAAACTTTTGATAAAGCGGCATCTGGTGCCGCAAAACGCATAAAGGAATGAGCCCCTTTCTTTTATATTGTATATGGAGATATATAGTATACTATTTTAATAAATAAAACACAAGGTTTCAGCACTGATCTCGTATCTCCACACCGGATACTTGAAATGAGACTCTCATGGCCTGCAGGAAGTGGCAACTTTTTGGTTAGTTTCCACTTCCTGCAGGTCATGAGAGTCTCATTTCAAGTATCCGGTGTGGAGATACGAGATCAGCACTAAAACCTTGTGTTTTATATATTGGTCTTTTTTCGAAGGAAGGGTTGGATCCTTATTGGTTTAAAGCAGCAAGATCTCGTTTACAGCTGGAATTCTGTGTGATACGGAACAATAATTGATTCTTTCCGGTTTTGAAAGTGTGTGGGTTAACTCGTTCTGTGTGCGCCTTCACAGAGGTTATCTTCTGATTAAGTCTATTTTAATAAATTATATATTTTTTAAATGAATAGCCGCTTCCGATTTTTATTATTTTTTTATGCTGGTTCCTGTACTACTAACCTGTGTTACAGAGAGGATCCCTATCAGGGAGACTACAGACCTGAACGTAGACAGGTAGAATTATGTCTGTAAACGTTGTAGTCAGTTCTGCTGATAACACCAGATGTACATATTGTGAATGTGAGTAATACTATTCTACTTTACAATTTCTAATTGTCCTCAAATGATTTCACACTATTGGGCGCATCCTTTTTTCTTCCTTTTGTTATACATAACCTGCCTCTGCGCCAGACACTGCATGGACGAAACTGCAATCCCACTCCAACAATAAATAACATTTTAATTTATTAAAATACATAGAATCTTAAAGGGAAGGGATAGTAACCCCCCCAGAAAACCTGAAGCCAAAAGCTAGTAATAAGCACAACATACCTAACTCTTTTATTCCCATCTCTCAAACCGTTATGGTTTGAGAGATGTAAAAAAATAAAGACCTCCGCTCCCTCCCCCTTTCTCATGCATCTGCTGTATAGCGAACGTTATGAGATCCTGCTTCCAGCACCAGACGGCGGCTCTTCAGGAGCGCTGTCATCTCAATATCTCGGTATAATTGCTTCATGGGTATGGTCTAAAACGTGTGCCTGGCTTGCAAGCACATGTTATAGACCATACCGATGGAGTAATTATACTGAGATATCGAGATGACAGCACTCCTGAAGAGCCGCCTACAGTCATTCAACCAGATTCTGCCTCTGACAGCTTTACAGCTCGTCAGGCAGAAAGGGGAGGGAGCGGAGGTCTTTCTTTTCTTACATCTCTCAAACCATAAACGGCTTGAGAGATGGGAACACAGGAGTTAGGTATGTTGTGCTTATTACTAGCTTTTGGCTTCAAGTTTTCTGGGGGGGTTACTATCCCTTTAAAAACATTATGGTCTTTCTACGCATTTCACAGCATACACAATGAAATAATGGGCGTACATACAAAGCCATTTACTTATGTTTTAATAAATTAGACTGTTATTTACTGTTGTTGTGGGAGAGAAGTTTTGTCCAAGGCCTGTAATGAACAGAGTCAGGATATATACCGTATCGTTGCTTGCTGATTTTGTTGATAAAAGGTATATGCCCTTATCCACCATTTATCACCCCTTATCAATCGCAGTTTTGCTAATAACAATATTTTATACCATTTTACTATATACTTTTTGTTAACAACAGGTTATATCTGGTGTTACGATTTAATCACTAAAACAGCCTTTATTTTTGGAGCAATTAGCAAATTTCCTTATACATACATTGCAACAACATTCTTATTTGGATAAAACGTGGCTCTTCAGCAGCGGCGATATAACATTATCTAAAGATAAATACGTAATTTGGAACTGTCTACAAAGAGTGCCTGGCTTGCAAGCACACTTTGTAGACCGTTCCAATGAAGTATTTATTTCTAAATAGCGTGATTTCGGCTCTGCTGAAGAGCCTCTGTCTGGTCAAATGACAGGAATCTGAAGCTGTCAGCTAGAGGGCAGACTTGAGTAAAACAGCCAGGAAAAGGTAACTTTAGCAAATTATATCGCTTAAACCATAAAGGTTTGAGAGATAAGACTTACATCGATGTTAACCTTTTTTTAATGTCTACAATATTAAATCAACTTAAAATTAACCATTACTATCCCTTTAACTATATTACACTAGTAACACCTTTTTTTTTTCTTTATCTGCACCAATGATAGTTCTTCCCTTGACAACATAGCGTGGCAAATTATATGCCACCAATAAGTTGGCACAGTTTTATGGTACAGTAGGTAGGGGACGAATGTAGAACCTCATTCTACATAATAGATGAGAGTTGGTACTGTGTTAGCCATAGAAATACAGAAGGCTAATATATAGTCAAGTTCATATCTTTATTGGCTAACTAAGCATATTTATGATGCAAGCTTTAAAGACCTCTTCGGTAACATGCCTAAGGAAAAGACCTAAGAGGTCTTGAAAGCTTTCATCCTAAATATGCTTAGCCAATAAAGATATAAACTTGACTTTATTTGCCTCCTGTCAGTCTACATACTCACCAACCAAGTCAGTGGTGGAACCCCATCTTCCCCAAACCAGAAAATATGAAGTTTTCCACTACACTCTGCCACTTCATGAATGTGCCCAGTTTTTAATATTTAAAAAATATTTGCGGACATATGTATTAATAATTGAGTAAGTTGATGCAAAATAGCTTAATGAAAATAAAAATGGGGAAGCCTTTTTTTAATATGTATCAGTGTCACAGAACAAATAAAATAGTCATAAGTAAAAAAATCGCATTGCATTGGAGACATCTCTAAGATCCAAGTGGTTAAAAGTCCCCATTGTATCGTTGGGCATTTTAATTTGTCAGTTATGATGAAGTTAATTCACCCCAGCGTTGATTTCCATACATTAATAGAAAGAGACCCGTAGGTATCGTATATAAAATAGAGTGACCAGTTGTCCCAGATTGCCCAGGACAATCCCAGATTTTAAACGTGTGTCCTTTTCCTGGGCGGCCCCATTCTGGGACAATACAAAGTCCTGGAATGAAGACTCCTGAGCACAGAGTTCTATACACTAGAAACAAAATGGTCCCTTGATACTATGACAAAAAGTGATGTCTATGCTGGGTGACAACAAAATGGCCTCCAGATAGACCTCTAAACACTAGAGAGAGAGAACTGGACCTTGATCCTGACATCAATCGGGAGCTGCATTGCAATTCTGTTGTAGCTAGTCTAAGACTTTGGGCTTGATTTACATATCTTGTAGCTAGGTTGACCACAGGTCCCGGAATACCCAGGACTGTCCCTTATTTGAGGCCTATGTCCTGCATCCTGGGTCATCTCCCACCGGGACAATGAAGTATCCCGGAATGGAGCCAAGCCACCTACACAGCAGCATAAACAGTCACTCACTCTGTCACTCAGCCCTATTCTGCCAACCGGGACCACAGTCACAGCCTAGCTACAGAAAGACAGCATGCACCACAGTCCACCACCAGTCTATGAGAGTATTCGCACAATGGTATGGTCCTCTCTTCATTAGCTGGCTGGTGCGTGCGAGACAGGGGCACGGGGGACGGCAGCGGTACCTACGCCGGCGATGACATGCATGCTATGGCAAGGTGTCCAATCAAGTGCTGGAATGTTACTGCAGGGACAGCGGACAGAAGTGTGTAGTCAAGGTGAGTGCCATCCGTGGGAGGAAGGTATAGGGGATTGTGACGGTCTGCCTGGATCAGCTTCAGCAGGATGGACTGGTGATCTCAGGCAGACACCTCATCAGGTAAAATTATTTTAGGAGTGAGGTAACCTGTACCTTTTCAGCTGTTGACATGTGTCCCCTGGTCATCATGCGTACTGTGACTGAGGTTCTAGTTTTCAACAGGTGAATTGGAATGCCATTAAAGGAACATTAACAACAACAAATTGAGCTGTATAATTTGTAATTCCAGCTAGTAGCTGTAAAATGTAGCTATTTTCTGTTAGATCCCTAAAAGTTGCATATTTGATGCATGGGTACGCTCTGTTATACTAACACTTGTGCGCACAGCCACTGCTATTAGTGTATTGAAATTAGTACCCTACCCACTGCTCTTCTGCTAAGAAAGACTGATCTCTTTTCTCAGGCCCATTAATATACAGTAAAACAGTATAATTTCTCTCGTCTTTGCAGTGTCCCTGAATGGCAGAATGTAAATGTGGTCACCTTACTTGTAGCCCACCAGATCATTGCTTTCTGTCACAGCAGACTGCAGTTCTCCCTCTAGTGTTTAGAACTGTGTGGTGCGCTCTTGTCTCTGCAGTGTCCCTGAATGGCAGAATTGAAATGTGGCTACCCTAATATAAAAAGTTCCTGAAAGGATGATATTTTCTCTGTTTCCCCTCAGTTCATTTAGACCGTGATAATACTAGTGTTGACCCTTCGAATTCCAGAGGAGCGTGCAACTCATTGTTTGGCAATGCAATGCGTAGTCTCTGGCTATCAAGGAGTTAACTATTGTTGATGTATTTTTTTTATTGTTATAATTTTCTGTTTGTTTCTGCTTTCGCTGGAACCAGCTGTTACCTTGGAAACGTCTGCATTACTACTCTGTCTGGTAGGCAGCAGAAACTGTAAAAAGTAAAATGATTCCCCTGAGCGCAGCAGAACAATAAAAGGAGACAAGAATTATACAAAATACAAATGTACAGAGCTTCTGTTAAATAAACCGGCAGGAGTTTACAAGAGGAAAAAAAAAAAATGGACATTTCAAATTTTTATTTATTTTTATTCTTAATTTTTTTTAGCCCTTGGAATATAAAGAGCATTTTTTTATTTTTATTATTTTTTTCTTTCCGCTTGGAAGCTAGCGATCAATGGGGTCAGGGTGCTTAAAACTGTTTAACCCTTTGAATGCCAGAGGGGTAAAAATGTTCACTAAAATTCGGAGTGATGGGTCACATTTTGAAAGAATTAAAGTCAAATCTATAAATATGTCTGTTTCTGAGAAAATTCCCTAATGAGACTTTCATACCTCCCAACATTTTAAATTGAGAAAGAGGGACACTTGTGTTTTAGGGGGTGTGGCTGGTGGGCGGGGCATTACTGAGAATTTTTAGGCTATTTCATGACCTACTGACACCTCCTTGTGTGATCTAATAAATGAATTATAACAAGACCAAAGTATTTTATTTACACACACTAATTTATAAACACATATACTGATGTGTAAACAAACAATAATGTGAGTTTTACTGCTGTAGATCAATATGATACACTTATATACACACCAGACAATCTGATTTCCTAAAAAAGAGGGACATCAGGGTGGGAAAGAGGGACAGAGGGATTTGGATCCAAAAGAGGAAGTGTCCCTCCTAAAGAGGGACACTTGGGAGTTATGGATTTTTTTTCTGCATCGATAATGTATACACTATCACTGCATACTTCCATTAACAACAGGTTATACCTAGAGTTAAGACTGAATCACTAAAACTGTTTTTATTTTGGCTTAATTAGAAAATGTCATTATACATACAGTGCAACATAATTTTTATTTGGACAAAACCATTTCTACTTTACTGATCAAAAATATCAATTAACTGCAAAAAAGTCAGGTCTGATTTATAAATGAGTCAGGACATTTTATTAATATGGCGTTATTAATCTGATGTTAATGCCTGGAATGCTTACGAATTGATTATACTTGCCATTAAGATTCTGGCAAAAATTCAGTTGCAAAAATTGTTGCAGTTAGACATTTCCTTTTTGAAGCACCAGAATTTTCTACATCTGTACCTTCACTTTTCCAAAAACACCAACGTGGCGTTAAAGGGACAGTAATGTTTCACAAAAACAGAAGCTCCAATTAATCTTCGTAGTATTTAGGCCATGGAGAGTGTTATTTCATTACTGTCAGAGTTGTAGTTACATACTAACATAGCAATTTAGGATGAAAAAAGACTTGCGTCCATCTAGTGCAACCCTTTTCCTATTCCTGTTTACCATCCTTGATCCAAAAGAAGGCAAAAAAAACCCCTCAATATAGCAATTTCAAATTCTGCCTTGAATGGGGGGGGGAAATTATTTCTTGATTCCAAATGGCAATCAGATTTCTCCTTGGATCAACAAGCACTAACTAAATATTAACCCCAATACTAACGTACATAGCCCTCTATGTTCTGCTCTTTTAAATAAGTATCCAGGCCCTTTTTAAAGGCATCTAATGTATTCAATAGCACCACCTCCTCAAGCAGTGAATTCCATACCTTTATTGTCCTTACTGTAAAGAATCCCTTCCGCTGCTGTAGATGAAATCTCCTTTCCTCAAGTCTAAGGAGGTTGGAGTGGAAGCATGGGAAGAGAGGAGGCATGAGTGGGGGTATGGGGAGAGAGGAGGTGGGAGTGGGAAGTATGTGGAGAGAGGAGGCATGAGTGGGGGTATGGGGAGAGAGGAGGTGGGAGTGGGAAGCATGGGGAGAGAGGAGGCATGAGTGGGGGTATGGGGAAGGAGGAGGTGGGAGTGGGAAGCATGGGGAGAGAGGAGGCATGAGTGGGGGTATGGGGAGAGAGGAGGTGGGAGTGGGAAGCATGGGGAGAGAGGAGGCATGAGTGGGGGTATGGGGAGAGAGGAGGTGGGAGTGGGAAGTATGTGGAGAGAGGAGGCATGAGTGGGGGTATGGGGAGAGAGGAGGCATGAGTGGGGGTATGGGGACAGAGGAGGTGGGAGTGGGAAGCATGGGGAGAGAGGAGGCATAAGTGGGGGTATGGGGAGGGAGGAGGTGGGAGTGGGGGTATGGGGAGAGAGGAGGCATGAGTGGGGGTATGGGGACAGAGGAGGTGGGAGTGGGAAGCATGGGGAGAGAGGAGGTTGGAGTGGAAGCATGGGGAGAGAGGAGGCATGAGTGGGGGTATGGGGAGGGAGGAGGTGGGAGTGGGAAGCATGGGGAGAGAGGAGGCATGAGTGGGGGTATGGGGAGAGAGGAGGTGGGAGTGGGAAGCATGGGGAGAGAGGAGGCATGAGTGGGGGTATGGGGAGAGAGGAGGTGGGAGTGGGAAGTATGTGGAGAGAGGAGGCATGAGTGGGGGTATGGGGAGAGAGGAGGCATGAGTGGGGGTATGGGGACAGAGGAGGTGGGAGTGGGAAGCATGGGGAGAGAGGAGGCATGAGTGGGAAGCATGTGGAGAGAGGAGGTTGGAGTGGAAGCATGGGAAGAGAGGAGGCATGAGTGGGGGTATGGGGAGAGAGGAGGTGGGAGTGGGAAGTATGTGGAGAGAGGAGGCATGAGTGGGGGTATGTGGAGAGAGGAGGTGGGAGTGGGAAGCATGGGGAGAGAGGAGGCATGAGTGGGGGTATGGGGAGAGAGGAGGTTGGAGTGGAAGCATGGGAAGAGAGGAGGCATGAGTGGGGGTATGGGGAGAGAGGAGGTGGGAGTGGGAAGTATGGGGAGAGAGGAGGCATGAGTGGGGGTATGGGGAGAGAGGAGGTGGGAGTGGGAAGCATGGGGAGAGAGGAGGCATGAGTGGGGGTATGGGGAGAGAGGAGGCGGGAGTGGGAAGCATGGGGAGAGAGGAGGCATGAGTGGGGGTATGGGGACAGAGGAGGTGGGAGTGGGAAGCATGGGGAGAGAGGAGGCACGAGTGGGGGTATGGGGAGAGAGGAGGCATAAGTGGGGGTATGGGGAGAGAGGAGGTGGGAGTGGGAAGCATGGGGAGAGAGGAGGCACGAGTGGGGGTATGGGGAGAGAGAGGAGGCACGAGTGGGGGTATGGGGAGAGAGGAGGCATGAGTGGGGGTATGGGGAGGGAGGAGGTGGGAATGGGAAGCATGGGGAGAGAGGAGGCATGAGTGGGGGTATGGGGACAGAGGAGGTGGGAGTGGGAAGCATGGGGAGAGAGGAGGCACGAGTGGGGGTATGGGAAGAGAGGAGGCATGAGTGGGGGTATAGGGAGGGAGGAGGTGGGAATGGGAAGCATGGGGAGAGAGGAGGCATGAGTGGGGGTATGGGGACAGAGGAGGCATGAGTGGGGGTATGGGGAGGGAGGAGGTGGGAGTGGGAAGCATGGGGAGAGAGGAGGCATGAGTGGGGGTATGGGGAGAGAGGAGGCATGAGTGGGGGTATGGGGAGAGAGGAGGCATGAGTGGGGGTATGGGGACAGAGGAGGTGGGAGTGGGAAGCATGGGGAGAGAGGAGGCACGAGTGGGGGTATGGGGAGAGAGGAGGCATAAGTGGGGGTATGGGGAGAGAGGAGGTGGGAGTGGGAAGCATGGGGAGAGAGGAGGCACGAGTGGGGGTATGGGGAGAGAGAGGAGGCACGAGTGGGGGTATGGGGAGAGAGGAGGCATGAGTGGGGGTATGGGGAGGGAGGAGGTGGGAATGGGAAGCATGGGGAGAGAGGAGGCATGAGTGGGGGTATGGGGACAGAGGAGGTGGGAGTGGGAAGCATGGGGAGAGAGGAGGCACGAGTGGGGGTATGGGAAGAGAGGAGGCATGAGTGGGGGTATAGGGAGGGAGGAGGTGGGAATGGGAAGCATGGGGAGAGAGGAGGCATGAGTGGGGGTATGGGGACAGAGGAGGCATGAGTGGGGGTATGGGGAGGGAGGAGGTGGGAGTGGGAAGCATGGGGAGAGAGGAGGCATGAGTGGGGGTATGGGGAGAGAGGAGGTTAGAGTGGAAGCATGGGAAGAGAGGAGGCATGAGTGGGGGTATGGGGAGAGAGGAGGTGGGAGTGGGAAGTATGGGGAGAGAGGAGGCATGAGTGGGGGTATGGGGAGAGAGGAGGTGGGAGTGGGAAGCATGGGGAGAGAGGAGGCATGAGTGGGGGTATGGGGAGAGAGGAGGCGGGAGTGGGAAGCATGGGGAGAGAGGAGGCATGAGTGGGGGTATGGGGAGAGAGGAGGTGGGAGTGGGAAGCATGGGGAGAGAGGAGGCATGAGTGGGGGTATGGGGAGAGAGGAGGTGGGAGTGGGAAGCATGGGGAGAGAGGAGGCACGAGTGGGGGTATGGGGAGAGAGGAGGCACGAGTGGGGGTATGGGGAGAGAGGAGGCATGAGTGGGGGTATGGGGAGGGAGGAGGTGGGAATAGGAAGCATGGGGAGAGAGGAGGCATGAGTGGGGGTATGGGGACAGAGGAGGTGGGAGTGGGAAGCATGGGGAGAGAGGAGGCATGAGTGGGGGTATGGGGAGAGAGGAGGTGGGAGTGGGAAGTATGTGGAGAGAGGAGGCATGAGTGGGGGTATGGGGAGAGAGGAGGCATGAGTGGGGGTATGGGGAGAGAGGAGGTTGGAGTGGAAGCATGGGGAGAGAGGAGGCATGAGTGGGGGTATGGGGAGGGAGGAGGTGGGAGTGGGAAGCATGGGGAGAGAGGAGGCATGAGTGGGGGTATGGGGAGAGAGGAGGTGGGAGTGGGAAGCATGGGGAGAGAGGAGGCATGAGTGGGGGTATGGGGAGAGAGGAGGTGGGAGTGGGAAGCATGGGGAGAGAGGAGGCATGAGTGGGGGTATGGGGAGAGAGGAGGTGGGAGTGGGGGTATAGGGAGGGAGGAGGTGGGAATGGGAAGCATGGGGAGAGAGGAGGCATGAGTGGGGGTATGGGGACAGAGGAGGCATGAGTGGGGGTATGGGGAGGGAGGAGGTGGGAATGGGAAGCATGGGGAGAGAGGAGGCACGAGTGGGGGTATGGGGACAGAGGAGGCATGAGTGGGGGTATGGGGAGAGAGGAGGTGGGAGTGGGAAGCATGGGGAGAGAGGAGGCATGAGTGGGGGTATGGGGAGAGAGGAGGTGGGAGTGGGAAGCATGGGGAGAGAGGAGGCATGAGTGGGGGTATGGGGACAGAGGAGGTGGGAGTGGGAAGCATGGGGAGAGAGGAGGTGGGAGTGGGGGTATGGGGAGAGAGGAGGCATGAGTGGGGGTATGGGGAGAGAGGAGGTGGGAGTGGGAAGCATGGGGAGAGAGGAGGCATGAGTGGGGGTATGGGGAGAGAGGAGGCATGAGTGGGGGTATGGGGAGAGAGGAGGCATGAGTGGGGGTATGGGGACAGAGGAGGTGGGAGTGGGAAGCATGGGGAGAGAGGAGGCATGAGTGGGGTGTGGGGACAGAGGAGGTGGCAGCAGGTGCCTTGCTTTTGAGTGATCTGCCCATTCTCTATTATTTTATACTCTTGCCATACTTATCTGGTACATATTGCTAATGGCTAGTGGTGTATTTTAGAGAATTTTTAACCCTTTGAGTGCCAGGGGGTAAGCAATGCATTGCATAACCCTCTGGCATTGAAATGGTTAAGTTACTCTTTCTGTAAGTGAATGATTTAGAAGAAGATGAAAGTATTTTTTTATACAGACTAATTTAACAGATATATACAGAAGTTTATACCTACATTACTGTGGGTTTTATTGATGTGGAGCAATCTGATACACTGGTATATACACCACACAGTGTGATCTCCTAAATAGAGAAGCAGAGGGATTTGGGTCTCAAACAGGGACTGTCCCTCCTATACTGTATAGTGCCAGTCCTTATACACAGACACGTGCAGACTGTATACTATACAGCAGAGGTTCTCAACCCATGTCCTCAGTGGCCACTAACAGGCCAGGACTTAGGAATTTCCCTGCTAGAACACAAGTGTGGTGATCAGAGGCTCAGTTGTATTGATTAATTCACCTGTGCTCTTAAAGGGAAATTCTAAAATCCTGGCCTGTTAATAGCCACTGAGAGCACAGGTTGAGAACCACTGCTATACAGTGCAGACCATTGTAGAGAATTTTTAACCCTTTGAGTGCCAAGGGGTAAGCAATGCATTGCATCCCCTCTGGCATTGAAATGGTTAAGTTACTCTTTCTGTAAGTGAATGATTTAGAAGAAGATGAAAGTATTTTTTTACACAGACTAATTTAACAGATATATACAGAAGTTTATACCCACATTACTGTGGGTTTTATTGATGTGGAGCAATCTGATACACTGGTATATACGCCACACAGTGTGATCTCCTAAATAGAGGAGCAGAGGTATTTGGGTCTCAAACAGGGACTGTCCCTCCTATACTGTACAGTTCCAGTCCTTATACACAGACACATGCAGACTGTATACTATACAGCAGAGGTTCTCAGCCGGGGCCCTCAGTGGCCACTAACAGGCCAGGACTTAGGAATTTCCCAGCTAGAACACAAGTGTGTTGATCAGAGGCTCAGTTGTATTGATTAATTCACCTGTGCTCTTAAAAGGAAATTCTAAAATCCTGGCCTGTTAATAGCCACTGAGGGCACAGGTTGAGAACCACTGCTATACAGTGCAGACCATTGTAGAGAATTTTTAACCCTTTGAGTGCCAAGGGGTAAGCAATGCATTGCATCCCCTCTGGCATTGAAATGGTTAAGTTACTCTTTCTGTAAGTGAATGATTTAGAAGATGATGAAAGTATTTTTACACAGACTAATTTAACAGACATATACAGAAGTTTATACCCACATTACTGTGGGTTTTATTGATGTGGAGCAATCTGATACACTGGTATATACATCACACAGTGTGATCTCCTAAATAGAGAAGCAGAGGGATGTGGGTCTCAAACAGGGACTATTTCTCCTATACTGTATAGTGCCAGTCCTTATAAACAGACTGTATACTATACAATGCCAGACCATTTATAAATAGTTTGTCATACATGCTATACAGTGAGCTATGTACAGCATGGAGATGATTGCAGAAACTGGCACCTCTACTTACAGGCAGACTGTATATAAATACAGTCACAACCATATCTCTGCCACTTACCAGCTCAGCTGAAGCCCTGCTCTGCACTGCCTGATCATGTCTCTGCTGTTGTTCCAGTTTCCCAACTTCTCTGTGCTAGCAATTCAGCTTACCCAGCATCCTGCCTGCTGACTGTTTAGAAATCAGATCACTTGTAGTAATTGGCAGGGCTGTGCAGGCTCACAGACAGGGAATGAAGAAGCTGCATAATACAGATTGGACCATGGCCTCCCAGCTGTAGCTTGAACATAGTTCCCATCATCCTCAGCTGCTCAGCGTGTGTGTCTCTGTATGAGTGTGTGTATATGTGCGTGTGTGTCTGCCAGTGTGTGTGTGGGGCATGTGTGTGTGTCTGTGGTGTAGGAGTCAGTGGCAGCCTTTTTTTTTCAGCCTTAGATAGCGGTGGGCGGGCTGGATAGTGGGGTGGGCCAAAAATCACAACCCCATTGAATCACCCAATTGGGAGCAGTAATCCTTTTTACTGACGCCCCTGGGTGTATTTTGCCAGGCACAAAGTCTTCTTTTATATACATATAGATTAACCAAACCTATGGCAAAAACATTGTATGAGGTGATACAACCCATTTAAACCTTTGAGTGCCAGAGGGGCATGCAACGCATTGCTTTGCGTATTCAAAGGGTTAAATCATGACCTTCTTACACCTAGAGCATGGTACCGCTTTAAAAGTCACATTTACACCAGTGACATATTCCTTTAAATGCAGGATTTTTATGCAAATTGAATTATACAGGACTGCACATGAATCAGTGCAACCCTGCAGTGTGCGTTTCTTTATACCTGTCCTCTATTTAAAGGGATATGTAGTTACTTTTGGATATTTGTGGTGTTTTTAGTGCTAATCATGGAGCAGTTAATTTTAGGGGTGAGCACATTTCCATTCTGCATTCTGGGACACTGTGACGACGAAAGAAGCAGAGTACTTGACCTCGTATCTAGTGGAGATATGTGGGAGACACTATACATCACTGGATATCAGTGCGTAAATTTCTACAGTGCACCACAGAGCTCTAAACACTAGAGGCAGACCTGCCCATTGACTGATGTGACAGAAAGCGATGCCTGTGGTGGGCTACAAGATAATGCATGAAACGGACTTCCGCCCCAGGGGGCTGAAACCCTCGGGTCCCTTATCCGTGGTTACATCTTCCTGCTTTACAAGGGGACCCTGAGCCTCCTTTTTGTGGGTGTTGGGATACATGGTGTTGGCAGTGCCTCCACCTCCACCATCCAGGGCATGGACAGGTTTCCTAGGCAGGAACATAGTAAATAATTACAGCACACAGCGAGAACAGTCAAAACAATATAAACATGTATTAAAAGAATACAGTAAGACAGGTAATACAATGACTGACTAACACACCTAATCTATCTAACCAGGCCCAGCACCCTCCACAAACCACCTGCAGACCCACCCTCCGGCTTCACCCTAATGGCTGAAGGGTACCAGTTGGGGCACAGAAGTTTTGGGGCCCTTTAAGGAAATCCACAAGTTTTAAGCAGCTAATATCCACAGGACGTGTCTGTGATACATTGTATTAGTGTCAGTGATGAATAGACTGCCCTGTCAGAGGGACAGGAGGAGCAGATACTTCCTACCACTCAGATTCACAGAACAGAAGAAAAGATCCAGGGGCTATCAGCCATTTACTGTGTCTGCATCCTGCTCCACAGCTCTTTCCCTGGATCAGCACAGCAGCACACACTAGATCTGTAGATTTAGGCCTCACACATACACCTTCACTGCTGCAGCAAATGCTTCTCCCTCTGTCTCTCACACTGTTCTAGAAAGTTCCAGCCCAGGGCTCTTCCTGTTGGCTGGATTAGTCACATGACCAACATCCTTTGCAGTCAAGTTCTCTATAGACTGTGATAGAAACTGCCGAGTCATTTCCTGTCATAAGTTTCAGGAAGTCAAAGTTCAACAGTCCCAGTCATGCAAATAGGAAAAATGTGAGGGGCTACATGTACGTCACACCCAAAGCCTTAGACTAGCATTACACTACAACACAATTGCACTGCAACGCCTACTTGATGTCAGCATTAAGACTCAGTTCTCTCTCTCTAGTGTTTAGCCCCTTAAGGGCCAATGACGTGCCAGAACCATCACGGGTAAACTTGCATTAAGGACCCATGACGGTCCTGGCATGTCATGGAATTCAGGGGTCCCCCCCGAGAAAGCATGCCATTTGGGGACCCTGAATCCATTGTGCAAAAAGAAAAAAAGCTCTGTGGTCCTTAACTGCCAGCCGCTTGGCCAGGCGTTAAGGGGTTAGAGAGCTGTCTGAAAGCCATTTTGTTGTAGCCCAGTAGAGGCTTCACTTCCTGTCACAGTAGACAATGTGCAGTTCTCCTAGTGTTTAGAACGCTGTGCTCTGGAGTCTTTAGTCCAGGACTTTTTATTGGCCTAGAATGGGGCAGCCTGGGACATGGGACACATTTAAAATCTGGGACTGTCCTGGACAATCCTAGACACGTGGTCACCCTAGATGTGATTTGCCTCAGATTTAATGATATAACTGTTACAAAGTGGTGATACAGCAAGTAATGAAAAGGCATATGTATAAAACAAAACTGCAGTAGTCCTGGATATATCTGGGAACTCTGTGGATCTGAGCTGAGTCTGTTGTTTTTACACTTAAAGGAGCAGTAAACTTTTTTAATGAAAAAATATATGTTGTAGTGCTTTTCCTGTTGAGTAAAATAAGTGTACTCCAGTTGCTGAGAGATGCATATTCCCAGCGGTATTACAGTTTAAACCTATTTTTTTACATTTGCAATGTCCTCTAGTGATCAAATTCCAATTCGTTATCCTGTTACATGCTAATGGAGAGGAAACTGTGACATACAGTTCTCTATAGAATGAGATAGAATCTGCTGAGTCACTTCCTGTCAGTTAGAACTACCAGGAAGTAAACGCACAGTAAAGTCACTTCCTGATCATTTGAACCATTATAAATGTTGAATAAAACAACTGATAGCAGTTGGAGTGACCTTGTTTTTCTCAGCAGAAAAAGCTCTATAAATGTTTTCATAAAAAAAAGTTTACTGCTCCTTTAATTACTGGGTCTCTGGGAACAAAGGTTGATTCTCAGGCCTTAGTCAGTTCCCTTGTAACTCCACCCACTACTCTGTCAACTCTGGTCACTCTCTGCCATGTTCATCCTACTCCCCGCCCCTTTTAAAGGAAACCTCGCTTCCTCTACACTCAGTCCTGCCCCACCGACTACTTCACACAAATGGGGTAATTTGAACACTCCCACCCCAAGACCTTAGAGGACAAAAAAATCAAGTTGCACCACAGAGAAGAAAAGAAATCCCCAAATCCCCATTAACTTAAGTAGGGCTTTTAACGCCCCATTTAAATCAAGACAGATGTCTAATTGTCCCATAAGGTCCAGTTCATTTATTGCAGAATTGTTCCAGTTTGATTTTATACATAAGGTCCGAAATCCTTCTTGGCTTGGTTATTGTATACACTTCTAACTTGCAATGTTAAAAATCTGTTTTCACTACCAGCACATCATCAATTTTACATTAACCTTTAATCTTTTTCACTGTATTTTAAATTGTGTTTTTTTTCCCTAAAACTATTTTTCAAAAATGTTTTGAGTACATCTTTCATAACTCTGATATCAAGAGAATATGAGTTACATTGGCTTAAACACTTCATGTGCCTCTCTTGTTTAATCAAACATTCAAATACAGTGAAAAGACGTGTACGTTTCCCCTATGGAAAACACAAACTCTTCCTCCAGTTTAGAGAGAGGCCACGGCAGGAACTGCAGAATTAACCCTCAGGATGCTTGAGAAGTCTTCATGCAAAAGTCATAGGGTATAAGAAGGAAAACATAACTATTTGCTGCATAAGAACAGGCCAAACTTTATTAACCCATTGAATGTCAGAGGTGTACGCAACGCATTGCTCTGGCACTCAAAGGGTTAATCAATAATCCTATTTAAATGGATAGTAATGTTTCACAAAAACAGCAGCTCCAATTAATCTTCATTGTATTTGGCCATGGAGAGTGTTATTTCAATACTGACAGATTTGTAGTTCAAGAGGAACTGAATGATAAAGTATCTCCCTACCACCCCTTTTACCTAGTGTAAGCCGCTTCCCCTCAGATGTGGAATCTAGTCAGTTGACCAGACAGATCGCAGTAAGGGACAATCTTCTTATTGTGAGCATAAGAAAAACCCTGCCCCCCTTGAAAGGTTTTTCGGCTTTTTCCTTATGATCACTAAAGATTGTCCCTCTCTGTGATCCATCCGGACAGTCTTGCTGCTCTGTGGTAAGCAGTGTTACATCAGTAAAAGGGGCAGGAAGGGGATACTTTATCATTCAATTACTCTTGAACTACAACTCTGGCAGTATTGAAATAACACTCTCCATGGCCCAAATACTATGAAGATTCATTGGAGATGCTTTCATTGTGAAATCCTTTTAACATCTCAAAATACAAATAGCACTGGTAAGATAATAACAGCAACAAAATAATAATATTAAATACACATAATCATACTCATCCTTTCCAAATAGTCCCATCTTATCCCTAATCACCCCTTGTATGGCCAAACAAACCAAGCTCATGCTTAAACCCATAGCAATTACCAACTTTCTAAAACATCTAGACCAGTTAGACCATTTGTGCCTTACCCAGTCAGCTCCAATGGGTAACGTCACCATTCTCGATATAAGCCCGGGGCATACCTCCATAAGGGTTTTCTCCCTAAGCATCCATCATCAATTATATGTGTTAACACTTAAACAAACCCCAGCACAAGGCAAGGACAACACTGCCAAAGGGGCTGCTCATTAGGAAGTAGGACTTTACCCTCTAACCAGAACCAAGGCATGTTCAATACCACTCATCAGTTCCAGATTGAAACAATCCAAACGTATGTCATTGGGATGGACTTTGTCATCCTAAAACAGATGATGAACCCTTTCCTCAAAGACACTATGGCACAAAGCCATGCCACCCAAGTCTGGCATGAAATGAGAAATCCTTCTGTTCAATTTGAAACTTCATTTATCCAAGCCCTGGGATCCTTTTACCCGTATCCAAACCCTCCTGGCCAGTATATCTGACCATACTAGGACTACTTCAGGAAGCGTGGAAAGCAGCCATCCGACATCCCTTTTTATCTGTTCACCCAAGTTCCAGACCAGGAATGTACCGAGATTGTTACCCCCAGGTGCATCACTAATACATTGGGGTGCCCACCAGTCAGCTGTGCAAGCTGGACAGTATCCTGTGGTAACTGATCCCATCCAATCCACCCCTACACCCAAACCAGGATACTACAACCTCATTAGTGTTAAAGCTGAGCTGGAGGCCATTCCTACTGACCACTGCTCTCCTTCTTCCCAATAGATGTAGGAACACCCAATAATTCACACTTTTAGAAGAGAAGCATCTTCAGGGTATAGAGAGGGTGAGCAGAAATGCAGAGTAGCACATCAATAGGCGCAACTATTACTAGCCCTTATTCCCCTTTTTGTCTTTTTTTTTCAACATAGGTAATACCCTGTCAGGTCTGATATAGAGGTGGAACTTGGCCAATTCCTATCTTCTGTACCACCTCCCTAGCAACCCTAACCTAGCCAGAAAAAAATGTCCCTCAAATTCCCCTTGCTGAATGCCAGCATCTGCAAACACATGAGGATGACTTTAATTAACTGGTACTGCGTTAAAGGATAGCCTGAAGAATGAACCAAAAGCAGTCCATCTACCAGAGGATGGATGGCAAAGAATTCCTTCCATAAAGTAACAGGACAAAATGGGAGGGAAGGGATAGAAAATAAAGTTACCTAAACCCCCTGCCCAAAAAACATCAGGTTTTGACTGTTGTATCTAAACTGCACCTGGCCCTCTTCTAGTAAAACCTCAACTCATAATATACCCACAGCTGATGCCGACTACTGCTAACCAGCTCACCAATTCTCATGGCACCAAAGAACGCTAGACTGTAGGCCAGATGCAACAAGCTTGTCTCAAACTCTGACATACACATCTTTGACAGCACAAGCAGCAGTGCAAAAACACCAGGGAAACTGGTCTTCTCCCATCCCGCACACTGGTACCCTTTCACGTGCCCTTCTTTTCAAAATGCACCACAAACTCCTTTGTGATGTTCCTCAAACCTAACAAACTGAATCTAAACATCAAACCCACCAGTGATAATCCAAGATCATACCTGTGCCAATCAGCCACAGGACCCCCTGTAGATGATGAGTATTGTCAGTGAAGCCTCCCTCCACATCTGAAAACTGAAGCTATTCAGCCTACACACTATAATACTGCTCCCATGTGGCGATTACATTGATTTTTGGATCCTTTCAGCTATACAGCTCTGCCAAGGTCCCATACAAATGCCAGGCACACTGCTTCCGCAGGATTCACTGAAAGACACACCTCCTGGAAGACATCCACCTCCAACCAGGTCAAAGCATCAGCCACAACATTTTTTACCCCCAGCAAGTGAACAGCATGAAAAGATAGATTAAGACGTAAGGTTATGTTAGGGTTTTCTGACACTCAGACCAAGGTTAAAAATAAAACACAGTTTTATTGAGGTAAAATTAAGGAACAGCGCCCCTGGGGGCCAGAACAGGTTATAGCAGGTATAGACAAGTAATGGCTGTAGTACAGGCCCAATATAGCAGGAGCAAATAGCATTCAACAGAATCAATGGAGGAACAAGGGTCAATGCCCAAAGCAATTTGATCAGTCTCTGTGGTGGTGATAAGCCAACGCCCAGTGGATATAAACAGTCCCAGTGGTAGTGCAATAGGAAGGTGCAGTATGCGACTGAACTGAATCACTCTCAGATAGCTGTATAGTAAGGTGCCCAATGGTACAGCAAGGACTGACTAGAGCTAGAGCCAATCGCACCACTAGGGTGCAATAACGGAGAAGAGCCACTGCTGAAGCAAATTGAACCAGCGCCAGGGACGCCCCTTAGGTATGGCAACAGAGGAGACACTGCATGTGCCAATGGGACCAGAGCCAATTACACCCCTTGGGTGCCGCAATGGAGGAGACATTGCACAAGTGTATATCGGGAGCCAACGCACTGCCTAGTGAGATACGGTAGTAGAACACAGTGAGCAATTGGAAACCAGAGCCAAGACACCCTTCTGGTGCCGAAACGGAGCAACACACTGCAAGAGCTAACGGTATGCCCAATAGCACCACGCGGTGCAACAACTGCAAGGAACGAGCACCATAGTTGGAGTACTGCTCTGCTAGTGTCAACGGACAGGCTTGATGATGGAGGCAACAAGCTCATCAAGTGTTAAATGGCTCAGATAGAACGGCAGCAAGCTTGGCAAGTATACAGAGACAGGCTCAATATCAGAGGCAAACAGCACAGCAAGTGTATCTGACAGGCTCGGACACGGAGGCAACAGCTCAGCAAGTATACTCAGACTGGCTTGGTAACGGAGGCCACAGCTCAGCAGCAGAGACGTGATCAGTCAGGGCATTACTACCCGCACAGTTCAGAATGTCGCCGGCAGGCGATTGAAATCTCGCAGGAACACAGGAAACAATCACGGAGCAGGAACAACAGTCAATGCCGGGTCAAACACGGAGCAGGAACGTCAGCCGGAACCGGGTCAATCACAGAGCAGGAACGTCAGCCAGAACCGGGTCAATCACAGAGCAGGAACGTCAGCCAGAACTGGGTCAATCACGGAGCAGGAACGTAAGCCGGAACCGGGTCAATCACGGAGCAGGAACATCAGCCGGAACCGGGTCAATCACGGAGCAGGAACAGCAGGATAGTCAGACGGGCCGAGTCGGTACACAGGAACGCAGGAACACAGCAACAATGGAGCAGGATCAGGAACACCATGAAAGGGCACCTGACAGATGCCATAGGCCCAGAATATAAAGGGACACCCTGGGCTGGGCCAATCAACCTCCTCCAATGGACGAGCACCATCACGGAGAGTGACAGGGAATCACGGGGACAGTGATAGGTTATTAACTTGTATCACAATGAAAAAACACCCACTGATTTTTTAAGGAAATGCCCCACAGCGCTATCACCACCATTATCGGGAATAGTTCCAAAAATACAATATTTCCCATTAGTCCCTCTTTAACCCCCCCACACACACACACGCAACCAGAGACCAGCGTACCATTCATGACCCTGGATCATGCCAAAGCCAAATGACCATGCTGCATCTGCCAAACTGCCCTTCCTTTGTAATTGGCCAAAAAGTGTCTTGTACCCTCAGTGTCCACAACAGCCAGGCACACACAGCCGAGTCCATGGGACCCTTGCACAGGAAATCATCCAGATAGTGAATAATGGACGAAAAACCCACTTCCAATTTCAAGACCAATTTAATGAAGTTACTAAAAATCTCAAAATGGGCAGACGAAATTGCACAGCCCATGGGAAGAGATGAATTTACATAGTAGAATCCCTGAAAAGTGACCACCCAGCAGATGGTGACAAACCAGGTGTACTGGCAAAAGACAGAACACAGACTCCACATCCTCCTTGACCAGCAACACCCATCGCCTGGCCCATACTACAAGGCCAACTTCCTTGTCAAAAGATACTTAGGAAACCCTTTAGGAGTCCCTGTCAATGTTATCATTTACAGAGCTCCCGTAACCATGCGGGAATGAGAAACGATGAAATATACACAGTCTTCCTGGTTCCTTCTTGGGGATTACCCCCAAAGTAGAGACCCGCAATTAGGGAGTGGTAGCTCCGAAAAGAGGCCCACCATCCTGCTAACAGAACCTCTTCATTCAAATTTTCTTGGACAACCTGTAGCAAATCATTTGGCGATTTTAAATTCCAAAAAACCTGCCCCTTCTTGGAGTGTAGTCCAGAACCCCACCAAAAACCCCTCCTCAAGGATTGCTTCTGCTTCACAATTGGGATCCCATGCGAGTCGCTGTTGCACTGCACTGGGGTCTAGCACTTTCTCCCCCATGTCACCACTCTCTCATGCCCACTTTCTAAAACAATTTATGAATGGATGCGGACCTCTGCGAAATGAGCAAACCAGCATGGCTGGACAAATGGCCTTTTTAAATTGCTAACAACATTAAGGCTTTCTAGATGCTGATGAAACCCCCTTGAAGTGAACCCAGACAGGTCATGATCAATAATAGCCATAGCACTGTGTCCATCTGATCTCATGACATGGAAGGTGCCCTCCGCTGACTGCTGTGCCTGGCTACCTTTGTACAGAGGCAGGCCAAACCCAGGCTCATGCCTGTGGCCACGGCTCACCTGACGCTCTGTTGTTTAATTGGTTGCTGAAGCCCCTACCCCTAATTTGGGACGTCAGTCTCTTGTGGTAGACAATCTGCACCTTGATACCCATCTGTTGCCTCCATTCCAATTCTCGGAATCAACCATCCATTTGGCAGCTGATCTCACCCGCTCCAATATGCTGTGGGTGCCATCCTCTCCCTTTCCTGTACCTCCAGCTCACCTGATGCTGGTCTGCCAATTCACACAAGCCAAAAATACTGTAGCTTGCCCAACCTTGAAGCCATCACTCTAGGATTCCGGGGACGTATTTGTTCCAGTTTCTTCCTAATCCAGTGGCCACAGTCTACCTTAAAGGCCTGGCAGAGCTCCACCACCATATAGTTGAAATCCTCCATCTTGGATGGTACATAAGAAGATTTAGGGATGCGAGCAGGGGGAGGAATGCAAGGCAAAAGCCGCGGTTCCAGCAGTGCACACAACAGGTTACATTGCCCCACAGCCTCTTCCACTTTGCTCCATTCCTTCTGGTATCAGGTGGGGTTTTTTGGGGAGGGGTTGTATTACTGAACTACAGAGAGAGTGAAAGGGATGATGCTCATTCACTCTTTCTTCCCACTACTGAGGTCCGCTTCTGCTTCCTCCCCTTTCTTAAAACCTCATAGGGATTCCCTACTTCCCCAATGCCCCCTTTTGCATGTTTCCCTTCCGCTATGGGCTTCGGGGATTTCTTTGCATTGATTCACAGTGTGTTGGCAACTTAACTAGCACCTAACGTGTTAACAAAATATACAGGGACACAGTGGCACAGAGCAGCAAGACTGTCCGGATGGATCACAGAGAGGGACAATCTTCAGTGATCATAAGGAAAAACCTGTCAAGGGGGCAGGGTTTTCCTTATGATCACAGTAAGAAGATTGTCCCTTGTTGTGATTTGTCCGGTCAAGAGACCAGATTCCACATCTGAGGGGAGGTGGCTTACACTAGGTAAAAGGGGCGGGAGGGGGATACTTTATCATTCAATTACTCTTGAACTACAGCTCTGACAGTATTGAAATAACACTCTCCACAGCCCAGATACTATAAAGATTAATTTTATTTTGAAACATTACTATCCTTTTAACTAGACACTGGAGGGTCATAATGCAAACATTTTTGGTCCCCCTAACAAAAAATTATTTTCACAGATGAAGTAGAGTCTGTGGTCCCCTGGGGGTGGTGGAGACCCCCTTGCATGCTTGACACTGGCACAAATGCACCCTCTATACTCCCTGTAGGGACAGAGAAGTGTCCATTGATGATTGTGAACCTAACCTTTTTGGATGTAAAACATTTCTCTAAAGCAAGGCTTTACATTGCTTTGGCATCCTAAAGGTTAATATGATGATATATGAAAGTTTTAAATAAAAAAGTTAGAGTTGTGCATATGGTTCATTTAACAAGTAAAGTTCTAACGAAATCACCATCTGTGCACTCACCTCATGCAGTAGTAATTTATCATTCATATTATAAATCATGCATGTTACACTGTGCATTGTGATCATGTATATACAAAACTTATGCAGGAAAAAAAAACAACGTAAATTGAAAAAATAACTCCAAATCTTAAAGGAGCAGTAAACTTTTTTTGTGAAAAAATATATATTGTAGGGATTTTCCTACTGAGTAAGATAAGGGTACTCCCACTGCTGAGAGATTTATATTTCCAGAGTTATTACAGTTTAAACCCATGTTTTTTTACATTAGCATTGCCCTCTAGTGGTCAAATTCTAATTAGATTTCCAGTTAGATTCTAATGGAGAGGAAAGTCAGAAAAGTCAGAGACATACAGTTCTCCATAGAATGTGATAGAAACTGCTGAGTCACTTCCTGTCAGTTAGAACTATCAGGAAGTAAACACAGTAAATTCTCTTCCTGTCAGGTAGAACTATCAGGAAGTAAACACAGTAAATTCACTTCCTGATTATTTAAACTGCTATAAATTTTGAATAAAACTTCTGACAGCGATGGGAGTGACCTTGTTTTATTCAGCAGGAAATGCTCTTTAAAATATGTGTTTTCATAAAAGAAGTTTACTGCTCCTTTAAAGGGGAACTATCACCTCAAATAAAGTCCCCAATAATTAGCCATCTAGCAATAAGTGTACCAGTGGTACTATTAGCCAGCATAAGTACCGTGTTAGTGAGAAATCCTACTTCTGCCGAGACTGACGGCCAGGCAACAGCACTTTAGAGGCATCTGCATACCTGCACCGTCAGTCCCTTCTGGTACCTAATGGTAAAATGCAACTCCTCCTAGAGGAGGAGACCGGGACTGACAGTCATCTGTAAGCAAAGATGTCTGTGCAGTTGCCTGGCTGTCAGTCTCGGCACAAGTAAGATTTCCAACTAAAGCGGAAATTATGCTGGCTAATCACTAGATGGCTAATTATTTGTGGGAGACTTAATTTGGGGTGATACAGGAAATGGAAATACGCAAAAGGGGTGCTTTCAGCGTATAACAAGCTTCCAATAATTCATAGACCCCGACAACCTGATGAAAGTATCTAGTATCCTGAAACACGTTGGCAATTTTTAAATTATATTTGTATTGTTTTTATTTTGATTATACATAAAAGATCTTTGGTATACTGATCATGAACCACAGAGTTTTGGAACAGTGAGAAGCGGAATCTTTTGGAGCGCCTGTGCAGGGGCAGGTTGGTTAATCCTTTGTTGCTTTAGACCGGTTGCGGCACTTATTAACCTTATGAGCGCCTCCCTTCTGTGTTGTTCTCTTTCTCTGCATTTGGGGTGACAGTTCCCCTTTAAAACATTCTATTAGCAAAAAAAACTTAGGTTAAAGGGATAGTAATACTTGCAAATTACTAATCCCCATATTATAGCTTTGTTAAAAAGAAACGTATTGCCCCCAGTGTCGTCTCTCAAAACCCTATGATTTGAGAGATGATAGCGCTCAAAGTTCCCCCCTCCCTCCCCCTTCCCTGACTATGCTGAACGCTGACTGCAGGGATATCCGGTATTACTTGCATCAGATATCGCGTTTATAAAAAAGAAATCTTTCACTAAAGTGGTCTTCTATGTGTGCTTGCAAACCAAGCACACATTGAAGACCGTTTCAGTGAAAGAATTATTTTTTATAAATGCGATCTCGGTTCAGCTACAGAGCCACCTGATGCACATAAGACTGTCGTGCGACAGCTTCCCCTGCAGTCAGCTAGAACGCGACTTCAGAGAAAGGGGAGGGAGGGGGGAACTTTGAGCGCTATCATCTCTCAAACCATAAAGGTGTGAGTGATGACATTGGGGGCAATACATTTCTTTTTAACAAAGCTACAATATGGGGATTAGTAATTTGCAAGTATTACTATCCCTTTAACCCTCTAAAGATCTTATGGGGGTGCAACACCTTGCTTCTCAGAGAGTTGCACACCTTTCTTGACCTTAATTGGGAAATATGACCTTGAAATAACTAAGCGGTTCTTAATTTGTTTAGTGGAACAGGGGTGTACAAGTTTTATCAGTCTTTGGCTACATGATCAGAAAGCCATAAGTGTTTTGGACCGCATTATTTTGTATTTTATCTATAACGCGGATGAATTTTAGCCTGTCAGCTATTCATATTTTTGTATTTATTTATTGATCAAGTCAGTGACAATACTGATATTTGGAAAAGAACAACAAACAAGGGGGGGCTCTTTTTCAGTGTGTGCTCATCAAATAAATATCAAGCTTCGAACTCACTAGACTTATGCACAGCAAAAAAAAAAAAAAAAAGTTGGAGTGACTGGGCCATTGCATGGCGTCCCAGAAAACTGGGCTCCCAAGGCCAGTGCCTAGTTGGCATCTTGGTAAATCCGGCCCTGGTTATATCCCTGTGCTCTGCATTACTGGAGTGCTGGGGACATCGAAGGAGATGCATTTAAAGGTCTGTGCCGAAGGAGATCTCAGCTTCAAATCCAAATAAAGAAACAGTAAGAACTGCGCCCAATAGTGAAGTATTTTCATACGATCTTTTCACACAAGTAAATATTGTTTTCAGCTGCTCTAACTCTGGTGTTTGATTCTGCTGCCTGAGCTAATCTAGTGCTCTGATTGATTGCTTCTGCCTTCCTTTTCCTGCGTCAGGCTGAATCAGCTGACCTCTCTGTGATTACTCATCTGAATATTATCAGTCAACACTCTCAGGGTATTTAAAGCAGCTTAGCTCACTTCCTCTTTGCCCTTGTGTCTGCTTCTGACTGCAAGAGTGTTCTGCTGACTCCTGATTACCTGTGCATGACCTGGCTTCCTTTGACATTGTCACAGTGCCTTACCTGCACCATTCGGCTGGGAGTGGGGTTCTGGACTGACGCTCCAGCATCACTGACTGCTTCCCTCTTTGCCTGTGGCCTCCTCGGGTATGGTTCCTTGTTACTGGCATCTGTGATCAGGCATTTGCCTGGATGCTTGTTATAGGTCCAGCCTGGTGGACCTAATTGGTCCCGCCTTCCCCTACTCCTTTATAAACCTCTCAGGGCCTATGTATCATTACCCTTACGTTGTTGTTCTGTGCAGTTCTAGTTCCAGTTGTTCCTGTATCCTGTGTATGACCCAGCTTTTCTGACCATCCATTCTGTTGCTGACCTGTGGCTCTGGCTGACTACCGGTCCGTGTATGACCCTGGCTTGTCTGACTATCCAACCTGGCGCTGACCTGAGGCTCTGTCCTAATATCCAACCATTGTTGCCTACTCTTATTGGACAATCCTATCTGGTGCAGACCTGTGGCTCTGGCTGACTACCCACTCCATGTATGACCCTGGCTTGTCTTACTATCCTAACTGGTGCTGACCTGTGGCTCTGTCTGTTCACTCTGCTGTGTTGCCTGTTTCCCACAGACATCTATCTTGGTGTGGACCAGGGGCTCTGGCAGACTCCGGACTAACTGACTGCAGGCGTGAGTCAGTAGTCTCCACTGTTGCAACCCTTATTGGAGAAGAGCTCTTCCCAGATGACTGCAGGTGTGAGTCAGTGGTCTCCATTGTTGCGATACTTATTGGAGAGGAGCTATTCCCTACTGACTGCAGGCGTGAGTCAGTGTTCTCCCTTGTAGTTACCTGCGGGGGACTTTGGGTTCTATCCTGGGCTCTACTAGTTATAATTGAGACTACCAGTTGGCTCCGGCCTAGTCTCCAGCAGTTGTGGTTGACATTGTGGCGGCTCCTATTCCTGATAGAGTCTCTAGCCTATCTATTCACCCTCTGCTCTATATTACCGTTGATAAGATTTCTATTATCATTCAAAATAAAAGTGATTTTAACTATACCGTCTGACTCCTTGTCTTGTTTGAGAACCGTAACAGACATCCCTTCTGACTCCTGACTCCTGGCTTGTTCTTGACATCACTGACCTCCATATTCCTGATCCTGACTTGGCTGAGTCCCTGTCTTGTTTCCTGACCCCGGCTTGTTTTTTGGATCACGATTTTGCTTGATTTGTTTTTGTTATTTTAATAAAGGTGCTTTGCATTTTACATTTTTGTGTCTGTCTGGTTCCTGGTCCCTAACAGTACACAAGGGCCATGAACACAGAAGGCACAGGTAATCAGGAATTCAGCAGAACACTCTTGCAGCCACAAGCAGACACAAGGGCAAAGAGGAAGTGAGCCAAGCTGCTTTAAATATCTTGAGAGGGTTGGCTGATAACAGTCAGGTGAGCAATCACAGAGAGGTCAGCTGATTCAGCCTGACCCAGGCAGAATCAAACAGCTGAGTTAGAGCAGCTCAGCCAAACCTTGACAGGTGCCTTGCCCATGATCCAGCTCTGTATAAAATCAAAGTGAAGGGTTAGGTTCTGATCCACATAGGCATTCCCCTCCACAACAATATATCACCAATTCAAGGTCTGCAGTAGCACTCCCATCAAAAGACAAACAGAGCTCATATGCATTTTGTGTTAAAACTAACACTTAATCCTCTGAGTGCCGAAATGATATTTATCACATTTGCTTAGCAATGCATTGCATACTCCTCTGGAGCTTGAAGAGTAAATCATTGACTGATTAATATAATCCTTATAATATCTGAATATATACAAGTTTTATAGAGCCATTATACAGCATGTTTCAATGCTACCACAGACCTTGAATTATTAAAGGGACAGTAATACTTCGTTTTAACTTTATTTTATTTTGTAGGCATTAAAAAAACATGAAGAACGATATAAGTCTTATCTCTCAAACCTTTATGGTTTGAGAGATATTCACCTGTAAAGTTTCCCCTCCCGTCCCTTTTACCTAGTGTAAGCCATCTCTTCTCAGATGTGGAATGCAGTCCATAGACCAGACAGATAACAGCAGGGGACAATCTTCTTCCTATGAGAACAATGAAAGCCCTGCCCCCCTTGACAAGTTTTTCAGGTTTTTCCCTTATCTTAATTGAAGATTATCCCTCTCTGCAATCTACCTGGGCACCTCCCTTCTGATCTGACTGAGCAGTGTTACATCAGTAAAAGGGGCGAGAGGGGGATACTTTGTCATTGAATTACTCTTGAACTACAACTCTGACAGAACTGAAATAACACTCTCCAAAGTCCAAATACTATGATAATTAATTAGAGCTGCTTTTATTATGAAACATTACTATCCCTTTAATAAGCAAATGTGAGCAATTTTGGAATAAACCAACTTCACTATAGGGGACAAATAAAAATTCTGTGTAAGTTCCTCATGTTCGTCACTCATAACCGTTTCTAAAAAACATTTTCCCTGTGCTGCAGCCTCTCAGGGACTTGCCTTTCCCCTGTTAGAAGTCTCTGGTAAAGCAATAAAAAGGGACACAAATGGGATATATGAAGGGGGAAGAACCCCCATATATTTAGTGCAAAGTGAATATATTTAATGCAGACTGAATAAACATTCTGCATTAAATATGTGTTGTTCTACCCCTTCATATATCCTGTGTGCGACCTTCTGTATTGCGTTATTGTAACTTGACAAATAAGAATCTCAGTTGAATTAAAGCGGAATGTTCGCCCTCAATAAAGTTGTACTTGCTGATACTGTAACTGCTATCAAAAAGCAATGGATGCTTATCTAGCATAGAACAATATTGAGAATTATGACAGTTGGCTTCAATGCAGATAGGATGTCGATCCAGGGAAATATCTGACTGCCATTTGGAGTCAGGAAGGAATTTTTTCACCCCTTGGGGCTAAATTTAAATGGATTCAGAGTTTTTTATTTTTATTTTTTTGCCTTCCTCTGGATCAGCAGGGGTGACTTGGCATGGGCTGGACTTGATGGACAAATGTCTTTTTTTCAGCCTCTTCAACTATGTTACCCCTGTTAATCCAAAGGAAGGCAAGAAAAAAAAACACTGAAGCCATTTCCAATTAAGCAGTCAGATAGTTCCCTGGATCAACAACATATCTACATTGAAGCCATCTGTCATAATTCTCAATATTGTCCTATGCTAGATAAATATATATTGCTTTGTTGAAAGCAGTTACTTTATTTGCAAGCACAACATCCCGAGGCAAAGAATTCCATAGTTTTACCCTGCCTTTGTTTTAGTTGATAGTGCCTTTCCTCTAGTCTTAATGGATGACCTCTCGTTCTTTGAGTAAATAATTGGATAGTTCTTTGTATTGACTTTGAATTTATTTGAAAGTGGTAATCATATCATCCCTTAGACTGACCCCCTAGCATTGTCCCTCTGCACTTGTAGCCACAGAACCTCAGAACCACAAATACTGTCCTTTGCCTTGTCCTACAGCAGCCACAGAACCACACATACTGAACCCTCAGCATAGTCCCAATGCAGTGGTAGCCAAAGAACCACACAAAATGAACTCCCCAACCTTGTCCCACAGAACCACATACTGATCCCCCATCCCAGCCTTGTCCCACTGTACTAGTAGATACAGAATCACACATACTGACTCTACCTAGTCTTGTTCCACTGCATTGGTAGCCATAGAACCACACATACTGACACCCAACCTTTTCCCACTGCACTGGTAGCCACAAAACCGTACATACTGACCCCACCTAGTCTTGTCCCACTGCACTGGTAGCCATAGAACCACACACATACTGACCCCCAACTTTGTCCCACTGCACTGGTAGCCACAGAATCACACATACTGACCCCCAACCTTGTCCCACTGCACTGGTAGCCACAGAATCACACATACTGACCCCACCTAGTCTTGTCCCACTGCACTGGTAGCCATAGAACCACACACATACTGACCCCCAACTTTGTCCCACTGCACTGGTAGCCACAGAATCACACATACTGACCCCCAACCTTGTCCCACTGCACTGGTAGCTACAGAATCACACATACTGACTCCACCTAGTCTTGTTCCACTGCATTGGTAGCCATAGAACCACACATACTGACACCCAACCTTTTCCCACTGCACTGGTAGCCACAAAACCGTACATACTGACCCCACCTAGTCTTGTCCCACTGCACTGGTAGCCATAGAACCACACACATACTGACCCCCAACTTTGTCCCACTGCACTGTTAGCCACAGAATCACACATACTGACCCCCAACCTTGTCCCACTGCACTGGTAGCCACAGAATCACACATACTGACCCCCAACCTTGTCCCACTGCACTGGTAGCCACAGAATCACACATACTGACCCCACCTAGTCTTGTCCCACTGCACTGGTAGCCACAGAATCACACATACTGACCCCACCTAGTCTTGTCCCACTGCACTGGTAGCCACAGAATCACACATACTGACCCCACCTAGTCTTGTCCCACTGCACTGGTAGCCATAGAACCACACACATACTGACCCCCAACCTTGTCCCACACACTAGTAGCCACAGAATCACACATACTGGCCTTCAGGCTTATTCTGCTGCACCAGTTTATCCAGAACCACACATACTGATCCAACCTGGCCTGCGGGAACTGTCAGAGATCCTGTGAGAATTTTTTCTAGGTTAGTGAAAAGGAAGACATTTTGGAGGGGGCTTCATATGCAGAAATTTTCATAGAAAAAGCAGCAAATTCTATGCCTACTTGCAAAAGAGGAAATGGTGTCATTTCACATCATTTTCCTGAACATGTTCTAGTACAGGTGTAAGGGGTTTGTTGGTATTAACCCTTTTATTGTCTGAGGAACACGCAACACATTGCAAAGAGATGCATTGCATAGCCCTCTGGCACTCAAGTGGATAAAAATCAATAAAGACATCATAGTGAGCCCTGGATCCTCTATAAGGATATTACCATGGCCATACCCTAGAGTGTAGCTGCTGGACGTGGAGACCAACGCCAGTGGACCTGCCCAGGCAGATTGCTAAATTCCCAACTGTATGCCTTGGAAGCCAGATGTTAGACAAACGCAATGATCAAACATAACTTACTTCTACAAACAACAATATATTTATCAGGTTCGTGAACTCATCCCTATCTTTGAGATTCCATTTATATTTTGTATTCATTTTCTTTCATTCACTGGTATAATCAAACAGGACAGAAGCAGATTGCAAGTGACATGTCATACATGAACCAGCTTTCTTTGGTACCGTTGTCCCTAGAATTACTATTGTTTGAACTGGTGGCTGCTGTGCTTCGAGTCTCATCTTCATGTGTTTGTATCTGCAGTCTCAGTACAGAAATGGCTGAGGTCAAAGGTGGAATCAAGGAGATGACAGACTATAATGTGTTCAAACAAGAAGGGTTTGTGGCTTAACACAGATCAGAACTGACTGCACACTGGGCAGGCACAGCCAAATAAACTAATTAACCCTGAATGAAACAGAAATTCACCACTCAGACTAATGCCTGCTTTGGCTTTCCTTGTCACCCACGCATCAGTGCACTTGTACTTAACACATTAACCTTTACTGTGTGTCTTGCCTATTTATAGGAACAAATCAGAATTAATTGCACTGCATATGACCATCCAACAGCAGCAACAAAAACACAATTCTCAGAATATACATTTCTTCTTTTCTCTGGTACATAAGATATTATTTAAATTATTAAAAATATCCTATATAATAATTTGCTAAAACGTGTGTAAAGATGCAGTCATGCGCAGTAGAGACTGTTGCGAGTGCTGCACTCATGAGCAGTAGATACTGCCCGCGACACGGCTGATACAGAGCTGGACGCTCCATTGGAGCGTCCGGCTCTATATCAGCCATGGCATGGGCCGTCTCTACTGCGCATGACTGCCCCACGACCGGCTGACAGTGGCACTGTGGCCCATGTAATGAGCTCTTCAACAAGTATATTATATTAAAGAAACAATAGATACTTATAATATCCCACACAGGTGTACACACGCACACATACATATATACACATTCACACACTGACATACACACATGCACAAATACATACACATATACACAAATACCCATACATACACACACACATATTCGCAAAAACACATACACATAAACTTACTCATACCCCTACAGATACACACACACACACATACACATGCACGCACACAACCATACATATGCACATATATTCACAAATATGCATACACAAAACATACACATACCCACCCACACACACATATATATATATATATATATATATATATATATATATATATATATATATATATATATACATGCGCTCACACACACAAAACCATACATATGCACATATATAAGGATACACTCATACACAGGCACACACATATAAACAGACATACACAAATACATATACATATGCACATACATATACACAAACACATATACATACACTCCCACACATACGTATACATATAAACACATCCACAGACAAACATACTCACATACATATACATTCAAACAAAGATACACAAACACAAGCAAACAAACATGCATATATATAACCCCCCACACACATATATACACATCTACACACTTTCATTACTATAGCACAAGTATCCTAATGGACCCTATGTATTCAGGCCTTGTGCCTTTGTTCAAGAGATAACATGGCAGATGCATGCAGGACTCTTGGACTGCAAACTTCACCCACAGGAGCTTCTTTGTCTTTTTTTTTTTTGGGGGGGGGTTCTCAACAGTGAAGTAGGTATAGCACATGATCTGTAGACAATGACCATGTGCACTGAGCAGAGCTCAAGATCCGTTCATTCTCCAAGTAAGAGTCATGGTCTCCTGTGTGAACATGGTACACAGGACTGATTGAAGATTTCTTGTCTTGAACCAAGAGACAATCACAACAATACAGAAAAGTATGGGAGGTAAAATTAATGCTACGATTTGATACTTTGACTTATGGGCTTAATAGAGACAGAGAGTGTCTGTCACATTATCACCTTGTGGATTAACCTCTACAACAGTCCCACTGGGATCATAAATACCTGGACTCCTCAGAGGAAGAATGCAATTTAAATCACATCCTCAAACAGTGACTGATCAAAGAATCAGTATCTGGACTAACGTTCTTATCTGATTTCCATTATAAACAATGCAATGTGTACTTGTATATAAGAGATGTTTTCATATTTATCGGTATAACATGCCTGAGGAAGAGACCTAAGAAGTCTTGAAAGCTTGCATTATAAATCTATTTAGTTAGTCAATAAAGGTATCAACTTTACAAAATTTTTGCCTCCTGTATTTCTACGGCTAACACGGTACCAAGTCTCATCTATAAGTCTCTAGTACTCAAGTTAATATGTTTTAATAATAACATTAATGACAATTAACCCCATCCCAACAATGGAAGTACATGTACGTCCAGGAAGTCATTCAGTAGAATGAAAAAAAAAAAGTTTGGCGGATGTTAAGTGCCGGCCGCGTGCGCACGCGACTGGTCACTAAGGGGTTAAAAGGATAGTAATGCTTAATTTTTCAAGATATAATATTGCATGTGTTAAAGAAATAAACAAAACCATCTATGTATTTTCCCCATCATTATACAGTTTAGAAGTAATTGCTATCTAAAGTTTACCCTTCCCTCCCCTTTTAGTCTACTGTCTCAAACCGTGCCCACTTTGTAGACCATCGACATGAAGATTTCCTTGGTATCCATTCCTATTACGGTTCTCCAGGCGATCTGCCCAGTCCACAGACCAGAATCCAAGTCTGATGGCTTGAGCGGTAACGTACATCAAAGGGGCGGGAGGGGTACAATTTAGAACACAATTACTCCTAAAGTATAAAAGTTATGGGGAAAATACATAGATGGATTTTTTTAATTTCTTTAATATATAAAATATTATATCTTGCAAAAATTAAGTATTACTATCCTTTTAAAATGATTCACAACTTTATTTTAACTATTTACTATCAATATCATAAATGTGCAGATTATTTTGTGTAGGAAGGCAAGAGTGTATAATGTTCTAGAAATACAGTATAGAAGATGGCATAATAATCACATTTCTTTGTTAAATATCAATTATTTTTTATTCAACCCATCAGTCAATATTAAAGAGGAAGTACCACATTAAGTAAAGTCACCCTGCAATACTTAGGCAGGTGGTTACTAGCTTAATAATAGTTATTTTACCTCTCAAAAGTAGCCGCTTGTACAGAAATTCTTAAAGGGATAGTAATACTTTGTTTTATCTTTATTTTATTTTGTAGGCATTAAAAAAACATGAAGAACGATATAAGTCTTATCTCTCAAGCCTTTATGGTTGAGAAATATTCACAAGCAAAGTTTCCCCTCCCGCCCCTTTTACCTAGTGTAAGCCATCTCTTCTCAGATGTGGAATGCAGTCCATAGACCAGACAGATAACAGAAGGGGACAATCTTCTTCCTATGAGAACAATGAAAGTCTTGCCCCCCTTGACAAGTTTTTCAGGTTTTTCCCTTATCTTAATTGAAGATTGTCCCTCTCTGCAGTCTACCTGGGCACCTCCCTTCTGATCTGGCTGAACAGTGTTACATTAGTAAAAGGGGCGGGAGGGGGATACTTTGTCATTGAATTACTCTTGAACTACAACTCTGACAGATTTGAAATAACACTCTCCAAAGTCCAAATACTATGATAATTAATTATAGCCGATTTTATTATGAGACATTACTATCCCTTTAAGCTTCTGAGACCGGAAGCCAGGCATCAGTGCAGACTTCTTGGCTGCGCACCAGTGCTGTCAGTCCAGGTCTACCTACAGATGCATTGCACTGGCCCGATCGGAACCGGAAGGGACTGATGATGCAGGAGCACAGACTGCACTACCCTGACCATTAGTCTCAGAAGCTTAAGGATTACTTTACTATCAGCTACTTTTGAGAGGTAAAATAACTATAATTAAGCTATTCGCCACCTGCCTAGATATTGCAGGGCGACTTTACTTAACGTGGTAGTTGCGCTTTAACCTTTTGAGTGTCAGAGGGGTGTGCAACAAATTGCTCTGCAAAAAGTTAAGCATTAAAGTTGCAGTTCTCCTTGTGGCTCAGGCAGTACTGATAAGAATGTGGGGGGGGGGGGACCATTTGAACCTGTAGCTGAGATCCATCGCTTTTGTGACTATAAATTTATGCACATAGCAAAAAACAATAATAGTGTTTTTAGTAGATTAGGATGTTTTTTATATCCTGTTTAAAGATACTGTTTCCTCTTTGAGCAAACAAATTATACTTTATGTATTGTTGTATTGTTATATAGCTTTTCGCATTTCATATCTCCCCATTCAGTAGTAATTACTTAAGATTAACTGACAACATCTTGAAAACTGATGATATGCTGAGTCGTCTAACTGTGCAATTGTGGATTTAAAGGAGCAGTAAACTTTTTTGATGAAAACACTTATTTTACAGAGCTTTTCCTGCTGAATAAAACAAGGTCACTCCCATCGCTGTCAGATGTTTTATTCAAAAATTATAGCAGTTTAAATAATCAGGAAGTGAATTTACTGTGTCTACTTCCTGATAGATCTGACAGGAAGTGAATGTACTGTGTTTACTTCCTTATAGTTCTAACTGACAGGAAGTGAATTTACTGTGTTTACTTCCTGATAGATCTAACTGACAGGAAGTGAATGTACTGTGTTTACTTCCTTATAGTTCTAACTGACAGGAAGTGAATTTACTGTGTTTACTTCCTGATAGTTCTAACTGACAGGAAGTGACAGGCAGTTTATATCACATTCTATGGAAAACTGTATGTCTCTGACTTTTCTGACTTTGACCACTAGAGGGCACTGCTAATGTAAATAAACATGATTTTAAACTGTAATAACTCTGGAAATATAAATCTCTCGACAGTGGGAGTACCCTTATTTTACTCAATAGGAAAATCCCTACAATACATATTTTTTCATAAAAAAAGTTTACTACTCCTTTAAAATATCTCAGACTGGCAGAATATAATTAGATCACTACTGGATAAAAAGTATGCCTTTTATAGAGATACATTTGAAGCATTTCTCTGTAACTTTTATCTGAAGCAAATCTTTGTAATTATTAATCTTGCCAAATCTCTCAATAGCTGTAAAAAAGATGTGCACCTCTCCACTAAAATAAACAAGAACAATTTTCATTCATTCAGCAATTTATATTTTTATTGTACAGGAATATTTCTGTCAAGCTGAACCCATTAAGCAAAATGCATCATGTTTAGGACTCCAGAAAATTCTTTTTATAATGCTCTAAAAGACTCGGAAAATAACTGTAATGATACAAACGGGGATTTCAGGATATTTTTAGGAAGATGTTGACGGGAAAGGAACATTTGAAAAATTGGGTGATAATCGGATCTTATCTTCTAAACCTTTGCAATATCATTTCATTTCATACACAGAGAGCAGCAATTTTACTATGACTCACTATGTAATAAAACAATACAAAAAAATGAAAAAGTCGAATGCTGAACATTAACATGAGTGGATTTTTTAACTAGTGAAATATCTTCCTATAAGTTGTTGCACTTAAAAATATCAGAATGTGTGATTGTGGTAAAAGGAGGATGGTATTTTTTCCATGCCACACTGAGAATCAAAAGGTTAAACCACACTCTATTTTTCCCCTTCCCAGAGGGTATCCTTTTAAAATGTCACATTTAAAACATTGTGCGGCTACACGGCACATTAAGCATGTCACAGTGATGAAAAGGGTGACATGAGAATCTCGCCGTGCATAAAAGAGCAAGATTCTCATGTTGCGTCCTTAAATGGCGCTTCAGCTCAAGCCTCAGTATTGTCCTCCTATTAGATCTAAAAGAGTCTGGCTGGTATTAATCTATTGTAAGTCCAGGGCCTAGATGCACTAAAGGTCGAAGAGGGCTATGAATGTCGATGTTCTGTCGGAGCAGTGTCGTAGGCACCTCCGCAGTTTTCACAAAGTGTCTAGGACATCACTTCACCAGAACTCCAACAAAAAAATACGCACATCGACATCAACCCGACATGCCTTCACCATGTCTACGAATTTGTATTCTTCTAATCAACAATTGCTCATTTCCATATGGAAATGAAGCATAATGAGATACATTGGTATGCAAGGGGGTGTGTTGATATTATAATGTGACACTTCTACTCATTCAGTAAACTCCGATAGCAGCATCTACTGTCAGAGTTCACAGTCTCCACTTTACCTGCCTGAGGTTGGCGAAGTTGGGATCTCCCTGTACTTTCCTATGGATTAACAGCAGGGAGAGCTTCTACAGTCTGAACTGTGTCTGTGATTCCCTACCCAGCCAGTAGGGGAACACAGAGAAGGCTTTCAGCACCATGGACAGCATTGATTGCCATAGGGATGTGCATTGCTCACCCCTGTGGCATTCAAAAGGTTACAATAAACAAAACAAGTACAGCAAGCACTGCACAATGTCCTCCCCCTTCGACATCCCCCCTTAGTATGTCGATATATATTGCATATATTGCAGAAACACTGATGGTAATACTTCAGAGAACTGACAGACCACGGCAGAAATACTTTTACAGACTAGCTAACCAACAATAAGAAAATTAGAAGAAAGCTCGCAGCGCTAACTCATCATGAAATATCCATATAATAAATATAAATAACTTATTAATATAAAGATGAAAGATATAGATAGCAGCAAAAAATGAGAGGGTTCTCCAGTCCCCCTGACATTGGACCTAAACCCAAACGTGAAAACACATACAAACAACCAAATCTGCGCTCCTCTATATGCTGTGAATAATGTGTGCCCTGTAATGGGCATATATAATAATCCTTAGTAAATCTAAGTAAAATAAGTGAGAATTTCGTCCCACGAATTGGCCAATCCATGTGTAAGCTTACCAACCACGCCAAGGTATCTCACTTTATGGTAAGTCCTACTCTAATACACCTACAAATACTATCTAAATTAAAAATCCCTGAAGAAAGATGTTATTTTGAAACGCGTCAGAGGGGACCCTTTAAATGTTATTTTGATGTTTTTATTCTTATTTGTGGGTCCCAGTGTAATGCAATTAAAAACAACAGACATACAATAAAATAAAAAAAGTGTAGAGGAAAGACTTACCTGGTGCAGGGCCCGTGTGGGCCTGCATTAATAAAGTGATTACATAGAGAACTATGTTCCATTTGTAACCTTCCCCACAAGTCATGTGAGGGATGGTTGATACCAAACAGACAGGGGTTATACACAATGGAACAGGCCAAACAGCCTGGTTCTTAAAGGCCAAGTGGGATAGAAAAGGAAAGGAATGGTGAAATAAAGTAAAGTAATAATGTGTTTTTCTCTGTGTGATTTAAGTGGATAAAATGAGAAGCTGCTAAAGTGAGCTAACCAACAATATCTGTACTCACAATTTCTTGAACATCATACCCTTTATCTCTCATATGCCGTCACAAGCCGAGGCCCTCTGATCACTGTGAATACTATATTCTGTCTATACTGATCTTCATCTTTTGTATGGCTATTCCCTATTGTTCAACACATAAAATCTAAAAATATCAAACCAGGCTTTGGCGATTTGGGGATGATGGGGGTATCTAATCTCCAATAGTTGAGATATAGGAATCAATACAAAAATAATCACACCTTGTAGATCACAGAAAAAGTCCCATTGTTCTTAATTTTTTCTGTTGGATTTGTCAACACAAGAAATGATCAAAATGCAACCTAATGATATGAATTGGGATATTTGTACGAATATGCTATCACAATGAAAGATACTTACTTAAAGGAATAGTAATGTCTACAGTAAAGTAGATCGCGGAGTCTTCATTATGGTAAACATAACACGTTGCGCTATATTTCATAACTTACATTGCTATAGTTTTAAATATATTCCATGTAAAAGGATACCCCTCCCGTCCCTTCTGGCCGCCTCCCCTTGGAGCTGCAATTCGGTTTTGAGATCAAGTGGACGCAGTGAGGGACAAACTTAAGACAGTAAGTAGAAAGAAAAACCTGACCCACTTGACAAAGGAGGGCTGGATTTTCCTTTGCTTGCTGCAGTTTGTTCCTGACCGCTCTCCATCTGGACCATGCAAGGATGAGAGTGACGCGGCCAGAAGGCGAGAGAGGGTGATCTTTTTACATGGAATACCTTTAAAACTATAGCATTGTAATTTATTAAACATAGCGCAACGTGTTGTGCTTACAATAACGAAGACTCGGCGAATTACTTTATTTTAGACATTGCTATCGATTTAAATCTCATCTGTAAAGACTGTGTTAGGTCTTTAATTCCATATGAAAAGAACAACGGATTGTATTATGATCCTCTGTGACTCTCTATGGAATAGAACAATGCAAACCCCTAGCTAGCATAGGGCACTAATAAATGTATTTCTATATTACAACTTTTAAGTTACTTTTTTGTGGCCATCAACTGAGCTTCTCACACTTGATCTTTATTCTTGTTTGACCAATCACTCACACTTTTGAGAGCTTGAGCAATCAAAGTTTTGGGGCTTTCTTTTTTAGATTCTTTTTGATTGACCAAACTCAAACCAAGACTGAAACATGGATTAATCCAAAGTAAATATAGAAATAAAGATATAATCATCATTAGGGACGAGTGAAACATCAGTGATTTATTTTACAGATTGATTTGAGGGATCCGAGAAAAATTCAAGATCCATCCGAATTCATTGAGAATGAATCATGGAGGGCAGAGAGAACAGGGGTTGAATGAGGAAGGAGCACGGGAGACCAGGATAAGGAGGGTAAGAGAGCAGAAGGTGAGTGAGAGTAGAGGTTAAGGGGTGGGCCAAGGAAAGAGTACTGAATATATTGAAGGGAGGGGAGCTGGTTGGAGGTGATGGATTGGGGAGCAGACTGGAGAAGCATGAAAGGAGGTTGACTGGGCCTGGTACAAGGTGTGAGACACAGAAATAAGGTGGTGTAAAGTTGGAGAGGAGAAGTTTCATATATTAATCAGACGACTTCTCTGTACCATTATACGATAATTTAATTTACCTAACGATAACAAATAATGTAGCCATGGTGTCAAATATTCAAGTAGATGAATACTTAAAGGGATAGTAATGTTTCATAATAAAAGCAGCTCTAATTAATCATCATAGTATTTGGACTTTGGAGAGTGTTATTTAAATTCTGTCAGAGTTGTAGTTCAAGAGTAATTCAATGACAAAGTATCCCCTCCCGCCCCTTTTACTGATGTAACACTACTCAGCCAGATCAGAAGGGAGGTGCCCAGGTAGACTGCAGAGAGGGACAATCTTCAATTAAGATATGGGAAAAAGCTGAAAAACCTGTCAAGGGGGGCAGGGATTTCATTGTTCTCACAGTAGAATATTGACCCTTGATGTGAGCTGTCTGGTCTATGGACTGGATTCCACATCTGAGGAGTGGGGGCTTACGCTAGGTAAAAGGGGCGGGAGGGGGGAACTTTATCATTCAATTACTCTTGAACTGCAACTCTCACAATATTGAAATAACACTTTCTATGGCTCAATTTCTATGAAGATTAATTTGAGCTGCTGTTTTTGTGAAACATTACTATCACTTTAAAAAACAGTGACCACAACTTGGTTTCATTTGAGACTGAAAAACAAAACTTTATAAATCCTTAATTTTTTAGAAAAAAGTAACATCAATATATTAACAGCCTCAATGCAGCACATAGAATGGGATGAAATATTAATCCTTTAATGAGGAGAGGTGTACAACAATTTGCTTTGCAGTACATTGAGCACTCCTCTGGCTCTTAAAGGATTAAAGGAAAAAATACTATAATGGTCAGAATTCAGACTATGTTGGAGAAATATATTCACCAGTATACACCCTTGGGAATAAATTAAAAAAAAACAGTAGATCACAGCCAATATGTTTGAACCCAAATATAAAGAAGGACTTGGCAAGAAAAAAGGCATGAGTGCCTGAAGGGACAAAGGCATTCTTTCTAAAAATACAGGAAGTGCAACAAAGATTTCAAAAAGGTGATTATAGCCAGATTGAAATTCAGCTACCAAAAGATAAAGACTATTTTTTAACTTTTTTCCCATTTCTACCTATTTCATGATGGCTGGTATGTTTGGCTGAAGTTGCAATTTGGCATACATTCAAAAATGTGCCAAAATAGCACTGCAAATAGCTATTTTGCTAAGCATACTACAGGGTTGCCCTGATTTTGGTGCACTCCTGAAATATGCCTATTTCCTATCTGTCCCTTTTTAAAGGTGAGATATGGTCAGCCTATATTTTGCTATCACTTTGTAGTACAATGGTCTTGGCAATACTCCTTTTTGCAGGTGGCTGCCAAGCCCATGGAAAAATACCTATTTGGCCTCATATGAAAGAAACCACTGCACCCCATCCTTGAGGCCAGGAAGCTTGAAAAGCTTTGCTCTGTAATATGTTTTTACACTGGAAAGGTTAACTGTGAAAAAACAAACATACACCAACAACACCTACTAGTCTTGTCAGGCCCTCCGTCAACCCCTCCATTGCAAATTGGCTGGGAATGCACTGCAATCAAATTGTCCCAGCTGAGCTTAGCAAAGAATTTGTTAAACTTGATAAAAATGAATCTTTCATTGATTATAAGGCCAAAATGGCCTTAGATAAATATTTGGAGGGGATAACAGTATTCCTCCATCTCTCCATCCTGAGCAGATAATGATGAGTGTATTTAAAAAGTAAATAGGGCCCTTGGATCCCAAAACAGATTTTTTAGATAAAAAGAAGGCACTTGTTTTGTTTTAAGCTACTCATGGTAATCCCTTCTTTGTGGGAGCAGCAAGATTGCTGCAATTTAGCATTGGAGGAGTTAATAACTGATGGTTGGGATATGGAAAGGGTGCTCGGGCACATGTGAGAAGGAGGATGAGGGGCAATCACCCCCCCCCCCAGTTTCACCTTTTTGATCCAGCCAATGGAAAGCTCCCAAAATCCACCCACTCTCCTTGGGCTTAGCCTCGCTTTAGAATCAGTTGGAGCATTTTTAGCTCTCCAAAAGAACTACAAAGGGGTGTTTTTTTGGGAAAAAAATATACAATTTGAAAATCCCATTCTGACCCTTGGTCAGAATGTGATTAGAGAACTGAGCAGCTGGAAATATCTGCTGAAATAGCCCTTCAGCAAATATTTCCTGCTGTAATGGAACCTAAAATAGAAAATGGAACTCAAGTCGCATATAGAGCAAGACTAATCCAAAAAAGTGTTTCAAGTACATATACAGGGCAAAAAAACTTAAAAAGGAGAGCATTTCACATTTCAAAAATGAGATGAGTACATTGATTAGTGAGTCTAAGGAAAATGTTGATATTTAGAACACATTCTTTTCACTGGTATATATCACAGAACAATCAATGATAGAAAACCAAAAAAGAGGATACTATGTAATTGGAGAAGGCACAAGGTTAATTAAGGAGTGAATTAATTGAAGTATGTATCACAGTCTCCCTTAGAGGCTAAGTGTTGCTGTGCTTCCTACCTCTGTATGGCCACTGGCTGGCATGGCCTCCGGCCACTTCCTCATTGCTGACATCAGGTAACAGGCACTAGCACAGATGCCTATTTATGGGCCTATTCTTGGTGGCCTAATTGGGTCCCACCTCCATCTGCTCCTTTATAAACCTCCTTGGGTCTGGGAGTCATTGCCCTTACGTGGTGTTCCTGTTAGTTACTCTTGTGCTCTGTTGTGACCTGTGCTTATCTGAGAATCTGCTCCGTGTATGACCCCAGCTTGTCTGACTACCCACATCGGTTCTGACCTGTGGCTCTGACTGACTCACTCTCTCCTTGTTAACCCCGGCTTGTCTGACTACCCACATCGGTTCTGACCTGTAGCTCTGGCTGACTCACTCGCTCCGTGTAGTCCCCAGTTTGTCTGTCCTTTGGCTCCGGCTCCTATCTCGTTCCGTGTATCCCTGGCTTGTCTGACCTGTGGCTCTGGCTGACTACTCACTCCGTACATTCCTAGCCTGCCTGACCGTTAGCCTCTGTGTCCCGCGGCTCTGTCCGACTCTCGCTCCCTGTTGCGTAGCACAGTGTGCAGCTCCGGGTCGGAGCTTGGGCCCTATCATCCGGTAGTCTGGGGTTGTGGGGGATATTATCATCGCTATCTCATATATTATTATCACTGTATATTCTAATAAAGGTGGTTATATTTTATTACTGTGTCTGTCCTTCTTTGCCTGATTACCGTGACAGTATGAAGAACATCTAGCTAAACTTAGTTTATTGACTCTAGAGCAGTGGTTCTCATCTCTCTTGACTCAAGGCACCCTAAGACTCAGTTTGGTGCATTCATGGTACATCTAAATTTCATAGGTCATTTGTCAGAGGCATAATGAAAGGTACAAATACAAAATGATTTAGATATTCTTAGCTGTCACAATCAGACTGACAGAAATTACAATATTAGACATAACAATTGTCATAGATTTGGAACTCAATAATCATATTTTTATAAAATACATAATAGGAAAACAATGGCAGGCTGAGCTAATAATGCCCAAGGAACACCAGAGTGTGAGGCCCCTGGTCGAGAGCAATGCTCAGAGAAAAGACACCAAAGTGGGCATCTTGTTACATTCTAAACAGACATGACAGGTCAATACAAGGATCTCTCAAGATAACTTTTCATCCAAGCCCTCATGAAATAACTAGAAGCCATCCTTCAGATTAGAAGAAAATATATTTCAACTTCAGCAGAGGAAGGGGTTGTTTACAGTAAGGTCTGTTACGTTGTGAAATTCTTTGTCTAGAGATATGGTGATAGCAGATAAATTATATGCATTTAAGAGAAGATTTGATACATTTCAAGAGGAAGGGGACATACAGGTGTGTACCCTGTGTTAGTAGGAAGTTCTGGCAAGCAGATATGCAGTCTTGGAGTTGGGAAGCATTACGTGGCTCTCATTTTCTGGAATACACTGTGACAAAGGTAGAATTTTATGGGTGTATGTCTTATTTCAACCTAATTTACTTTAAAGGGGAACTTTCACCTCCTCATTATCCTTATTGTATCCCTTCCTTTGTGTCCCCTCTGTACAGTGCGGTCTTTCTTTTTGCCTACAAATCTGTTTAAATGAAGAAAAAAGATACTTGAATTGTGTACCTTATGACGTTAGCAGCCTCACAGCAGCGCACCGTACGGTGCAGAAGACACTCCCACAGCCTCAGCTCCTTTCACTTGCCCCAGCATCCTCCGATGACGGAGGCGTTCTGTTAGTAAGCTGGAGAGAGATCTCATTGGCTAGATATCGATCTCTGCCAATGAGATCTCTCTCCAGCTTACTAACAGAACACCTCCATCATCGGAGGATGCTGGGGCAAGTGAAAGGAGCTGAGGCTGTGGGAGTGTCTTCTGCACCATAAGGTGCGCGGCTGCTAACGTCATCAGGTACACAATTCAAGTATCTTTTTTCTTCATTTAAACAGATTTGTAGGCAAAAAGAAAGACCGCACTGTACAGAGGGGACACAAAGGAAGGGATACAATAAGGATAATGAGGAGGTGAAAGTTCCCCTTTAAATGCACTACATAACTATGGAACATGCTATGAGTGATGTCTACATTTAACTGAACATTTTATTTTTTACGGAACATAGAACCAAAACAACTATTTCACAAAACATGAACTTACAGAATTGTTTTATCCGCTGCCTGACTGAGGGCAGGTGTTCCTGTATGAGCAATTTTTACTATCCACTGTTGCTACTCTGACTTGATAGACATGTGAAGGTTAACAAGGCTCTCTCAGTCAGTGGAGCCCATCCGTAGGTTCTTGTTCTAGTTAGTCTGGATGAGGCAGGAGGCAAGAACCAATGTTCTCCACTCACCAGTAGACTGGCAAGGTAAGTAAATTTAACTCTTGCACTGGCTCGGATGAGAATCACCAGCCGACTCCCCTCCAGAAATACAGCAGAAACTTGTATTCAGGAGGTTAAAACAGAGCAGCTTTTGTTGAGGATACACACAATTTTTATACATTTTCAGTTAGCCTCCTTGCATGCATAGCCAAATTAAGGCTTGGGAAGTGCTGACACAGTGTCCAATCAGGGGGAGTTCTAGGGAACCAATCAGAGACAGTAATTTAGTCTCCAATCAGAGCACCCCTTTCCAATCCAGGTAAAAGTCATTAAAACACAACTGCTCCCACAGCAGGGGTTGAAAGAGCAGTAAATGTTGCTTGTGAAAAAATATATATTGTAGGGCTTTTGCTGTTGAGTAAAGTAAGGGTACTCCAACTGCTTTTGGGTCTCCACCACTTACTGCAAACCTTTCAGTCAATCTTATCAGAAAAATATTAGATGTTTCAGATTGGGGGGTTGGGTGATTTTAATTAGTTTTTCATCAGTTTTTAATCCCTTAAGGACCAGCGGTCCCAGGGTGTCTGGTCCCTTAAGGACCAAATAGGCGAGTTCGACGTGCCACCCCACGTGACTGATCACGTATGCCGGCACGCCGAACGAGGGACTGAAATAGATCGCTCCAGTCTTGGATCGATCAACTTCAGTCCCCGGTATTAAAAGTACGTGACGTACCAGGACCGTCACTGGTCCTTAAGTGCCGGACCAGCGTGACGGTCCGGGTACGTCACCGGACGTGAAGGGGTTAACTAGCCATTCTTCAACTCATTTCCTCAAGAGTGCTTTGTCAAGATAAACTTTTATTTTTATTTTATTTTTATCTTACAGTTCTGTGATATTTACATATTTGTTAGGACTTGCTTGAATTTGAGGTACTGTGGTTTGTTAAATGAGCTTAAACATACTTTGGCCAACTTATGCTAACAAAATCCTCATTTATTTGAAATAAATCAAAACAGAGGTATAATATTCACCTTACACAGGGATTACAGTTTTCAGGTAATCTGTTTGGATTAGCACAGGATTGTTCTTTTCTTTTGCATATGTTAATGAATGATTTCAGTGACACTTCATATGCTAATGAAGCTCCGTGCTGCACCAGGAGACTTTCACTTTTCCCAGAAATAAAATTGTGAATATTTTCTAAACTACACATCTGCTGGACCTTTGGTTTACATGACATATAGGCAGTTTTGAATGAAGCTTTCCAAATATGTAAATAAATTAAAGGGATAGTAACCCCCCCAGAAAACTTGAAGCCAAAAACTAGTAATAAGCACAACATACCCAACTCCCTTGTTCCCATCTCTCAGACCGTTATGGTTTGAGAGATGTAAGAAAATAAAGTCCTCCGTTCCCTCCCCTTTCTGCCTGACGGCGGCTCTTCAGGAGCGCTGTCATCTCGATATCTCGGTATAATTACTTCATCGGTATGGTCTACAACATGTGCTTGCAAGCCTGGAACACATTTTAGACCATACCCATGAAGCAATTATACTGACATATCTAGATGACAGCGCTCCTGGAGAGCCGCTGTCTGGTCCCGGAAGCAGGATCCACAGGAGCCCAGAGGGGTCTGCAACACATTGCTGAATAATGTATACAAACTATTGTGGCAGACAGTGGGATCCAATATAGATCTGGCAAACCTGCTAGCCTCCACACATAAATGCTCCCACTCTCCAGAAGCTGGAACAAAAATGGATACAATTTATATACCAAGCGCTTCACAGATAGTATAAAAGAGGTCACAATATACTAAATAACTCTCTTCACTCCAATGTAGTTATCACCATAAATTTTAATATAAAATGTAATAAAAATGTAATTAAAATTACAACACTCAAATCTATCCTCCCCAGTCTAAGGCAATGATCTCTATATGGGTCAGAAAAAGGGTGCAAGCAGCATACTGAGGCCTCACTGGACATTAACCCTCAGCTGATCCTCCTCATTCCTTCAGCCCTAAAACTCTCACCAGGCTTGGATGGAAGAAATCTCCTGAAGGCTTCCCTGTGGTAGAGCACACCACTAGTGTACCTGCAGCTCGGTCCCAAAATGAGCTCTCTAGGGACAGGGCCGGATTTACACCTCAGGAGCCTGTAGGCACAGAAATCTGAAGCGCCCCCCCAATTGGCCATCTCCACAATGCTCCAAATCTCCAGATTACCCCCCATATCCATATTGCCCTCACATTGCCTCCATCAGCTCCAACTGTCTTGCCCCCTCTAGCTCCAACCTGCCCCTATCAGCTCCACATTGCCCCCATCAGCTCCAACTGTCTTGCCCCCATCAGCTCCAACTTGCCCCCATCAGCTCCAAGCTCCAACTTGCCCCCATCAGCTCCAACTGTCTTGCCCCATCATCTTCAACTTGCCCCCATCAGCTCCAACTTGCCCCCATCAGCTCCAAGCTCCAACTTGCCCCATCAGCTCCAACTGTCTTGCCCCCATCAGCTCCAACTGTCTTGCCCCATCAGCTCCAACTTACCCCCATCAGCTCCACATTGCCCCCATCAGCTCCAACTGTCTTGCCCCCATCAGCTCCACCTTGCCCCCATCAGATCCAATCTCCACATTGCCCCCATAAGCTCCAACTTGCCCTCACATTGCCATCAGCTCCACATTGTCCCCCCGTACCGTTTCCTACCTCCCTGGTTGTCCAGCGGCAGGAGATGTTTGTGCCACCTTATGCACAGACCTGCAGCTGCTGTTGCACCCCGCGCGGTCTTCTCTTTAGGAATGCAGAGCGCTGGGACATGATGTCATCTCCCAGCATTCTGCATTAGAGCCGACGAGGGGGAGCAACAGCAGCTACAGGTCTGTGCTGAAGAAGGCACAGACCTTAGCAAGCGAGGGGCGGGCCTGGCGGCGGGTTACTGTGCGCGGCGCGGCAGCACTGTAAATATATATATAAAAAAAAACACTGTGAATTTTAAAAAAAAAATTATTTCAGTGGCAGGCGCCCCTCTGTGGGGTGCGTCTGTAGGCAGGTGCCTACTCTGCCTTATGGCAAATCCGGCCCTGTCTAGGCAACACTTTTTGTTACATTAACCCTCAGCTGATCCTCCTCATTCCTTCAGCCCTAAAACTCTCACCAGGCTTGGATGGAAGAAATCTCCTGAAGGCTTCCCTGTGGTAGAGCACACCACTAGTGTACCTGCAGCTCGGTCCCAAATGAGCTCTCTAGGGACAGGGCTGGATTTACACCTCAGGAGCCTGTAGGCACAGAAATCTGAAGCGCCCCCCCAATTGGCCATCTCCACAATGCTCCAAATCTCCAGATTACCCCCCATATCCATATTGCCCTCACATTGCCTCCATCAGCTCCAACTGTCTTGCCCCCTCTAGCTCCAACCTGCCCCTATCAGCTCCACATTGCCCCCATCAGCTCCAACTGTCTTGCCCCCATCAGCTCCAACTTGCCCCCATCAGCTCCAAGCTCCAACTTGCCCCCATCAGCTCCAACTGTCTTGCCCCATCATCTTCAACTTGCCCCCATCAGCTCCAACTTGCCCCCATCAGCTCCAAGCTCCAACTTGCCCCATCAGCTCCAACTGTCTTGCCCCATCAGCTCCAACTTACCCCCATCAGCTCCACATTGCCCCCATCAGCTCCAACTGTCTTGCCCCCATCAGCTCCACCTTGCCCCCATCAGATCCAATCTCCACATTGCCCCCATCAGCTCCAACTTGCCCTCACATTGCCATCAGCTCCACATTGTCCCCCCGTACCGTTTCCTACCTCCCTGGTTGTCCAGCGGCAGGAGATGTTTGTGCCACCTTATGCACAGACCTGCAGCTGCTGTTGCACCCCGCGCGGTCTTCTCTTTAGGAATGCAGAGCGCTGGGACATGATGTCATCTCCCAGCATTCTGCATTAGAGCCGACGAGGGGGAGCAACAGCAGCTACAGGTCTGTGCTGAAGAAGGCACAGACCTTAGCAAGCGAGGGGCGGGCCTGGCGGCGGGTTACTGTGCGCGGCACGGCAGCACTGTAAATATATATATAAAAAAAAACACTGTGAATTTTAAAAAAAAAAATTATTTCAGTGGCAGGCGCCCCTCTGTGGGGTGCGTCTGTAGGCAGGTGCCTACTCTGCCTTATGGCAAATCCGGCCCTGTCTAGGCAACACTTTTTGTTACAAAAATCAATACATCTACATATACAAATATCATGAAACAGGCCCGTGATCCACATGCATCCCAAACAAGCTGGAAACGGATGAACAGCTAACCTTTATACATTGGGGGATGGACACCCGAATAAACCTCCAGCTCCGTTATTGCTGAATGCATTTCACACCCCTCTGCTGCTTAAGCGCTTAAGATAGCCAGGTGGAGTGAGCAGATTTTGTGTCCTGTAGGCCTAATAGCAACTGTCATGTCCGCCTCCATGGATATGACATACAGGTCTGATTGTTAGCTCTTGAACAGAGGCACAAAGGCAAAATCCATACAGGACATTAGGATTTTCTAGCCATAATAAGGTTAGTGTTTGTGGGGTATTATTACTGAGTATTATTTATCCTGTAATTATGGCTTGTGCAGTCAGCTGCAGCTGCACACTGCATTAAAATCAATTCAGAATTGTTTGTAGTTTATGCATCATAGGTGACTTGGAGCACAGTGAATGATGTCACACGGAGGAGGGGCTATCCTGCAAGTTAACATCAGTAAGTATATAGATTCTGTACCTCACTTTACAAATAAATTCATAGTCAATACAAACAACTATAAAATTAATTATTTACGCAAAGAGCTGAGCTAAGAACGAGAGGTCATCCATTAAGACTAGAGGAAAGGTGATTTCGACTAAAACAAAGGCAGGGATTTTTCACAGTAAAGGAGGTAAAGCTGTGGAATTCTTTGCCACGGGATGTTGTACTTGCAAATAATGTAACTGCTTTCAAAAAAGCAATGGATGCCTAACTAGCACAGAACAATATTGAAAATTATGACAGATGGCTTCCATGCAGATAGGATGTTGATCCAGGGAAATATCTGACTGCCATTTGTAGTCAGGAAGGAATTTTTTTTTCCTACTTGGATCTAAACTGGAAATTGCTTTAGTGTTTTGGGGGGGGGTTTTGCCTTCCTCTGCATTAACAAGGGTGATTTGGCATGGGCTGTACTGATGGACGCATGTCTCGGTATCAGTATCCTTCTGACAGTCATATTAGAATCATTCTGCACTTCTCTTACTGAAGCCTTGTACTTGCATTTATGATCCTCCTCCTACTTTCTCTATATATTGTCTTGGTTACTAATTAGATTGTAAGCTCTTTGGGGTAGATCCCTTTCCCAGTGTATGATTCCCTTTGCTGCACTTTTCAGCCTGCTAATAATGCAAAGATTACCCTGTCCTGTATTTTTATATTGTACTATTTACTATTTCTGTAAAGCACTGAGTAGGTGTATTGCACCACATAAATATATATATATATATATATTGCAAACAAACGACAGGGGAGGCAGCACCACAGGGTCTTATTGAAAAAAATTTGTTAATGCAAATACAAAATGTACAGGTCAGGTCAACGTTTCGTTCCTACATCAGGACCTTTCTCCAGACGTCTTGAGAAAGGTCCTGATGTAGGACCAAAACATTGACATGACCTGTACATTTTGTATTTGCATTAAAAAAAATGTTTCAATAAGACCCACTGGTGCTGCCTCCCCTGTCGTTTCTTTGCTATTATTCCATTGAGGACAGTGCACCTGGACAGAATATTTTGTGAGTGCTTCCAACCCCCTCAAGATCGTATATATATTGTGTGTGTCCCTTTAAGAGATATTTATACCATTAGAATCAAATACGTGTGCCATTACTAATTCTATTTACAGAGCAACGTAGAAAGTGAAAATATCTGGAGGAGATGATAATTTGAAAGGACATTTTAAGATAATGTTAAACCTTCTGACAAGACCAGTGTTGATACTGTACATACCCCTTCAAGAGCAAGAGATTTGCATTGCAAACGATTGAGGACTTCTCTTTCATCCAGTAAGGTTAAAAACATATGATATCAGTATGTTACAGTGAAATATATATATATATATATATATATATATATATATATATATAGTATTTAGTGTGATTTAGGATGTCATGAACCTTAAAGGGATAGTAATGTTTCACAAAAACTGCAGCTCCAATTAATATTCATAGCCTTTGGGCCATAGAGAGTGTTATTTCAATTCTGTCAGAGTTGTATTTCAAGAGTAATTGAATGATAAAGTATCCCCCCTCCTGTCCCTTTTACCTAGTGTAAGCACCTCCCCATAGATGTGGAATCTGGTCCCTTGACCAGACAGATCACATCAAGGGACAATCTTCTTACTGTGAGATCAATGAAATCCCTGGCCCCATTGACAGTTTTTTTCCTTATGATCACTGAAGATTGTCCCTCTCTGTGATCCATCCGGACAGTCTTGCTGCTCTGAGGTGAGCAGTGTTACATCAGTAAAAGGGGTGGGAGGAGGATACTTTATCATTCAATTACTCTTGAACTACAACTCTGACAGAATTGAAATAACACTCTCCATGGCCCAGATACTATGAAGATTAATTGGAGCTGCTGTTATTGTGAAACATTACCATACCTCTAATATTTATAAGTTCTTGGAAAGTATATGAAGAAAGCAGATCTAGCCACAAAAATGGAAAAAAGATCACATAGCCAATGCCTAAATTCATATCAATCTGATGGTGATTTTATAGGGTCCACCTTTTGCAGTGTGTACTTGCAGACAATTTCTGAAACTAAAATACTAACCCTTTTCAAAGAATATCCAACTCATTACGATGCAATTCACAGCATACCACTCTACTACTCAATGGGTTAAAGTTTTGGTCCATTAGTGTTGCTTTCAACTGAAATTACAATTGGGGAATTATCTTCAGTATGACAAAATCCTACTTAATCACTCTCAGCTAATGAACATATCCACCTTGAATTGTAAATGAGTATAGATTGTCCTAATCATTTTCTTCTTTAGAGATGGATATGAATTGTTTCCTTGAATGCATTGACATTCTTTCTTAGAATAACTACATCTGAAAAAATTGAAAGGCCACAAGTAATTTACATATTTTGAGCTCCAAATGGATGGCATTTGTACTAATGGAAAGTAGACAGTATAATGTCCCTTTGATCTTGGAACCATGTAATAATAGGTCTTCTCCTCTGATGCTAAGGCCACTTGTGAATCATTTTACCACTTAACATGGGAAAATATAGCTTTAAATCATAAAAGTTTTCCCTGCCAATTTAAGAACTAGCAGAAAAATATACTCTTTTAATTTAAACCAGTGTATAAAAGAGATACTTAGGCTGGTGGATGAGTGATTGAGATGGGTGGAATGAACCTAGGCTTTGACGGGTAATAGTTCAACTAGGATGGTTTTTGGATTGGGGGGTTATTGATTGTGCTATTTGTCTATAGTATATATATCCCTGTGGGCCTTGAATGGGGAGTTATTGATTGGACTCTTTTAATCACATAAGGCAAAATTGGGAATGGCTTAAAGAGACATTAACAATTAAAAGTGAAATTACGTTATGTAATTTAAGTTCCATGTTCTTCCATGTAGTTATTTTATAGTAGATCAATAAAATCTCATCCTAAACTTGCATTTTTTATCCTATATTGGCACATTTTGGGTAATGGTTTTTTCAGGCTCCATATTGAATAATCCTATATAATAATTCGCTAAAATGTGTGTAACGACGCAGTCATGTGCAGTAGAGACTGCCCGCGCCACGGGTGATACAGAGCTGGGCGCTCCGAGTGTCCAGCTCTGTATCAGCCGTGGCGCGGGCAGTCTCCACTGTGTGACTGCCCCGCGACTAGGTGGCAGTGGCACTGTGGCCCGTGTAACGGGCTGTTCAACTAGTATATGTATAATTTGCTAAGATGCGTCACTCCCTGTGTGTGTAACACGCACGGACACAGAGAGCGATGCTTCCAGCGGCAGTGGAGGGAAAAGCACTGGTAGAATGGCACCGCATGGGGATCACCGCATTACCGCCTCTGTCCCCCTCCCCCGCCCCCATGCGCATGACCTACACCCCGTCAAATGACGGGTTTTAACCTAATATATATATATATATATATATATATATATATATATATATATACATACAGTATATATATATATATATGTGTGTGTGTGTGTGTGTGTGTATGTAAAATTAACCCAACGCATACCTCTCTGGCACTCAAAGGTTTTTAAAGGAATACTAACAAGAAAAAACAAAGTGGGTTAAAGCGGAATTACCACCGACACAATCTTTAGCTTCACTAAGTCCCCATCTGGTGACTAGCTGCTTAGTAGCGCTACTCACCAGAATAATTACCTTATTTAATAGATTTCTCCTCTCTTCTATGGCTGACAGTAGCACAGAGCGTGGACATTTTGCCATTGTGACGTCCATGCGCCTGCGATGTCGGTCCCTTTTGGAGCCGGCTGGCTCCTAGCAACGCCTCCAAGACCCGGCTGGGACTGAAAGCGCAGGCGCGCGGACGTCACAATGGCAAGATGTCCGCGCTCCGTCCTGCCTGTCACCCATGGAAGAGAGGAGAAATCTATTAAATAAGGTAATTATTCTGGTGAGTAGCGCTACTAAGCAGCTAGTCGCCAGTGGGGACTTAGTGAAGCTAAAGATTGTGTCGGGTGGTAGTTCCGCTTTAATATAACTTTAAATGTCAAGTTCTGATAGCTAGCATATGCTAAACTTAATTATTTATATGTTAAATCACTAAAAAATCCAAAACTTACTCTTTATCGCTCTTGGAAATCGTTCTGTTCAGAGACCATTTATTTAAAGTTGTTTGTGCTGTTTGTATTGAGCGATGAGCTAACGTCACTTAACCCTTTGAGTGCCAGAGGGGTATGTGACGCGTTGCAGAGCATACCCCTCTGGCACTCACATGGTTAAGTCACTGTTATTTGCACCCAAAGCATTTGTATTGAGAAAGGATGTTATCTTCTATCTGCCCATTTACAGATAACTCTGAACAATCAATGGGAGTCCTGCAAAAAATCAGGAACGGCTGCTGCCACATTTTTTTGTTTTTTTCGTGAAAGTATTTTACCAGGAAGAATACACTGAGATGGTCTCTCGTTTTCCAGTATGTCCTGGACTCAGTTTATCTACCTCTGAAGGGTGAAAGGCTGAGCTGACCTTGCCGGGACTAGAACCTGAAGCCTTGTGGCTTGATCAGATTCTACAGCTGGCGCATTAACCAACATCCCACATCTAATATGTAAGGTTAAAGGGTTAGTAATGTCTTATATAAATAAAAAGTAATTTTGTAGATAATCAAAAAAGAAATCCATCAATGCCACTAGGATCTCTCAAATCTTTATGGTTTGAGAGATACACGGTGATAAAGTTCCACCCTCACTGATGTCAGCTGTGAAGCTGACAGAAGGAGATTCGTGTCTGCCGACTCGATGAGGATCCTCAGCAGAGCCGAAATACCGCAATCTAAACAGAAACACTTCACTGGAACGGTCTACAAAGTGTCTGTTTGCAAGCACACTTTGTAGACCGTTCCAATGAAGTATTTATTTTTAGATTTAGATATTTAGCTCTGCTGAAGAGCTGCCTGCCGGCCCCGGGACCAGGATTTTCTTCTGTCAGCTAGAGGCTGACATCAGTGCAAGGGGAGGGAGGAACTTTAAAATGTTATATCTCGCAAACCATAAAGGTTCGAGAGATCGGACTGGCATCAATGGATTTATTTTTTGATTATCTACAATATTAATTTTTATTTATATAAGACATTACTAACCCTTTAAAATGTAGGCCTTGGAAAACAATTAGGGACGTTTTACAGATACCATCATGAAGCAGAGGGTATTTAGTGTGTATATCCACAGTTCATGTTTAGGTGTGTTCCTTTAAACAAGAAAAAATAATATGAGGTTTGGTGCACCAATATTCGTTAAAAAAGAGGGGTCCTGGGACCCTTTCCTCCCATGATGTGAATATGTGCAAAACTTAAACTCATTTTGATGTCACAGGGAGTGTTGTGGAACCTTAGTCATGTCTGAGAAATTGTTGGATGATAAATCAGCCAATTTAACTGACCAACGATTGTACAAGCAGAAATATTCTTAAAGGGATAGTAATGTTTTGTAATAAAAGCAGCTCTAATTAATCATCATAGTATTTGGACTTTGGAGAGTGTTATTTCAATTCTGTCAGAGTTGTAGCTCAAGAAAAATTCAATGACAAAGTATCCCCCTCCCGCCCCTTTTACTGATGTAACACTGCTCAGCCAGATCAGAAGGGAGGTGCCCAGGTAGACTGCAGAGAGGGACAATCTTCAATTAAGATAAGGGAAAAACCTGAAAAGCTTGTCAAGGGGGGCAGGGCTTTCATTGTTCTCATAGGAAGAAGATTGTCCCCTGCTGTTATCTGTCTGGTCTATGGACTGGATTCCACATCTGAGAAGAGATGACTTACACTAGGTAAAAGGGGCGAGAGGGGAAACTTTGCTACTGAATATCTCTCAAACCATAAAGGTTTGAGAGATAAGACTTATATCGTTCTTCATGTTTTTTTAATGCCTACAAAAAAAAATGAAGTATTACTATCCCTTTAAAGGGTTAGTAATGTCTGATTATAATAACATGTTAAATTGTAGTTATTAAAAAAATACATTAAATGGTGTGAGTCCCATGTCTCAAACATTTATAGTTTGAGAGGTATAACGTTTTAAAGCTCCCCCCTCCTTCCCCTTACTCAGACGTCAGCCTCCAGCATTGTTTATTAGCTTGACTCAGAATGAGAATTCTGCTGTTAGAAAACCATTTTCTATGTCAAGGTTGGTTTTATCTTCTGCCTCTCTTCTGTTGGCTTCATTTGTTTAAAGCAGAAATAAAACATCCTAATAAGACACTTCCCCACACATCCACACCTACTTTAGTATGGAAAGAAAATCCTACTGGCCTTTATGAATATTGCTCATGCAACTTTGTTCAAGAGATAACATCTGCAACTATGGATGTCATGTCCACGGAGGAGGACATGACAGTTGCGGATGGTTTGTCCAAATTGAAACAGCCAGAGTGCATGAACCTGTTTAATACTTTAACCCATTCAGTGCCAGAAGTTTGGGAAAATGTATATACCCTGCTAGCCAGTAACAATTTCAGCATTTTGGTTATCCATCTGTTTAGGTATGATTCTTGTTGGTAGCTTTCTACTTACAGATGGAAAACTATATATTGTTGTTTGTTTTTTATTCGGAACAAATTCAGCTTTTTCGTGAAACCTCACAAAAACTATCTTTCTATATTTCATATAGCTATGATGTCAAATTAAAAAATATAAAAAAAACTTTGATTTTTAGATTTCTACCAGTTCAAATTACTGAAATCTTTGAAAACTATGGAATTTCCTACTGTACTCAATAGCTACTGTTCTTACAAGAAAAATACTACATTGGTATGAGTTGAAATACTGTAGGCGGATACCAAAAGCACAAACCTACACCAGCTACAACCTCAAATTTTTCTCACATTTATTCAGACGTGATATTCTTGTCCATAACTGGTTGTACATAATACAGAAATGAAGAAAAGGTAGACAAAGTAAACTATGTTGGAAAGAAGATAACTCGTGTCCCCCCAGCTACTGATCTCCCAGACAATTTGGCTGGGAGATCAAAAGCGGTGACTCAAGGAAACTTAAAGGCTCCCCTGTTTCCATCCCACCCTAGGTACCAAGTAGGAGTGGGGAGGGATAAGGGAAAACCTTCCTCATCACTGGTGACATGAAGTCACACTCTTGTCTGGAAGTGCAGGTATTATGGCAGCAGGGGAGCTATGCTGCTTCCCTGCATCCCATTTATTGATCTCCCAGCCAAACCATCTGGGAGATCAGCAACTGGGGGAACATCAGTAGGGTCCTCATGCCCTCCATTATATCAGCTTATGCAGTGTCCACATGTCAGCTGTACAACATATGGGTGTAGTTCAGCAGGACAGCTGGCCAGTGCCACAAGTTGTTCAGCCATAGCACTAAAGATTAAGGACCAGTGGTGTGCACAATGCATTCTGAATGGAAACTTTACACATCCCATTTGTTCTTAAAGGGTTAAAATGACCATGTGCGCTGAGCAGAGTTTGGGGTCATGCTATCAACTGTCATGTCTTCCTCCATGGATCCGGAATTAATTGAAAATGTTATTTGTTGAAAACGCAATGGCAAATTAGTAACGGTCGTTAGGATTTTTTGGCCACCAAACATGTAATATTAGGAAGTGTTACTTTTTTTAGTGATAGCAAAGAGTTGAGCCAGTATACATGAAAGGGACCACACACTCTAGTACATACCCTGTAGTGCAAGAACATTATTTATATGTCACAGTGTAAGTACAGAAAATGAGCTGTGCTTTTGAATGTGTTTACTTAATTAAAGTAAAGCATCTTTACCTATATAAAAAAAAAAAATTTTGTTTGTTGATATTAGATAGATTGCATGGACCTTATCACTGACTTCCTGTCTTATGCCTACATTACCTCCCCCACTCACTGACACTGCTCAGCAATGCATTACCCACCTCCCCTAGCATTGACTTCCTGTCTTATCCCTACATTACCTCCCCCACTCACTGACACTGCTCAGCAATGCATTACCCACCTCCCCTAGCACTGACTTCCTGTCTTATCCCTGCATTACCTCCCCTACTCACTGACACTACTCAGCACTGCATTACCCTCCTCCCCTAGCGCTAACGTCCTGCTCTTATCCACACATAACCTCCCCACTCACTGACACTGCTCAGTAATACATTACTCACCTCCCCTAGCACTGACTTCCTGTCTTATCCCTACATTACCTTCCCACTCTCTGACATTGCTCAGCAATCCACTGTCTACCTCCCTTAGAACTGATTCTACATTACAGCCACCTAGCACTGACACTGCTCAGCAATGCATTGCCTGCCTCCCCTAGCACTAGCTTCCTGTGACTTATCCCTACATTACCTCCCCCACTCACTGACACTGCTCAGCAAAGCATTGCCTACCTCTCCTAGGACTAGCTTCAAGTAACTTATCCCAATATTACGTCCCCACTCACTGACACTGCTCAGCAATGCATTACCCACCTCCACTAGCACTAACTGCCCATCTTATACCCAAATTACATCCCTTACTCACTGACATTGCTCAGCAATGCATTACCCACCTCCCCTAGCACTGACTTCCTGTCTTATCCCTACATTACCTCCCCCACTCACTGACACTGCACAGCAATGCATTACCCACCTCCCATAGCACTGACTTCCTGTCTTATCCCTACATTACCTCCCCCACTCACTGACACTGCACAGCAATGCATTACCTGGAAGGTAGCAAACATAGTACCGCTTCGCAAAAAAGATAATAGGGAAGAGTATGGCAACTACAGACCAATAAGTCTTATGTCAGTAGAAGGAAAATTAATGGAAACCATGTTAAAGGAAAGAATTGTTAAATGTCTGAATTTAAAGGGATAGTAATACTTTGTTTTAACTTTATTTTATTTTGCAGGCATTAAAGGGATAGTAATACTTCTTTTTAACTTTATTTTATGTTGTAGGCATTAAAAAAAACATGAATAATGATATAAGTCTTATCTCCCAAACCTTTATGGTTTAAGAGATATTCACAAGCAAAGTGTCCCCCTCCCCGCCCCTTTTACTGATGTAACACTTTTCAGCCAGGGCAGAAGGGAGCTGCCCAGGTAGACTGCAGAGAGGGACAATCTTCAATTAAGATAACAGAAAAACCTGAAAAGCTTGTCAAGGGGGGCAGGGATTTCATTGTTTTCAAAGGAATAAGAGTGTCCCCTTCTGTTATCTGTCCAGTCTATGGACTGTATTCCACATCTGAAAAGAGATTGTTTACAGTAGGTAAAAGGGGCGGGAGGGGGAAACTTTGCTTGTGAATATCTCATAAACCATAAAGGTTTGAGAGATGAGACTTATATCATTCTTCATGTTTTTTTAATGCCTACAAAATAAAATAAAGTTAAAACGAAGTATTACTATCCCTTTAAAAAAACATGAAGAATGATGTAAGTCTTATCTCTAAAACCTTTATGGTTTAAGAGATATTCACAAGCAAAGTTTCCCCTCCCCGCCCCTTTTACCTAGTGTAAGACATCTCTTCTCAGATGTGGAATGCAGTCCATAGACTGGACAGATAACAGCAGGGGACAATCTTCTTCCTATGAGAACAATGAAAGCCCTGCCCCCCTTGACAAGCTTTTCAGCTTTTTCCCTTATCTTAATTGAAGATTGCCCCTCTCTGCAGTCTACCTGGGCACCTCCCTTCTGATCTGGCTGAACAGTGTTATATCAGTAAAAGGGGCGGGAGGGGGACACTTTGTCATTGAATTACTCTTGAACTACAACTCTGACAGAATTGAAATAACACTCTCCAAAGTCCAAATACTATGATGATTAATTAGAGCTGCTTTTATTATGAAACATTACTATCCCTTTAAACGGTATGCAAGATCCCATACAGAAAGTGTTTACAGCAACGAGATATTGTCAAATTAACCTCACAGATTTTTTGACTGAGTAATTAAAATAACAGACCAGAGAGGAGCAGTAGATATAGCTTGTCTAGATTTCAGTAAGGCATTTAACACTGTCCCATATAGAAGACTCATTAATAAATTGCAGTGTTTGGGTCTGGATGAAAAAGTAGTTCAATGGATAAGGCAATGGCTGAGCAAGAGGAGACAGAGCATTGTAGTCAATAGAGAATATTCAGATGAAGGTGGTGTTACTAGTAGGGTACCTCAGGGATCTGGGGCCCATTCTTTTCAATATCTTTATTAGTGATATTGCAAAAGGTGATCATGGTAAGGTATGCCTTTTTTGCAGATGATACAAAGATCTGCAACAGGGTAGACATTCCTGGTGGAATAAGCAAAATGAAAAATGATTTAGGTAAATTAGAAGAATGGATGAGAGTGTGGCAGCTGCAGTTTAATGTTGATAAATGTAGAATAATGCACTTGAGACATAAAGATCCAAAGGCAGAATATAGTATTAAGGGTACTATGTTGTCAGAGACAGCAGAGGAAAGGGATTTGGGAGTAATTATTACTGATGACTTAAAGGCAGGCAGGCAATGTAATAAAGCAGTGGGGAATGCAAGCAGGGTGCTGGGTTGTATAGTTTGGGGCATTAGTAGCAGAAAATGGGAAGTGGTCATGCCACTCTACAGATCTCTAGTTAGAACTCACCTAGAGTATTGTGTACAGTACTGGAGACCCCATCTCCAGAAGGATCTAGATACTCTAGAGAGAATTCAGAGAAGGACTACTAAAATGGTGACTGGTTTACAGGATAAGAAATATCAGGATAGACTAAAGGATCTGAACATATATCACTTGGAGGAAAGAAGAGAGAGGGGATATGATAGCAACATTCAAATACACGAAGGGATTCAACAAAGTGCAGGAGGGAAGTATATTTCAAAGGAGTAAAAATGTTAGGACAAGAAGCCATAGTCTAAAACTAGAGGGACAGAGGCTTAGATGTAATGTAAGAAAGTTTTACTTCACTGAGGGGGTAGTAGATAAGTGGAATAGCCTATCAGCAGAAGTGGTAGATACGTTCAAAAGCCTACCAGCAGAAGTGGTAGAGGTTAATACAGTGACAGAATGTAAGCATGCATGGGATAGGCATATAAGGCTGTACTGAACATAAGAAAAGACAAAGTACCAAATAAGGTTTGAGGTTTTTACAGTAGGAAAATAGACAGACTAGATGGGCCGAATGGTTCTTATCTGCCATCAAATTCTATGTTTCTATGTTTCCCCTAGCACTGAAAGGGCAAATGTCGGTGAGTGCCAGGGGTAACATAGGGCTAAGACAGGAAGTACCCATCGTGATTTCATTAGTATAATCTATATGTTTAAATAACTAAAAACTCATTTTCTTCAAAAATTTTTAAAAAGGCTACTGCAACATGTAAACACATAAAGCTCTTTCAAAAAATAATCTATATGTTTAAATAACTAAAAACTCATTTTCTTCAAAATTTTTTAAAAAGGCTACTGCAACATGTAAACACATAAAGCTCTTTCAAAATTGCTTAACCCCTTAATGATCACTGGAGTGTAGGACCGTCACGGCGGTCCGGCATTTAACCCCTTAAGGACCATTGCCATGCCAGGACCGTCACGGCAGTCCGGCACTTAAGGACCAGTGACGGTCCTGGCATGGCATGGAGTTCAGGGATCCCGGCTCGGCTGCACACCGCTCCGGAAGCCCTGAACCGTAATCTTAAAAAAAAAAAAAAAAAAAAAAAAAAAAAAAGCCCCGTGGTTCTCAAGTGCCGGCCGCGCGTGCACGCGCCAGTCCTTAAGGGGTTAAGGACCAGTGATGGTCCTGGCATGTCATGGAGTTCAGGGCTCCCGGCGTGGCCTCACGCCGCTCCGGAATCCCAGAACCGGAAGTTAATTTTTTTTTTTAAAAAAAAAGCCCCGTGGTGCTCAAGTGCCGGCTGCACGTGCGTGCGCTGGTCCTTAAGGGGTTAAATTATTTTTTAATGAAATAATCACTTTAATCACAACAGTGCCTTGGAACAGAAATGCTAATTCTGGATGTTTTGGAATTTTGCAGCAATTATAATTTGCTACAAACTGGCTGTTGTACCTGTGTCCACTCCCTCTAGCTAAGCATTTAGGGAAAGATGTTCAAAAAGTCGTCATAATGAAAAACTTGTCGGATCATGAGGTGCTGGTAAAAGAAGGACAATATTTCCAGAAGTAAATCCTTCACGTTTGAAAATTCATCTAAAGAATTAAAAATGACGGTAAGATCTCATTGAACATTGCCGTTAAAAATTCTGATCTTAAAAATTCTCTTTGATTTTGTCTTTGTAATGAACATTTTCAAAGAAACAAAGACTTTTTTTGTCTTTGAAAAGAAAAATTGCTTCTCAGTTCTTTAATTTTTCTTCTCCAAGTTCAGACCTTTTTATTATGTCGGGAAAAAAAGACGTTAATCAGACAAAAAAAATGACGTTCAAACGAATATTTTCTTCTGAAAATACCTTACATTATGACGGAAAATTAATCCACACCCACTTTTAAGACGGCTTTTTCTCTTTGACGGAGATGGCGGAATTGGATGCAAAAAATGACGGAAACATGTCTGATAACTGACGGACCGTGGAGTAAGAACTGTTTTATTCTGATTACAGACAATTTCAGTTACCACCACTTTCTGAACATCTGGCCATTAGGGTGAGATGTTCAAAAAGTGGTGGCAACTGAAATTGCCTATAATCAGAACAAAAAAAATTATGCTATGGTCAGACACATTGCCGTCATTTTCTGCATCCAATTCCGCCATCTCTGTCAACGTCAAAAAGACATCCTAAAAGTGGTTGTCGTTTAATCTGCCATCATATTGTAAGGTATTTTCAGAAAAAAATATTCTTTTAACCGACACTTTTTTGTCTGATTTAACGTAATTTTTTCCCAACAAAATAAAAATGGTCTAAACTTTGAGAAGCAAATTAAAGTGCTGTTAGCTGGAGTGAAAAGCAATATTGTTTCAAACACAAAAAATGTATTTGTTTCTTTGAAAATTTTCGTTTCAAAGACAAAATCAAAGACGTTTTTAACAGGATTTTTAAGGGCAATGTTCATCACGATCTTCTTACCATCATATTTAATTCTTTATGACATATTTTCAAACATGACAGTTTTTCTTCTGAAAATATTGTCGTTTTTGTACCAACAACTCACGATCCCTCAGTTTTATCATTATGACAACTTTTTGAACATCTCGACCTTAGACTGATGGACTAAGAAATTGGTGCAATTGTGGAGCAAACCAGCTGCACCATAAGGAACGCATACAATTGTCTATTGATTTAAATGGGTCTTTTAACCCCTTGAATGCTTTGCAGTGTGTTGGTGATCTCTCTCTAGCATTCAAGTAGTTAAAGGGATAGTAATACTTAAAATGTAAAAAACAATATCTTGTAGGGTTTATCCCCCTGAGTAAAACAAGGTTACTGCCACTACTGAGAGGTTTTTTATTTAACCGCTTAGTGACCGGCTGCGCGCATACGTGACCGGCACTTAACGCCCGCCAAACATTTTTTTTTATTTTTTAAAAAGAATCTGGAGTCCCCGAACAGCGTGCAGCCGCGAGGAGACCCGGATTTCCGGGACATATATGTACGTCCTCTGTCCACAAGGGACATCCACTTGGGATGTACATGTACGTCCTCGGGCGGTAAGGGGTTAAAAGTTATTGCAGCTCAAACTTGATTTTTAGATGCAGTGTCACAGTGGCCTGAAATTGTACAGTGGCGGTGTTGCTACACCGTCCTATGGAGATTTATGGTCAACTGACCAGAGCTGTCCATAGGATGGTGTAGCAACAGCGCCACTGTATAATTTCAGGCCACTGTGACACTACATCTAAAAATCAAGTTTGAGCTGTAATAACTTTTGAATAAAGTACCTCACAGCAGTGGGAGTACCCTTGTTTTACTCAGTGGGATAAATCCTGCAACACATTTGTTTTTACATTTTAAGTATTACTATCCCTTTAAAATGTAAAACAAGATGTATTGTTTATTCCCCTGATTAAAACAAGGGCTCTCCCACTGCTGAAAGGTGTTTTGTTCACAAGTGATTACAGCTCAAACTTAATTTTTTTAGGTGCAATATCACAATTGCCTAAAATTGTACAGTGGCGCTGTTGTTACACCATCCTATGGAAATTTATAGTCAACTGACCAGAGCTGTCCACAGGATGGTGTAGCAACAGCACCACTGCACAATTTCAGGCCACTGAGATACTGCACCAGAAAAAAATCAACTTTCAGCTGTAATAAGTTTTGAATAAAACACGTTTCAGCAGTGGGAGTACTCTTGTTTTACTCAGGGTTGTAAAGACTACAACATATTTTTTTTTTACATTTTAAGGTTTACTATCCCTTTAAAAAATCCTTTAACTCAATGAGAATTTTTGTACATTTTTTTTGTCTCTTTTGGTGAAGTCGAGTTGCCCCACAGTTGAACAATTTCTTAGTACATCAGCTTCAGAACGTTTTCGGAGCTGTTCAGCTACTATCAGTGAATATCCAAATTCAATTACCCTTCCGGCTGTTTGCAAATACAAATGGTACCTTCAAGGTTATCAAGGACGTGCGACTACAGACAAATAATACTATTCATAAACATCTGACAACATATTTCAAACTGAGCCGGTGAAATGATAATAGAAAACATCATAAAATGCAAATTTTGTATTCAGACAGATGTAATCTAGATAAGGAATCATTTTGTGTTATGTTTGATGTGACAGAACATTGGATAACGAACAAATAAAACTGTTGCATGGTTAATTTAAAAAAAAAAAAATACATTTCATAGGCTGTTACCACTAAAATAAGATTATACACTGGTATAGGTAGGGACGCAATGAAATGGTTTTGTGAAATGGGTAGATGGGAGTCATCTGCAGTGCAATGATGTATTGAAATTCTGCATACAGGAGAGAATCATGCACAAGGGGGTTATGCACTAAGGTGTGATAAAGAGGTGATAAAGTGGAGATGACTTCTCCAGTGATATCACTTCTTATGTTATTTTGTGGCGTCTATGCAGTAAGATCTCCAAGACTTAAAGGAGCAGTAAACGTTTGTTATGAAAAATATATATTGTTGGGATTTTCCTACTGAGTAAAATAAGGGTACTCCCACTGTAGAGAGATTTATATTTCTAGAGTTATTACAGTTTAAACCCATGTATTTTTTTACATTACCAGTGCCCTCTACTGGTCAACTTCTAATTACAATTTCTGTTAGATTCTAATGGAGAGGAAAGTCAGAGACATACAGTTCTCCATAGAATGTGAAGGAAACTGCTGAGTCACTTCCTGTCAGTTAGAACTATCAGGAAGTAAACACGGTAAATTCACTTCCTGATTATTTAAACTGCTAAAAATGTTGAATAAAACATCTGACAGTAATGGGAGCGACCTTGTTTTATTCAGCAGGAAATGCTCTATAAAATATGTGTTTTCATAAAAAAAAAAGTTTACTGCTCCTTTAAGAAATTTTAGTGAATTTGCTCCATAGAATAACACAGGAACTGGAGAAGTGATATCACTGTAGAAATTATCTCTGCTTTATCACCTCTTTATTATGACTTAGTGCATCTCCCCCCCCCCCCCCCAGTTCTCCGGCACCCTCACCCTCCATCAGTCAATGAATGAGTCAGTCTGTAGTCTACACTTATACCTGGGACCTCACAGGATCTAACCCAGAGACACTGGATTTCAGATTGAATTACCAGGGAGTTATGCAAGGTGTGATAAAGAGGTGATAAAGAGGACATAATGAGGGAGATTCACTAAGCGATGATAAAGGGGTGATAAAGAGGTGATAAAGTTGAGATAACTTCTCCAGTGTATTACTTCTCCCATTCATATTATTCTATAGAGTCTATGCACTAAGATCTCCAAAGTTGAAGAAATCTTAGTGTATTGGCTCCATAGAATAACATAGGAACTGGAGAAGGGATATCACTGGAGAAGTCATCTTCTCTTTATCACAGCTTTATCACCGCTTAGTGAATCTCCCTCAACATCTCCAGTGATATCACTTCTTCAATTCCTATAATTATTCTATGGAGCCTATGCACTAAGATCTCCAAAACATAAGACATGTTAGTGAATTGGCTCCATACAACAACATAGGAATTGAAGTGATAAACTGGAGAAGTCATCTCCGCTTTATCTCCACTTTATCACCGCTTAGTGAATCTCACCCCAGAAGAGATGCACTAAGATGTGATAAAGAAGTGATAAAGTTGAGATTACTTCTCAATTTTATCACTTCTCCAATTCCTATGTTATTCTATGGAGCCAATGCACTAAGATTGACTAAGTTTTAGAGAAGTTATTGCACAGAATCCATGGAATAACATAGGAATTGGAGACGTGATATCACTGGAGAAGTTATCTCCACCTTATCACCTCTTTATCACGCCTTGGTGCATAACCTTCCAGATGTCCTTGATAGTCCAACAGAATTATTTGTTGGCTAATCACAGAGCAATAGGTGTAATGAAACCATTTTAACTTTTATTGTTGAATTTAGCTTCTACCTCTTGCCTTATGGGAAAAAAAAAGTCCTAGCGGGTCCTTGTGCCTTCCTTCAAGAGATAACTTCTTAATTCAGTTCTGGATGCCATGTTCATGGAGGTAGACATGGCAGTTGCACAACCCTCTGGTCCTGACACCTGGCATTCATTCGTGAGGTGAATTTTTTAACATCAGACTTTGTGGTGGGGCATCAGGACCCCTCCTGTTTCCCCCCCAGCTACTGATCTCCCAGCTGACACAGGGGAACAAGATGGCTTCATTTCTTCCATCCAACCAGAATTACCAGGTAGGAATGGGTGGTTCTGGAACCTCTTGCATGTCAATGAGGGAAAGCCTCCCACATTGATGTGAAAGGGTTTCACGTTCCCTCCCACTCCTACCCGGTAGTTCTGGTTGGATGGAAGCAGGGGTGCTCTCTTGCTCCCCTGTGTTGCCTCTATTGATCTCCCAGCTGAATTAGCTGGGAGATCAGTAGCTGGGGGGGGGGATCAGGAGGGGTCTGGATGTCCCAACTCGAGATCTGTTGTTTGTTTTTGTTTTTTCACTAAGAACATATCTTTTAGGCCTTTGAGTGTCAGAGAGGTATCCAATGCATTGCTCTGGCACTCAAATCCTTGCCTGCTATGAAGTAATCAGTGGTTGGCTGAGAAGGCAGGGATAAGCCACGGTGGTTGGTAGTGGACAAATCAGCGATGTGTGTGACGCCCCCTGACAATGAACCTGAAATACTTAGAACTGTATTTATATACTAGCAATAGTGACATGATTTGCCCATTTGTGTCCTGGGTTCCTACTATCCATGCTTATAACTAAAGATGTTATCCCTTGAACAAAAGCAGAAGGACAAAGTTCATAGGGGTCATTAGGATTTTCTGGGCATAGTAAGGTAATTGGTGATTATTACTACTTCCCCTTTAATAAAGGTTTAGATGATCTGGCACCAATAGGACATTTTGACAGAATATTTATGTATTTAATAGTGAATCGTCACCATGATGTACTTCAGAATGAGCTGATGTTTAATCCTATTAGTGCCAGAGAGGTGCCAATGTCAGTCAAAGGGTTAAATACAAGAAACAGGCAATCTGCTTGTAATTTAACAGCCTATATTAATTAGTTCTGAAAACAAAAAAATACAGTGATGCTTGTGATGATCCTGATCATTTTATTATGGTACGGAAAAGCAGTAAAATTCTGGAGCAAAACACCTGCACCATAAGTCTGAAACGATTCAGCAAATTTCCATTCATCTTAACCCCTTGAGTGCCAAACCGGTGTCCAAAGCATTGCACAGATGTTAACCCCTTGAAAGCTAGGAATATAAAAAGGATCAGTATCTGTGTGAGCTTGGGCTTCACCATAAGGTTGTGGGTAAGCATGTCATACAATGATCAAAAGACATCTCTGACGACCTCCAAAAGGCAGTTATTGTTGTTCATAGGTCTTGAAAGGGCTACAAAACTGCTGCTAGGCATTTATTGCTCCAAATAACCACTATCAGATAGATAGTCTACAAATGGTGAAGGTACCAGAGTCATGCTACCAAGGAGAAGTCATCTTTTCAAAACCGCTTCAAAAGCAACCTAGTGCACCATCCAAGTCAGGGAATACCACATGGTAACATCTAAGGATCTGCAGACCGCTCTCTCCTTGGCTAGCATGAGTGTTCATGACTCAATGATCAGAAAAATACTGAACAAGAATGGTGTTCACGAGATGATAGATGGGTGGAAACCACTTATCTCTAAAAAGATCATTGCTGCCGATCTGAAGTTCACTAAAGATCACATCGATGATCTACAAGTCTTCTGGGACAATGTACCCTGGACAAATGAGTCAAAGGTAAAGTTTTTTTGACCTCAATAAGAAGCACATTATCCTTGGCAGAAAAAAACAATGAATTGTAACAGAAGATTCTCATCCCAGCCATCAAGCTTGGATGGTTAGGGTTTCTTTCATGACACGGGCCTTGGATGACTTGTCATCATTGACACAACCATGAATGCTGCAGTGTATCAGAATATTCAAGATGAGAATGTCAGGCCATCCATCTGTGAGCAGAAGGTGACCCAAAAGTGGATCATACAACAAGTCAATGATCCTAAACACACAAGCAGATCTAGGAAAAAATGGCTGCTGAAGAAGAAATTCCATGTTTTGGAATGGTCTTTTTCAAAGTCAGGACCTAATCTCCATCAAACTAAGTAGGAACTAAAACAAGCTGTCTATGCAAGAAAGCCCTCAAACGCCATACACTGAAATGGGCCGAAATTCCTCAATACCAGTGTGAGAGACCAAACAGCCGTTACGGGAAATGCTTACTCGAGGTCATTGCTGCTCATGGGTGTGCCAAGTACCGAATCTGAAGGTTCACATACTTTTTCACACATGGGCATTGAATGTTGAATCAGTTGGTGGATACATAAATGTTGACAATGCTTTATGCTTGCTTTGCCATTTGTTTAATGAGGTTATTGCAGGTGTTAAATATGTGACCAATCTAAGTCTTTTCTCACTACTGTGCTGAAAGAGAAACTGACAGTTATATAATTTATATATAGCACTTTCCCTGATTATCTGGAGCACTCAATACAGTCTGCTGAGGGAGTGAATACCCAGTGTTGTCAGGGCCAGATTTACATCTCAAACACCCCTAGGCACAGTACCCTCTGGCGCCCTTAGCCCCGCCTTGACCCCACCCTAGCCACACACCCTAATTTAACCACACCCATCTATTGGTCAGTCTGTAGTGTATTATACTTTATTTTGCCAGTAAGCAATTGAGACTGTTTTGTGTGTCAGATATCCAATACATCTTTGTGTTTGGAATATAGTAACCTCAACCAACATACACCACATATGGAATTTTCACTTTTATTTTTATTGCCATGATGGAATAAAAGTAAAAATTCCCTATGTGGTGTATGTTGGTTGAGGTTCCTATATTCCAAACACAAAGATATTCATTTCGTATAGTATTGGATATCTGACACACAAAACAGTCTCAGTTGTGTATGATGCCATCAGTCACTCACTTTAAAGCTCTTGAGACAGGCAGTGACTGAAATGCTGATGTCTAATACTGCTTGATGGCTGCTATCTCTGGTCTCCTCCTTGCTCTAGTTCACCCTCTGCATCACTGCTCCACTCCTGTTAACACATATTTAACCCCTAATCTGCCTCCTCCAGTTGCTACTACAACAGAGTGATACGCTTAGCTGGAGCGCTTCCGTGTATTATGCAACCATTAAGTAGGCGACATATTGTCATGTCTCCATTTTGAGCATGGTGACTTAGTTAAAAGGTCTCCTCTTAAGGGGGGCCAATATGGTGGTGGTGGGGGGCCCGTGGCACTTCTTGCACCAGGTCCCAGAGGCTTCTAGTTACGTCTCTGCCTGCACTGTAATATCCTAACACTGATTTTGTTGTTCTCTTGACCCCATAAATGAACATGCTTCCTCTGACAATGCAAGTTTCAGCGTGTGAGATTCTGTAATCTTTCTATAAGGTGTGGAATGCTATTTGTCTCTCTTTTTGACTAAATTTACACTTGTCTGGCAGTGGAATGAGAGTCCTGGTGACAGTGAGCAGGGAAATCAGTCTATAGCTCAGCTGGAGGCCCCCCAGAGGATTTGCACGTACATTGCAAGAAGAAATGGAAGGCAATGTTTCAATGCACCTGTTTTATATTGTAAGGAAAATGAATGAAGTCACAGAAAAGATCATGATAGTAAAGTATATAACATGTAAAAATCCTCCTATATAATAATTCCCTAAAACGTGTGTAACGACGCAGTCATGTGCAGTACAGACTGCTGCGTGTGCTGCAGTCATGCTCAATAGGGACTGCCCGTGCAGCGGCTGATACAGAGCTGGACACCCCGTGACCGGCTGGCAGTGGCACTGTGGCCCGTGTAACGGGCTCTTCAACTAGTAAGATAATAAAAAACACAGGATCAAGTTAACATACAGATGCAGTATTATCTAGTGTATGAATTCTATTCACAGTACTTGATCATAGGAAACATTTTAAAGAAACGCTAACACTTTAATTTGAAATTGGGCTATATGATTGTAACCCTTTAAGGATCAGTGGGTTGTGCAACGCATTGCTCTGGCATGTGTTGCAAAACCCTCTGGTCCTTAAAGGGTTAAATAACCTGTATTTTCAGCTAGCAGAGCCAATTTACAACACTTCTGGGGACCGGGTGCAATTTAAAGTATCAGGCCTGCTTAAACAATTGAATACTATTGAGGTCTCCAACACATTGTGAAGTACCAAGGGGTTAAATAACGTCCATCTGTCCCCCCACTAAAAGTGTTCACTTATATCACATACCTCCCAACATTTCAAATTGCCAAAGAGGGACAATTGTGTTTTAGGGGGTGTTGCTGGGGGTGTGGCCGGTGGGCGGGGCATTAACAAGAATTTTTAGCCTATTTCATGACCTATTGACACCTCCTTATGTTACCTAATAAATGACTTATAACAAGATCAAAGTATTTTATTTAAGCATACTAATTTCTGATCACATATACTGATGTTTAAAGAAACAGTAATGTGAGTTTTATTCCGGTGGAGCAATATGATACACTCCTATACACAAAACACAATCTGATCTCCTAAAAAGAGGGATATTAGGGTGGGAAAGAGGGACAGTGGGATTTGGGTCTAAAAGAGGGACTGTCCCTCCTAAAGAGGGACACTTGGGAGGTATGATATCAGCATCACTCAATTTTGCGCAAGAACCCTAGTACCTATAAATTATATTTCTCAATATAATTTTAAATATCATGTACATAAAAGTTTGATGTTTATGTCCATACCTGGGAACTCTTTTTGTGGACTCCCCAAAGAGTCCTGTGGTGCTGCTGGGGGAGAAAAATGATGCGATCTGTGTCAAAAGGGGTGGGGTTTAATCGTGAGTGGGGCAGAGCTTCTAAAATGAAAAAATATGATGTATAAAGCTGGGGAAGGAGGAGAAGTGGGCGGACAGTGGAAGGAACACACTGGGAAGGCGTAAATGTGGGCAGAGTTTTATTAGAAAGTCCCCACATCTAGAGAATAAGCCGCAGACTTCGGTTCAGGCTGCTAATTGGGCAAATCCGGAGCTATGTTTATGTTATGTTAGATTCCTTTGAATGCCTGAGAGGGGTACGCCACACAATGGTAAGCAGGGTTAATACATGTGCATACTACCCTCTGTCAATGTCATTCAATGTTAGTCCTCGGATCACATCAACAGGTCCTCTAATTCACACGAGTGATCAACGGCTTAGTCATTTTGATTCAGCTGCCTGTGCATTCATAGGGATATCCTGAACACCTGACCTGTTGACTTATCCTGATGATGGAGATGAGAATCACTGGCCTATATAGACATTATATATATATATATATATGCTGTTTTCTGTGAACACATGTATTGCGTATATACATATAGAGAGAGATAGAGATCTCTGTTGAAGCCTGGCTCTAGATCACACCTCCTCACAGAAGGCATTGGGTTTCAATAGACCTGAATAACTTTATTGTTTTTATCAGATTGTAAACTGAAACGATTAGAAGAGGACTGCATGAGAGAGCAAAACATTTAAAGGAGCAGTAAACTTTTTTATGAAAATGTATATGTTATAGTGCTTTTCCTGCTGAGTAAAACAAGGTCACTCCCACTGCTGTCAGTTTTTATTCAGAAGATACAAAAGTTGAAATAATCAGGAAGTGAATTTACTGTGTTTACTTCCTGATAGTTCTAACTGACAGGAAGTGAATTTACTGTGTTTACTTCCTGATAGTTCTGACAGGAAGTGACTCAGCAGTTTCTACTACATTCTATGGAGATCTGCATGTCACTGACTTTCCTCTCCATTAGAATGTAACAGGATAACTAATTGGAATTTGATCACTAGAGGGCACTGCTAATGTAAATAAACATGGGTTTAAACTGTAATAACTCTGGAAATGTTCATCTGTCAGCAGTGGGATTATCCTTATGATACTGCCCTACAATACATAACAAGTTTACTGCTCCTTTAAAACATTGTATTTACATACGCATGACTGCTGTGTGAAGGATACCTATGTAAGTTCTGTTAAATAAACTGAGCCACTAATTCCTATGGTGTAGTTGCCCTTTACGCTCTTATAACGGCCCTTACTACTGTTAGCTTCTCTCTTTTTCTGTGAAGTCACAGTAGTCGCTGTATGCAGAGACGGATTTACCAAATGGCAGAGTAGATAAAACTCTGAAGAGTTCCTAAGCTGCGCTGGTCACGCCCACATTCTGAATTGTGGGTGTGGTCAGAGCAATCTCATTGCCCCTGCACCAGTTTTATAACCTTTTTACAAGCTATTATTTAACCCCTTGGATGTCAGAGTCTCTAGCATCCAAGGGGGTTAAAAGCATGTTTTTTTGTCCTTGCTTGTTATAGGCTAAGGATATTTTCTGTGCCAGGATGGGGCTGGGGGCAGAGTCATGTGAGGAATGGAGGTGTGGGTGGAGCTAAGGACACCTAGAGTGCCTTGTCTGGGGGAACCTGCAGGGGAGGGCTGGCAACTTGTGGCCTGGGGGAAGTAAGGCAAGTGATACCATCTAGCTTACAACTGAAATGGGGTTACACTAGTGCTAATACAGAGTTTATAATTTAAGCAAAACTACACTAGTGATACTATAGAGCTTACAAGGGAATTGGGTTATACTGCTGGTGTAGCTCCATTTAGATTGTAGCTCTGTAATATCACTTGGGTAGTTCCATTTCAATTGTAAGATCTGTGGTATCACTAGAGTAACTCCATTTATAGCAGAAAGTGGGAGATTGAGTAAGGCTATGGCCCACGTGCCCAGGCATATAACTGGCCCTGGGGGCAATTGGCCCACTGCGTCCCAGGCTAGCCTTCCCCTGGGAACCTGGGATGTAAATCCAGCCCTGACTGTATGTTCTTCCCTCCCTCTTTTTATACAACTCTGCGGAATAGGCTGGCATTCAATAAATGAAACATAATAATATATTAGTAGCTATATGCTGTTAATACAGACATAAAGTTGTATGGTTTCCATCCGAAGGTAATTTCCTTGTCAGCTGCTTGTGCACTAGAACTGTGACATCAGCATTGGCCTAGTTTGTCTTAGCCTGGAGCTGATGCTGATTTAATTAAATGTATCTGCTCTGGGACATAACCTGTTTTCTCTTCTCTGTCTCTCTTTAATAAGGGGGTAAGCAGGTCGCCGGATTGTTGCTTTACTCCATTGAGAGAGAACGGTCCCATGAAGGTATGGGGGGTTTTCCACCCTAAATCAGGACCTGGAATCAAGTTCCTGAACCTACGCCTGACTAATGTCAGTTTACAAAGTTACATACAATAAAATTCCTTCCCTTAATGCCAGTTGTGCTAAGGGATGGATAATACAGAAGCTCGTGGGCATTTTTAGGGTATCCTCTATGCCTGCTTTGAAATAATATATTATCCAAGACATAAAGGACATGGCACAAGTGTTCTCCATTTCTCTGCACACGCTGTGGGACTGGCAAAAGGGGTCTTGCTGTCCTTAAAGTTCTAATGATGGCAGAGATTGCCTCTGGTATGCACTACATCACTCATACACTGTAATGAATACCCCTAATCGAAGCCACTGGAACACACTGTATCAGTCATACACTGTAGTGCACACCCCTTACCACAACCACTGGTACCCTCTGTATCACTCATACACTGTAGTGCACACCCCTTACCACAACCACTGGTACCCACTGTATCATTCATACACTGTAGTGCACACCCCTTACCACAACCACTGGTACCCTCTGTATCACTCATACACTGTAGTGCACACCCCTTACCACAACCGCTGGTACCCACTGTATCATTCATACACTGTAGTGCATACCCCTTTCTGCAGCTACTGGTACCCACTGTTTCACTTATACACTGTAGTGCATACCCCTTACCACAACCACTGGTACCTACTGTATCACTCATACACTGTAGTGCACACCCCTTTCTGCAGCTACTGGTACCCTCTGTATCACTCATACACTGTAGTGCACACCCCTTACCACAACCACTGGTACCCTCTGTATCATTCATACACTGTAGTGCACACCCCTTTCCACAACCACTGGTACCCTCTGTATCATTCATACACTGTAGGGCATACCCCTTACCACAACCACTGGTACCCTCTGTATCATTCATACACTGTAGTGCACACCCCTTACCACAACCACTGGTACCCATTGTATCATTCATACACTGTAGCGCACACCCCTTACCACAACCACTGGTACCCTCTGTATCACTCATACACTGTAGTGCACACCCCTTACCACAACCACTGGTACCCACTGTATCACTCATACACTGTAGTGCATACCCCTTACCACAACCACTGGTACCCTCTGTATCACATATACACTGTAGTGCACACCCCTTACCACAACCACTGGTACCCTCTGTATCACTCATACACTGTAGTGCACACCCCTTACCACAACCACTGGTACCCACTGTATCACTCATACACTGTAATGTACACCCCTTACCACAACCACTGGTACCCACTGTATCACTCATACACTGTAGTGCACACCCCTTACCACAACCACTGGTACCCACTGTATCACTCATACACTGTAGTGCACACCCCTTACCACAACCACTGGTACCCACTGTATCACTCATACACTGTAGTGCACACCCCTTACCACAACCACTGGTACCCTCTGTATCATTCATACACTGTAGTGCACACCCCTTACCACAACCACTGGTACCCACTGTATCACTCATACACTGTAGCGCACACCCCTTATCACAACCACTGGTACCCACTGTATCACTCATACACTGTAGTGCACACCCCTTACCACAACCACTGGTACCCTCTGTATCATTCATACACTGTAGTGCACACCCCTTACCACAACCACTGGTACCCTCTGTATCACTCATACACTGTAGCGCACACCCCTTATCACAACCACTGGTACCCTCTGTATCACTCATACACTGTAGCGCACACCCCTTACCACAACCACTGGTACCCACTGTATCACTCATACACTGTAGTGCACACCCCTTACCACAACCACTGGTACCCACTGTATCACTCATACACTGTAGTGCACACCCCTTACCACAACCACTGGTACCCTCTGTATCATTCATACACTGTAGTGCACACCCCTTACCACAACCACTGGTACCCTCTGTATCACTCATACACTGTAGTGCACACCCCTTATCACAACCACTGGTACCCTCTGTATCACTCATACACTGTAGTGCACACCCCTTACCACAACCACTGGTACCCACTGTATCATTCATACACTGTAGCGCACACCCCTTATCACAACCACTGGTACCCACTGTATCACTCATACACTGTAGTGCACACCCCTTATCACAACCACTGGTACCCACTGTATCACTCATACACTGTAGTGCACACCCCTTACCACAACCACTGGTACCCACTGTATCACTCATACACTGTAGTGCACACCCCTTATCACAACCACTGGTACCCACTGTATCACTCATACACTGTAGTGCACACCCCTTACCACAACCACTGGTACGCTCTGTATCATTCATTCACTGTAGTGCACACCCCTTTCTGCAGCTACTGGTACCCTTTTATAGCATGCTCTGCGGGACACCCCTTTATATCATGCCTGCGGGAAAAGAAGAGATACCTGCCATGTGTTGAGAGGAAAGTCTTCCCATTAATTTCAATCCAATGACCTGGGTGAAAAAAGTGGAAAATAGCCACTTACTGTCCAAAAATGTCCCATTTCTGCGGGAAGTGCCATTATTCTCATGTTTCACTTTTGAGGTGAAAGGTTTCACCCACCTCTACCTACCACCTCTGCTGGGAGGCTGCAAAGTACATCTGCGTTTTCCACCCTCTAACATGAGATTGTGACCTTTAGCTCTAGTATAACCAGAATGCTTCCTATTACTTTTTTACATAGTGGCAAAAGAGGTAAAACTATATTCCCATCCTGTACATTTTTATACTTTTTTAAACATGTAGCCTGTTGATTCTTGCAGCAACTGGGTGATACTGCACACTTTTCTAATGAACATTCCTCAATATATATATTCGTATCTAGAACATATACCTCTTTTCTTCTTTCTGCAACCCAAATGCATAACATTACATTTATCTATATTAAAGGGATAGTAATACCTGAAAATAAGTTTATTTTATATTGTAGCCCTTAAAAAACCACGAAAAATGATATAAGTCTTATCTCCCAAACCTTTATGGTTTGGGAGATATTCAAAAGTAAAGTTTCCCCTGAAGTGACGTCATTGCTCCACCCTTCAGATTTGGAATCCGGTCCTGGGACTGGCTGTGCCTCTCCAGAAGTGCTGAGATCATGATCTTTAAAAAGAATTTCTTAATTGGAATGGTCTACAAAGTGTGCTTTCAAGCCAGGCACACTTTGTACACAGTTCCAATGAAGTAGTTCTTTTCAAAGATGTGATCTCGGCACTGCTAAAGAGCTGCCGGTTGCTATGTGGACCGAATTTCAAATCTGTCCACTAGATGGCAGACTTGGCTGAAACAGCAAGGAAAAGTGAACTATACTATATTTTACATATGAATATCACCCAAACCATAAAGGTTTGGGAGATAAGACTTATATCATCTTTCATGGATTTTAAGGGCTACAATATAAAATAAACTTATTTTCAGTAATTACTATCCCTTTAAAGGGATAGTAATACTTTATTATTACTATCCCCCATACTGTAGATATTTGTAAAATAATTTAATAGCCCCCAGGTTCATCTCTCAAACCTTTATGGTTTGAGAGATAACCGAAGGCAAAGTTCCCCCCTCCCTCCCCCTTCCCTGTAGTTAGCGTTGTGCTGACTGCAGGGGAAGTCTGTCGTACGACAGGCTCGCGGCTCTGCAGCTGAGCCGAGATCCCGATAGTGAAAAATAATTATTTCACTGAAACGGTCTTCTACATGTGCTTGGTTTGTGCTTGGTTTGCAAGCACATTTAGAAGACCGTTTCAGTGAAATAATTCTTTGTCACTAACGCGATTGCGGCTCTACTGCAGAGCAGAATGATGAAAGTCAGACCGGATATCCCTGCAGTCAGTACAACGCTGACTTCAGGGAAGGGGGAGGGAGGGGGGAACTTTGCCTTCGGTTATCTCTCAAACCATAAAGGTTTGAGAAATGAACCTGGGGGCTATTAATTTATTTGGCAAATATGTACAATATGAGGGAGAGTAATAATAATGTATTACTATCCCTTTAAACCTAATCTGCCACTTTTCCTCCCATTCAATCAGGTTTATCCAAATCTTCCTGAAGATAGAAAATATCCCACTCTGTATATATGTTCTTGCACAGTGTACTAGTATCAGCAAAGCCTGAGACACTATTTTCCAAGCTCACTTTAAGATCAATAATAATCAAACCTAACTCTGAGATATTCCACTTACAACTTCATGGTAACTTGAAAAGGTTCTATTTACAACAGCAATCCATAGTCTATCATTTAACTAGTTCTGCATCCATGCACAGATAGCACCTTCCAAGCCAAAGCCTTTTAAATTATGCCGTAACCTTTTGTGAGGCACAGTATCAAAGGCTTTTTCAAAATCCAAGTATACTATAGAAACAGCAATACCATTGCTGAAGTTACTATTTATCCTTCCACAGAATGCAAGTAAATGTGTTTGAAATTATCTATTCTTCATAAAGCCATGCTGGCTCTCATTAATAATAGTTCTAGTCATCACATAACCCTAAATACTAATGCTAATAATCCTTACGCTATTTTGCCGATTACAAAAGTCAAACTAACAGTTATATAATTTTGTGGTTTACATCTTGCCCCCTTTTTGTATAATGAAACTACATCTGCATTCCACCAATAACAGGACACTATGCTGATGACATTGAACCAATAAATCATACACAAAATGGCCTTGCAGTAACTGACCTAATCTCCTTAAAGGGATAGTAATACTTCATTTTATCTTTATTTTATTTTGTAGGCATTAAAAAACATGAAGAACGATATAAGTCTTATCTCTCAAACCTTTATGGTTTAAGAGATATTCACAAGCAAAGTATCCCCCCCTGTTCAGCCAGATCAGAAAGGAGGTGCCCAGGTAGACTGCAGAGAGGGGCAATCTTCAATTAAGATAAGGGAAAAACCTGAAAAACTTGTCAAGGGGGGAAGGGCTTTCATTCTTTTCATACAAAGAAGATTGTCCCCTTCTGTTATCTGTCTGGTCTATGGACTGGATTCCACATCTGAGAAGAGATGGCTTACACTAGGAAAAAGGGGCGGGAGGGGGAAACTTTGTTTGTGAATATCTCTTAAACCATAAAGGTTTGAGAGATAAGACTTATATCATTCTTCATGTTTTTTTAATGCCTGCAAAATAAAATAAAGTTAAAACGAAGTATTACTATCCCTTTAAGTTCCCTTGGGCATATGCCATCAGATCCAAGTGTTTTATTCACCATAGAGTTTCCCAGTCTTTTTTGGACTTAGACCTCAGTAAGGCATGTACAAGATGGAGAAAATATTGTGATTCTCCATGTTTGCCCATAGTCTGTCATTGCTGTTTCCTTTGTATATACAAACATGTGTTTAAGGTGTCAACCATTGCATTGTCTTCACTAATTAATTACCCCATCTTATTTTAAAAGGTCCAAATATCAAACTTCATACTTTTGGAATTTATATACTTGCAGAAATGCTAAGGATTGATTTACTTTCTGTTGCCTTTCTTTTCTCATTTTTAATTTTAGTTATCCTGTTTGCTAGTTTGCAGATTTTATTGACTTCTTTATATTTTTTAATTATGTGCCTGACCCTACTGACCTAAACAAATTAAAATCTTAGTTCTTATTCTTCATTTCTCAGGGAACTTCTTTTTTAAGCCACATTGTTGTTATTTTGTTCCTCTTGCATTTAGTCCCCAATAAAATATACTGACATGTATATTTATAGAAAAGCCGTTTGAACAAATTCCATCTTTCTTGTGTGTTTTATTTTTATCTCTGAAGATAACATCCCGTTGAATGTTCTCTGATACTACTTTTGACATTGTAAAATTATGCTGTACTGGAACCCTTGTAGTTGAACAAATTTCATACCATTTTATACCATTTCAGAGTTGCTTGAGATCACTAGGTCCAGCAATGCCTCATTTTTAGTTGGCTCCTCTTCTAGTTGGAACATTTTATCATTAAGCATACTTATAGAATAATTTCACATTGTGTCTAAATAACAGCAGTTTCAGTGTAGTTAAGATTATGTTGATTACATTTGACAATGGAGAAACACCAGTTGGGCTTCTTCAAACTCCCCAGTATTAGATGGCTTATAGCAAATGCAGTACTTCTCAGAATCTGTTTATTATATGTGCCTGCAGTGTGTATTTCAACACTCATCACCATTACATTCTCACTGGACCATCCTATATAATAATTTGCTAAAACGTGTGTCACGCTGCAGTCATGTGCGGTAGAGACTGCCAGTGACGAGGCTGATACAGAGTGGGGTGATCCAAAGGAGCGTCTTGCTTTGTATCAGCCGTGGCGCGGGCAATCTCTACTGACCATGACTGCCCCGCAACTGGCTGGCAATGGTACTGTGGCCCGTGTAACGGGCTGTTCAACTAGTTAATTTATATTTGCCCTGATACTAGGTGTTAAGTCTTGCATCACATACAGTCATATCCCTCCATCCCATTTATTTGCCCTATCCCTCCTAAAATGTTAATATCCCTCTAGATTGACTGCCAGTGCCCAGTCATATGTATCATCCAACCAAGTTTCTATAACTTATCTTTTACTTAGTTGCTATATCTGAGGAAAATTAATTATATCAGTTTGTTTCTGTGGACTGCAGACTAACAAAGCAGCCTATTTTTGTCATTTACAGGGTGAGATCAGAGATAATTTACAGGGTTACCATGAAGTCAGAGGGAATTTAACCTGTGCCAAAATGCTTTTAAAATAGATCCATCATTCAGGTTATTATTGTGTGGGATTTTCAGTTAGTTCACAAAATGCTTAGTGCTAGTTGATAGCTGGAGAGTGGTAAATTCTAGAGAAAGAAAATTGACTTATTATTCCAAACCAAAAAATACATAATTCATACATGTCACTGAGAAACCAAATAAATATAGGTAAGAGGTAGGGAGTTACAGGCCTATTAGCCTTATAAATTCAGATTTTAAAATACTCACACACATATTATCTTCAAGATTAAATACATTTGTGCAGTTTCTTATGTATAAGGATCAGTACGGTTTTATACCATTCAGACTGCCACAGATGATATATGATAAATGTTATAGATTTCAGTGTGAAATGTAAAATAAAAAAGTTGTATGCTTCTCTTATTTGACATTAATACATTTTTTGATACTATTAGTATATAAAGGAAGTTGTCTGATTCTGTGGATCAGAGAGAACCATTGCAATTAATTTACAAACTATACAAAATGAGTTCCACAGCATAGATTAATGGGTAGAGAGAGAAGTTGCTTCCCTATACAAAAGGGACCAAAAAGGATGCCCCTTATATCTGATAATATTTGTACTCTGTATGGAACCCCAAGTGTAAAATCAGAGAAAATGTTAATATTAAAGATACAGAGTTAAGCCTTGGTGTTGAAAAGATTAGTCTATACACTGGCAAATTAATCTTTGTTAGACAATTACATAATTTAAATTACATGATAACCTAATACAGCATTAAGTTTATCAGGAACGTAAATATTTGAATAACAGTCAACGAATAGGTTACATGTGGTCACACAATAAACAACACAAGAAGATAAAATGTATGTTTAAAGGGATAGTAATGTTTCATAATAAAAGCAGCACTAATTAATCATCATGGTATTTGGACCTTGGTGAGTGTTATTTCAATTCTGTCAGAGTTGTAGTTCAAGAGTAATTCAATGACAAAGTATCCCCCTCCTGCCCCTTTTACTGATGTAACACTGCTCAGCCACATCAGAAGGGAGGTGTCCAGGTAGACTGCAGAGAGGGACAATCTTCAATTAAGATAAGGGAAAAAACTGAAAAACTTGTCAAGGGGGGCAGGGCTTTCATTGTTCTCATAGGAAGAAGATTGTCCCCTTCTGTTATCTGTCTGGTCTATGGACTGCATTCCACATCTGAGAAGAGATGGCTTACACTAGGTAAAAGGGGTGGGAGGGGAAACTTTGCTTGTGTATATCTCTCAAACCATAAAGGTTTGAGAGATAAGACTTATATCGTTCTTCATTTTTTTTTAATGCCTACAAAATAAAGTAAAGATAAAACGAAGTATTACTATCCTTTTAATAGTACCAAAAATAACATGAAAATATGTGAGAGAGAAAAATCTAAGAGTAGATTAAAATAATTTAAAATTACACTTTTATATAATAAAAAAATCTATTAAAATGGAGACATATGGAGGAGTTTAAAAAAATAATTCATTAAACGTGAAAAACATAATACATACTGCTGACTTAATAACAAAGAAACATTTTATATGGGACAAAGATAATAATTCGCTAATTCGTGTGTAACGCCGCGACATGCGCAGTAGACACTGCTGTGCGTGCTGCAGTCATGCGCAGTAGAGACTGCCCGCGCCGCGGCTGTTAAAGAGCTGGGCGCTCCGAAGGAGCGTCCAGCTCTGTATCAGCCGTGGAGTGGGCAGTATCCTCTGCGCGTGACTGCCCCGCGACCGGGTGGCAGTGGCACTGTGGCCCGTGTAACGGGCTGTCCACTAGTTCATTATAAAAAAAAATTGTGACCAAGTAAACATACGTCTATCTCCTTCTGAAACTTTATAAAAACATGATCATTAGACATGGAACATCATCTATTATCTATGAGGTGCTACTATAATTCTAAAAGGTTATGCCAGATTCAATGGGAAGAAATGACAGGAGGCACATTAGATGTTGATGAATGATTGGAAATATTTGAAAGAATATCAAAAGTTTGGTAAATGTATTGTTTAATGAAAAATATTTTAAAATGTTGCATTTAACTTATCTTGTAACATCTAGATTAGGCACATTTTATAGTGATTCAAATAATTAAAATTTTAGAGTTTCCACTGTGAAAGGAGATTTTGTTACATATTTAATGGGGTGTGATCAAGCAAGAAGTATATAGCACAAAATGTTATCAGTCATATCATACATTTTAAATGGAGACATTTACATGTTGGAATGTTTATTAGCTAGACATACAATACATTTTTAATGAAAATAAGGGCAAATGCTCAATTTTTTATGCAAAGAAGTATGTACACTATATAACTTCAATATGGAAAAAAGAAACTCTCGCAGTAATTGTCAGTAAATAGAATAAACAATATTTGCATCAACAAGTATTTATCATCTGTTAATATCAATATTTAACAAAATGACTTAAAGGAGCAGAAAACTTTTTTTATGAAAAACTATATATTGTAGGGATTTAAAGAGCAAAGTGATGGGTTGTAAGCGCTCTATTCAACACGTAATATAGTCTAGTCTTCTTAAAATTCCACTTTATTGTATATTAAAATGCAGCTGTTAGGTGGACCTCACAGGCATCATCCACATCATCATGTAGACACAATATAAAAAAAAGAAGAAAGAGAAAAACAGCGCAAAGGAATACTTCTAAGAGTAGTATTAATCGTTACACAAGGATTATATATACCCTTCTCCCTCCAATGGTTTTACTCACATTTATGAGAGGATTCTCCTGCCTCTCAGTATGATTCGTCTGCACCAATTACAGGGATATCTCACCAGGTGGGACGCCTTTATGTAGTTCTCCAGATGTGATGAACTCAAATATCAAGATGTTTAAGTTTGTTGTTCTCAATTTATTTCGCATGTAACAACATCATGCAAACTTTTGTAGAGAACTTTTTATAATGATAAAAAAACAGTATGGTTATCTGGTTCCCACCTACTTAGTGAGTATGGAGGTACCAAGTAACGACAGTATATCTTTATTGGAACTTTAGAATGTATAACTATATTTAAAATTAAAAAATCTCTGCCAAATTCCCTCTAGGGATGTTGTATGAGAGGTTAATATGACAAATATATAATGAAGCCTTAAAAATCTATGTAAAAAAGTTTAAACAGGAATGGAGTTAAAGATAATAGTATCCAACTCACAATTTTCTTATTGCTAGGATAACAAGCTCAACGCGTTTCGTGACTGTTAATGGTCACTTCCTCAGGAGCAAATCAAATTTACTAGCTTACCTTGATTATATTATATAGAGAGGAGACCAACAAGGGGCGCCAAAAAGCCTTCGCATTGTTCTTTACTGGACGCTATCGTCCTCCACGTGGGTTCGGCCAAACCGGAAGTACGCACAGCCACTTCCGCGTTCCATCTATGGAACGCAAGCGGGCAGTGCGACCAGATAGGAGCGAGTCCCGAAGTGGACGTCAGCACTCTATGGCACCGTTAGTGGCTACCACATTTCAATAAGGACACAATACAGGGTGGTCCAAAGTGTGTGCATTAATTTGCAACACCTACGGACCAATTCCGATAGTATCCCAGTGATTTAGAGGTTAATTCACCACCAACAGTGTCCCTAAAAAACTTACCAACCTAGATGGGAAGCATATAAAAAACATATATGAAAAATATAATAGGATGATATAGAAAACTTTAAAAATAATTTAAAAAATACTAATTTTAAAAACATGAAGCCACATCAATTTCGGCATTAATCCCATTACATCCCATTGTATTTAATGTGTATATCCAATATGCTTCTTGGGTACAGAGTTTTTTATATCTATTGGCTGTGGACTCAGGGATATGTTCCAATCCTAATACTGATAAATTCTTTAAGCCACCTTGGGGGCATGTATTAAAATGTCTTGGTACACCATGAGATTCATCTTTTTTCTTTATTTTACCTCTGTGTTCTTGTATACGTTTTTTCAGAGGTCTAATGGTGCGTCCAACATATCTTGTGCCACATCCACAGATTAACATATATACAACATATTCTGTGTTACAACTAATATGTTGATTTATTCTATACGTTTGATTATTGGTACCCAAAAAGACTTTAGTTCCATTTCCCATAAATGGGCAATTCGCACACCTAGGTTGATCACATTTATAGGTGCCTTTTGGTTTTAATCCTTGTTTATTTTCAATATTTAAAATTTTTGGCCGGCTTGGTGCTATATATGAGCGAATGTTGCGATTTTTCCTATATGTTATAGTGGGATGTTCGCCAATATATTGTCCCAAAATAGGGTCCTGCTTTAATATTCCCCAATGTTGATTAAAAATTCTTTTCACTTTCTTGCCGAAAGCATTAAACTGTGTGGTGAAAATTATACCTTGTTTGTCCTTCTTGTCCTTCTTTTCCTTTTTTAAAATTTTCTCACGATTTAACTCCCTTGCTCTATTAAGGGCTGTGTTTAGAAGTGCATCACTATACCCTTTTTCTTTAAATTGTTGGACCAAAACTTGACTTTCCTTTTCAAAATCTTCAGGGTTACTACAGTTTCTTTTTAACCTGTGTAGTTGTCCAAATGGTACATTTGTGAGCCATTTATGGTAATGTCCACTATTGGCTGCTATATATTGATTTGATGCTACTGGTTTTCGATATGTTTGGCTTCTGATAGTTTGGTTAGTATCAAATGATAGGGTTTAGTGATGAGCGAGCACCCCAATGCTCGGATGTTCGGGTGCTCTGACCGAGCACCCCCTGAGGCTCGAGTGCTCGGCCGAGCACCCGAGCCCCATTGAAGTCAATGGGAGGACTCGAGCATTACACCAGGCACCCCCTGCTCTGATGAGGGGAGGGTGCCTGGTCCATAGGAAAAGGGCAGAAAAAGATGGAAACACTACAGAAATGGTTCAGGGACAGCATAGGGAGGATGTCTGGATGCACCTTGGACTCCAACATCGCTGCTGGGAACGATCTTTCGCCCGTAGTACGCCATTTTTACAGACTGACCGTAAAACACACAAAAAGGAAAATAAAAACGACTTTAGGCGAAAAATTGTTACCAAACAGTATTTGCTGTATATTTACTTGTATATCATCTGCAAATTCTCCCAAAAATTTCATCGATTTTCTGAAGTGAGGCCATGATTAAGAGGGAAACGTGCGCAGAGGCAAATTATCCCAAAAATTTCCTTGATTTTCAGAACTGAGGCCATGATTAAGAGGGAAACGTGCGCAGAGGCAAATTCTCCCAAAAATTTCCTTGATTTTCAGAACTGAGGCCATGATTAAGAGGGAAACGTGCGCTGAGCTGACCATCTAAAACATTATGGGTGAGGGTCTGCTGCAGAGCTGACCATCCTAAACATTATATGCGAAGGCCCGCTAGTGAGCTGACGCTATAAAACATTATATGAGAGGGCCCGCTAGAGAGCTGACCCAATAAAACATTATATGAGAAGGCCCGCTGGTGAGCTGACCTATATAAAAATTGGCAAACAGGGCCCGCTGGTGAGCTGGCCCTATATAAAAATTATATCACAGGGCCCGCTGGTGAGCTGGCCCTATATAAAAATTATATCCCAGGGCACGCTGGTGAGCTGGCCCTATATAAAAATTATATCCCAGGGCATATGGAAGAGGAGGAGGAGGATGAGAACATTAAGAGTCAACCATATACCCGTTTTTGGGGTGGAAGGGGTGAATGGGAATACAGAGTATTCCCATCATTGTAAATAACATATATAAAGTGAGTTTATGTTCCCCCGGGGCTTTCCTCCAGTGGAGTGGAGAAGTCAGGGGAAATCCAGGCCTTGTTCATTTTTATAAGTGTCAACCTATCAGCATTGTCGGTGGAAAGGCGGATACGCTTATCTGTTATGATGCCACCAGCAGCACTAAATACCCGCTCAGACAGAACGCTGGCGGCAGGGCAGGCCAGCACCTCCAAGGCGTAGAGTGCCAGTTCATACCACGTGTCCAGCTTGGACACCCAGTAGTTGTAAGGCACAGAGGGATCATTGAGGACGCTGACACGGTCTGCTACGTACTCCTTCACCATCTTCCAAAACTTTTCCCTCCTTGTGACACTAGGCTGCGCATCAGGGTGAGGGTGCTGGCGGGGTGTCATGAAGGTGTCCCACGCCTTGGAGAGTGTTGCCCTGCCTTTCTCGGAACTGCTGTGTGCTCCCCTTTTCTCCCCTTCTCGGTTGGCCAAGGTAGCACGTACTCTGCCGCCAGCGTTGTCAGATGGAAAATTTTGGAGCAATTTTTCAACAAGAACCTTCTGGTATTGCACCATTTTGCTTGTCCTCTCCACCGGAGGAATGAGAGATGAGAAATTCTCTTTGTAGCGGGGGTCCAGAAGGGTGAACACCCAGTAATCCGTGTTGTCTAAAATGCGTACAACGCGTGGGTCACGGGAAAGGCAGCCTAACATAAAGTCAGCCATGTGTGCCAGAGTACCAACAGTCAAGATTTCGCTGTCCTCACCAGGAGGCTGACTCTCAATATCCTCATCCTCTTCCTCCTCTTCTGCCCACCCACGCTGAAGAGATGGAACTAAAGTTCCATGGCTACCCTCTGTAGCGGAGGCAACCGTGTCTTCCTCCTCCTCCTCCTCCTCCTCCTCCTCCTCCGCCTCCTCCAATTGTCGCTGAGAAGACGAAGTGAGGGTGCTCTGGCTATCACCTTGTGTAAGCTCTTCCTCCCCCATTTCCACCTCTTCCACATGCAAAGCGTTGGTTTTAATTGTGAGCAGCGAGCGTTTCAGTAGACACAGAAGTGGGATGGTTACACTGATAATAGCGTTATCGCCGCTCACCATCTGTGTCGATTCCTCAAAATTGCGTAAAACCTCGCAGAGGTCTGACATCCATTCCCACTCCTCACTTCTGATTACAGGAAGTTGAACGGAGAGGCGACGACCGTGTAACAGCTGGTACTCCACTACTGCCCTCTGCTGCTCACAAAGCCGGGCCAACATGTGGAAGGTGGAGTTCCAGCGCGTGCTCACGTCACACAGCAGCCGGTGAGCTGGCAATTGTAAGCGCTGCTGCAGCTTCAACAGGCCGGCCGAAGCTGTAGATGACTTACGGAAATGTGCACACACGCGGCGCACCTTGGTCAAGAGATCATGCACATTGGGGTAGGTTTTTAGAAATCGCTGCACCACTAAATTAAATACATGCGCTAGGCATGGTACGTGTGTGAGCTTGCCGAGCTCCAAAGCCGCCACCAAGTTACGCCCATTATCACACACAACCATGCCTGCTTGCAGGTTGAGTGGCGAGAGCCACTGCTCGGTCTGGTGACTAATCCCCTGCAACAGCTCTGAGGCCGTGTGCTGTTTGTCCCCAAGGCAGATCAGCTTCAGCACGGCCTGTTGACGCTTCCCCACTGCAGTGCTACACTGCTTCCAGCTACTGGCTGATGGGGGAGTGGCGGTGTGTGTAGAGAATTCGAAGGTGGAAACGGAGGAGGAGGAGCCAATAACGTAGGTGCTGGTGGAAACCCTGATGGAGGTAGGGCCCGCAATCCTCGGCGTGGGTAGCACCCGTGCCATCCCAGGGTCCGAGTCGCTCCCAGCCTCCACGACATTCACCCAGTGTGCCGTCAGGGAAATGTAGCGTCCCTGGCCACAAGCACTTGTCCATGTGTCAGTCGTTAAGTGGACCTTCCCAGTAACTGCGTTGGTCAGGGCACGGGTGATGTTACGGGACACATGGTGGTGTAATGCGGGGATGGCACACCGGGAAAAGTAGTGGCGGCTGGGGACCGCGTACCGAGGGACAGCTGCTGCCATCAGGCTGCGGAAGGACTCAGTGTCCACAAGCCTAAATGGCAGCATTTCGATGGCCAGTAATTTTGAAAGGTGTGAGGTTAGTGCTATGGCCTGTGGGTGGGTGGCTGGGTATTTTCTCTTGCGCTCAAATGCCTGGGGTAACGACATTTGGACGCTGTGCTGGGACAGGGAAGTGGATGTGGTCGCTGATGGTGCTTCAGATGCTACAGGTGCAGGGCGGGAGGTATGCGGGCCTGCGCCTTCGACAGGCGATTGGCCGGCACCGAAAACAGGGGAAGAGGAGGCAGTGGTGTGGCCTGCAGACACAGATGGGCGATCCAGGCGTTCCTCCCACTTACTACGGTGCTTGGATGCCATGTGTCGGATCATGCTGGTGGTGGTGAGGTTTCTAGTGTTCATGCCTCGGCTCATTCTGGTGTGGCACAGGTTGCAAACTACAAATCTTTTGTCGTCCGCACTTTCCTTAAAAAAACGCCATACCGCGGAACACCTACCCCTTGGCAAGGTAGATTTACGCAAGGGGGTGCTCCGTGGAACATTTGCGGGCCGGTTTGGTGCGGTCCGCCTTCTTTCTGTAGCCACACCACTGCCTCTTCCAGCCTGTTGCGGTGCTGCAGATGGCTCACCCTCAGGACTGCTGTCATCGCTCGGCTCTACACCTTCCCAGGTGGGGTCAGTCACCTCATCGTCCACCAAGTCCTCCTCCACTTCCTCACTCTGATCATCCTCCTCAAGTCTTGATCCCACCACATACTCGGTCATTGACAACTGTATAACATTCTCCTCAACAAGGTCTTGAGAAGGAAATAGTGGTTGATTTAATGGCAACTGTGTCTCATCATCATCATCATCATCCACTACTTCCTTTGACCTTAAATGCCGTTCACATCTGTCATCTTCTTGTGATTGGGTAGCCTCTAGAGGTTGTGAATCAGGGCACAAGATGTCATGTTCCTCTGCAAGCGTGCTTGGAGAGAGGGTCAAATGAAGGATTGGTGATGAGACGAGCTCATCACTATATCCCAGTGTGGGATCACTTCTTTGACCAGACCGTGTATGGTGGGAGGAAGGATGATCAGAGTGAGGATTATGTTGACCAGACTCTTGGCTACTGAGAGTGGACTTGGTGGAAGACAGGGTGGTGCTTAACCGACTGGAAGCAGTATCAGCTGTCATCCAACCGACCACCTGTTCGCACTGGTCGGACCTCGAGAGTGATGTCCTGCGACGCCCTGTGAAATCAGACATGAAGCTAGGTATGGTGGATGTCTTTCTTTCTTGTGCTCTGGCACCAGGCACAGTTTCTCCGCGTCCTGACCCGCGCCCTGAACTTTCAGGATCACGTCCACTTCCCCGTCCCTTTTTACCCGCCTTCTTCATCTTACACGATATATATGACTTTAATATATATGAGTTTGAAAACTTAACAGTATTTCTTACTATTCTGCAACTCTGCAGAGTACACAGAATAGGCTGCTAAACTGCGGTGACACACACTGAATGGAATATGTGACTTTAATATTTGAGTTTGAAAACTTAACAGTATTTCTTATAATTCTGGAACTGTACAGAGTACACAGAATAGGCTGTTAAACGGCGGTGAAAGACACTGAATGGAATATGTGACTTTAATATTTGAGTTTGAAAAATTAACAGTATTTCTTACTATTCTGCAACTCTGCAGAGTACACAGAATAGGCTGTTAAACGGCGTTGAAACACACTGAATGGAATATGTGACTTTAATATTTGAGTTTGAAAACTTAACAGTATTTCTTATAATTCTGGAACTGTACAGAGTACACAGAATAGGCTGTTAAACGGCGGTGAAAGACACTGAATGGAATATGTGACTTTAATATTTGAGTTTGAAAAATTAACAGTATTTCTTACTATTCTGCAACTCTGCAGAGTACACAGAATAGGCTGTTAAACGGCGTTGAAACACACTGAATGGAATATGTGACTTTAATATTTGAGTTTGAAAACTTAACAGTATTTCTTACTATTCTGCAACTCTGCAGAGTACACAGAATAGGCTGCTAAACTGCGGTGACACACACTGAATGGAATAAGTGACTTTAATATTTGAGTTTGAAAAATTAACAGTATTTCTTACTATTCTGCAACTCTGCAGAGTACACAGAATAGGCTGCTAAACTGCGGTGACACACACTGAATGGAATAAGTGACTTTAATATTTGAGTTTGAAAAATTAACAGTATTTCTTACTATTCTGCAACTCTGCAGAGTACACAGAATAGGCTGCTAAACGGCGGTGAAACACACTGAATGGAATATGTGACTTTAATATTTGAGTTTGAAAACTTAACAGTATTTCTTATAATTCTGGAACTGTACAGAGTACACAGAATAGGCTGTTAAACGGCGGTGAAAGACACTGAATGGAATATGTGACTTTAATATTTGAGTTTGAAAACTTAACAGTATTTCTTACTATTCTGCAACTCTGCAGAGTACACAGAATAGGCTGTTAAACGGCGTTGAAACACACTGAATGGAATATGTGACTTTAATATTTGAGTTTGAAAACTTAACAGTATTTCTTATAATTCTGGAACTGTACAGAGTACACAGAATAGGCTGTTAAACGGCGGTGAAAGACACTGAATGGAATATGTGACTTTAATATTTGAGTTTGAAAACTTAACAGTATTTCTTACTATTCTGCAACTCTGCAGAGTACACAGAATAGGCTGTTAAACGGCGTTGAAACACACTGAATGGAATATGTGACTTTAATATTTGAGTTTGAAAACTTAACAGTATTTCTTATAATTCTGGAACTGTACAGAGTACACAGAATAGGCTGTTAAACGGCGGTGAAAGACACTGAATGGAATATGTGACTTTAATATTTGAGTTTGAAAACTTAACAGTATTTCTTATAATTCTGGAACTGTACAGAGTACACAGAATAGGCTGTTAAACGGCGGTGAAAGACACTGAATGGAATATGTGACTTTAATATTTGAGTTTGAAAACTTAACAGTATTTCTTACTATTCTGCAACTCTGCAGAGTACACAGAATAGGCTGTTAAACGGCGTTGAAACACACTGAATGGAATATGTGACTTTAATATTTGAGTTTGAAAACTTAACAGTATTTCTTATAATTCTGGAACTGTACAGAGTACACAGAATAGGCTGTTAAACGGCGGTGAAAGACACTGAATGGAATATGTGACTTTAATATTTGAGTTTGAAAAATTAACAGTATTTCTTACTATTCTGCAACTCTGCAGAGTACACAGAATAGGCTGTTAAACGGCGTTGAAACACACTGAATGGAATATGTGACTTTAATATTTGAGTTTGAAAACTTAACAGTATTTCTTATAATTCTGGAACTGTACAGAGTACACAGAATAGGCTGTTAAACGGCGGTGAAAGACACTGAATGGAATATGTGACTTTAATATTTGAGTTTGAAAACTTAACAGTATTTCTTATAATTCTGCAACTGTACAGAGTACACAGAATAGGCTGTTAAACGGCGGTGAAAGACACTGAATGGAATATGTGACTTTGATATTTGAGTTTGAAAAATTAACAGTATTTCTTACTATTCTGCAACTCTGTAGAGTACACAGAATAGGCTGTTAAACGGCGTTGAAACACACTGAATGGAATATGTGACTTTAATATTTGAGTTTGAAAACTTAACAGTATTTCTTCCTATTCTGCAACTCTGCACAGTACACAGAATGTGCTGCTAAACTGCGGCGAAGCACACTGAATGGAATATGTGACTTTGATATTTGAGTTTGAAGACTTAACAGTATTTCTTCCTATTCTGCAACTCTGCACAGTACACAGAATGTGCTGCTAAACTGCGGCGAAGCACACTGAATGGAATATGTGACTTTGATATTTGAGTTTGAAGACTTAACAGTATTTCTTCCTATTCTGCAACTCTGCACAGTACACAGAATGTGCTGCTACACTGCGGCGAAGCACACTGAATGGAATATGTGACTTTGATATTTTAGTTTGAAGACTTAACAGTATTTCTTCCTATTCTGCAACTCTGCACAGTACACAGAATGTGCTGCTAAACTGCGGCGAAGCACACTGAATGGAATATGTGACTTTGATATTTGAGTTTGAAGACTTAACAGTATTTCTTCCTATTCTGCAACTCTGCACAGTACACAGAATGTGCTGCTACACTGCGGCGAAGCACACTGAATGGAATATGTGACTTTGATATTTTAGTTTGAAGACTTAACAGTATTTCTTCCTATTCTGCAACTCTGCACAGTACACAGAATGTGCTGCTAAACTGCGGCGAAGCACACTGAATGGAATATGTGACTTTGATATTTGAGTTTGAAGACTTAACAGTATTTCTTCCTATTCTGCAACTCTGCACAGTACACAGAATGTGCTGCTAAACTGCGGCGAAGCACACTGAATGGAATATGTGACTTTGATATTTTAGTTTGAAGACTTAACAGTATTTCTTCCTATTCTGCAACTCTGCACAGTACTCAGAATGTGCTGCTAAACTGCGGCGACGCACACTGAATGGAATACGTGACTTTGATATTTTAGTTTGAAGACTTAACAGAATGTGCTCTAATCTGCAACTTTGCACACTAAACAGAATGTGCTCTAATCTGCAACTTTGCACACTAAACAGAATGTGCTCTAATCTGCAACTTTGCACACTAAACAGAATGTGCTCTAATCTGCAACTGTGCACACTAAACAGAATGTGCTCTAATCTGCAACTTTGCACACTAAACAGAATATATATATTTTTTTTTTTTTTTTTTTGTTTTTTTCCCCCCACACCAAATAACCTGCTGCCCCCACACACAGTAGTCCTAAAAAGCACTTTTGGTTCTTTTTTTTTCACAATTTTTGTTTTTTTCCTCCCTACACTGCCTTTCCCTTCCTATCCTCAGCTCTCCCTGGCTCAGACTGAGCCGAACTCGCTGGTCAGGTGCTATACAGCACCTGACCACGGGTTCTGGCCAGCCAATCAGTGTAATGCCAGCAGCCAACATGGCTGCTGGCATTACACCGATGTCAGAGCCTCCCTGCACGTTTATTGGCTGCGCAGCAGCCGCAAAACGTGCGGGGAGGAGACCCGAACATGGCGGGCGAGCACATGCGGTACTCGTACGAGTACCGCCATGTGCCGAGCAGAGCGATGCTCGAGCCGATCCGAGCATCGGCCGAGCATGCTCGCTCAACACTAATAGGGTTAGATCCAAAAATTCTATCTGCGATTTCTGTATATTGATGGTGAATTTTAAGCCTCTATAGTTCTTATTGAATGCTAATAGCATGGAATCTAACTTCTCCAGACTACCTTTCCATATTACCAGAATATCGTCAATATAGCGGCCATAGTACACGAGATCCGCGCCTTCCCCGCCATTTAACCAAGGCTCACAGGCTTCCCAATGTCCCATGAACAAATTAGCGTAGGAAGGCGCGAACCTCGTGCCCATGGCCGTTCCCCGGATCTGAAGGTACCATTTTTGCTGGAAAGTGAAAAAGTTGTGGGTTAGCATGAATTCTGCACACTGGATAAGAAACTTTTTTTGAGCAGGCGGTATATCTGGATCTTTATTAAAAAAGAATGTTAATGCTTCTAAACCCTTGTTGTGCTCTATATTGGTGTAAAATGCCTCTACATCCAAAGTGACCCATATATATTGTTCTTCTGTTTTAAGGTGTTGCAGTTGTTTCAACACATGTTGGGTATCTCTTATGTAGCTGGGTAGATTTATATTGTAGGGATTTTCCTATTGAGTAAAATAAGGGTACTCCCACTGCAGAGAGATTTATATTTCCAGAGTTATTACAGTTTAAACCCATGGTTTTTTTTACATTAACAGTGCCCTCTAGTGGTCAAATTCTAATTAGATTTCCTGTTAGATTCTAAAGGAAAGGAAAGTCAGGGAAATACAGTTCTCCATAGAATGTTATAGAAACTGCCTGTCACTTCCTGTCAGTTAGAACTATCAGGAAGTAAACACAGTAAATTCACTTCCTGTCAGAACTATCAGGAAGTAAACACAGTAAATTAATTTCCTGATTATTTAAACTGCTATAAATTTTGAATAAAACATCTGACAGCAATGGGAGTGACCTTGTTTTATTCAACAGGAAATTCTCTGTTAAATATGTGTTTTCATAAAAAAAGCATACTGCTCCTTTGAGACCATGGATTAATAGAAGATAATGGGAAAATATGAGATTAACAAAATATTAATGGAAAAAGTATTTATTTATATACATATTTTTAGTTGTTAAAGAGTTAAGTATTATTGAAGTCAATGTTTAATAGTTATGTAAATATGTTAAGATATATTAATTAACCCCTTAAGGATCCTTACACATCATGGGTTGTTGAGATATAAGGACCCAGGACCGCCATTTGGGGAGCCCTGAAATGGAATCACTAAAAAAAAAAAAAAAATGATCTGTGATCCTTAAGTGCCGGCCGCATGCGCAATCGACTGGTCCTTAAGGGGTTAACAGTTCAAAAAATGCTTCTACCTTAATAAGGTTAAACAAAAGTTTGTGTGTGTGCATGCATCTGTGTGTGTATCTGTATATGTGTGTGTGTATGTGTGTGTGTTTCCCTGTGAATGTGTTGGTCTGTGTATGTGTCTGTGTATGTAAGTATACGTATGTTTGTGTATGTATGTGTGTGTCTTCGGCCTGTGCAGATGCGTGTGTCACTCTGTCTATTTCTGTATGTGCGTATGTGTGTGTGCATGCATGTATGTGTGTCTTTCTGTATATGTATGTTTGCCTGTGTATATGTTGGTATGATTATGTTTGTGTATGTATGTTTACGTGTGTGTGTGTGTGTGTGTATCTGAGTGTGTCTTCTGCCTGTGTGATACTCTCTGTCACTTTCTGAGTGCATGTGTCTCTGTATATGCTTGTGTGTTTGCCTGTGTATGTGTTGGTCTGTGCATGTTTTCGTCTGTGTATGCCTGTGTATATGTAAGTATACATGTGTGAGTGTGTGTGTTTGCCAGCTCTGCGGAATTAGTTGTCTCTATATAAATAAAGAATAATAATACATAATATAGTAAGATAGTGTTTGTGTGTGTCTCCAGTGCATTGTAAAGAATCCATGTCCATTTTAAGAACTTCTGGGGCCCCTGGAAAAATTGCTCATGGAGGCCCTCAATTACAGGGCTAAAGCTGGAACCGTCTTAGATTCTGAGGTCCAAGTAGTAACATTGCTATCTACAGTGGCGTAACTAGAAGCCACCGGGCCCTGGTGCAGAAATTGCCATGGGCCCGGCGCCCCCCCATCTTCACATTGCCCCATGTCCATCTCCCACCTCCATCACCCGCTCCCACGCGGTTCTCAGTAATGCAGAGTGCTGGGAGATGATGTCATCACCCAGCGCTCTGCATTACTAGAGTGCCTGGAGATCAGCTGAGCTGCTGCGGGCAGGGGCGAGTGGCGATGGGTTCGCGGGGGGCGGCCGGGCCCCTGGAGTGACGGGCCCGGTTGCAGGTGCGACCCCTAGTGTTACGCCACTGCTATCTACCCAGAACATCTGTACTTCTCTGTGACCATCTAAATTGATTCCTTCCCGGAAAAGTAGGACTCCTGACACCCCCAAGTCGAGCTTCCAAAAATAGGAGAAATCCCTGGGTGCGCCCATGCTGTTTTCCAATGAGATAAAAATTAAGTTACATCTGATGACACTGTAGGTTCATTTGAAAGAGCGTTCAAAATAAACATTTTGTTCTTTGGCCATTTTTTAATTTTAACCCCTTAACGACCCTTGACGTACCAGGACCGTCAAGGGTAAATTTGCTTTAAGGACCAGTGACGGTCCTGGTACGTCAAGAGTTAAATGGTAGCAGCGCACCGACGTGCACGCTGCTACCATTCAATCCAGGCTGAGACTGAGCAGTCAAGTACCGGACCGTTCAGTCTTAGCCTCGATCGGTTGTGCCAAGTCATGTGATCACATGTACCGGCATTCTAAAAAAATGAATGAGGCAGTGCTACTTACTGCCTCTAGTGTCTCCTCTCTGCCAATGCGTCCCTTACATAAAAGTAAGGGACACAGAAGCAGGGAGGAGACACCTAGTGGAAATACAAAATACAGCAGCTGGGGGTGTTAACCCCTTCAATGCTGGTGCAGGAGGATGGCTAAATGCAGGTCAATTTCTGACCTGCTAAATACACTTTTTTTTTTTTTTTTTTTTTTTTTTTTAAATAAAAACAATACACTTTTTTTTTTTACAAATAAAATATTTTATTTAAAAAAAAAATCTCAAGAAACAAAATTGGAAGTGTGATTGTTGTGGAGTCATGTAATACACTTACACATACCGCCAAATGTAATGATCAAAAAAGTGGGAAAATAGGGTGGGAAAAAGGGACATGGGGATTTTCACCCAGGGGGGACAGTGGCCACTTTAAACTGCACATTTTGTAGGTATGACTGAGTGGTCATACCTTTCATGCAGTCTCCATAAAAATTTAACCCTTTGCGCCCAACTGATCCCAAGAGAAAAAACAAAAATGGTGTTTTTTTTACATTTTTTTTACCTTTTTCTTTAATTTTAATAAAGTAAATGGTGGGTTATCCATATAAGTAGGGTATCAAATGAAAGCCCTATTTGTGCTTAAAAAAACAGTATATAATTTATGGGGTGGAATAAAAGACTTAGAGGGAAAACACTGTTGAACAAAGACATAGTCAAAAAGGTCAGAATTGCTCCGGTTCTTAAGTCAAATCCACCTCTGATTTTCCCGGTCCTTAAGGGGTTAAATAGTATGTATGAGATATTTAGCTTTATTGATTAGTCAATTTATGTACGTTACACAGTACTGGCTGCTACAGTCATCTGCAATATACTAACATTCTGCAGTTCAATGACATCCCAGGACATCCCGCTCACACTCACAGGTATAAAAATAAACTTAGGCTTATTGTTGTTTTGTCTGTAGAGAGGTTTCATACAAATACATTTTTTCAATTGTTAAAGTGGGATTTTATAATGAATATTTGATTTTGAAAAGAGAGTCAAGAATTACCCATATTAATTTTAGTCATTTTCATTTAGCTTAGTATATGTGTCAGTTTAGGCTGCTGAGCTACTACTTCCTGGTAGGAAGTAACAGTTGGTAATGCAGAGCTATGTGGAATGTTTAAAGCATGCCTGGAGGACTTACATTAACTGACACATAAATAAAGCTATCTTATAAAATATCGTTTAAAATAAAACAAATGCCTGTGTTACAAAGTGGCAGTTCAAATTTAAATAAGTAGCAGTTGGGAAGAAAGAACACAAGGGATTGGCAGTTGGGAGGGAGAGCAGTGTGTGATGTATTTGGCACACAGTGTTGCAGGAAATGCCCTAGATAGATAGATAGATAGATAGATAGATAGATAGATAGATATCAATAGATAGATAGATATGAAATAGATTAGATAGATAGATGCATGATAGATAGATAGATAGATAGATAGATAGATAGATAGATACATAGATAGATAGATAGATAGATAGATAGATAGATAGATATGAAATAGATAGATTGATAGATAGATAGATAGATAGATAGATAGATATCAGTAGATAGATAGATAGATAGATAGATAGATAGATAGATAGATAGATAGATGATAAAGAGATAGGATGACAGAGAGATAGCTAAACAGAGAGATATGAGAAAGATGGAGAGGTATGAGGTATATAGATAGATAGATAGATAGATAGATAGATAGATAGATAGATATGAGATAGATAGATAGATAGATAGATAGATATTAGATAGATAGATAGATAGATAGATAGATAGATAGATAGATATGAGATAGATAGATAGATAGATAGATAGATAGATAGATAGATAGATAAATAGATAGATATGAAAGCTCACCCAAATAAACCTAATTTATTATAATATGTTACTCTCACTCTCAGGGCTATGTACGTTAGTATTAGGATTAATATTTTACTTAGGGCTTGTTGATCCAGGGAGAAATCTGATTGCCATTTGGAATCAGGAGGGAATTCTCCCCCCCCCCCCCCCATTCGGGGCAGAATTTGAAATTGCTGTATTGAGGGTGTTTTTTTGCCTTCTTTTGGATCAACGATGGTAAACAGGAATAGGAAAAGGGTTGAACTAGATGGACGCAAGTCTTTTTTCAACCTAAAATACTATGTTACTATGTTACTTTAAATGCAGTACAGAAAAAAAGGTCAGCAGTTTTCTTTTCCGTCATCAAATTACACAGCAAAGATTTAACACTGATTCGCTCCCATTTAGATGAATTGGATAGAAGGTCAGAGGGGTTATTTTACTACCATTTGACAAATAAACAAGAGTAGCAATAATTATTGTAATGTACAAAACACTGAGCTGTGTCACATTAGCAGCAAAATAAAACATTATCCGCTGATTATAATGGTTCTTGGTTGCTATCTGTCAATACATTTACTGACAATCGGTAAAAAGTTTACCTAAAACATGAAAGCGTATGTAAAAAAATGGGGTATCATTAAATAAAGGTCAAATAAAGGCATCAGTAAAAAAATGTTGGTTGTATGTAATTTTTTCTAATGATGAGAGTAAAAAGCATTTTTTAGGGTTGTGATGTGTTGTCCAAGTCTAAGCTTAAAAATGCACTGGGATCAGTGGAGGGCTGGACTGGGGGGCAGGGGGCAATTGCCCCCTGGGCTGGCCATGTGTCTGGGCTGGTGGGCCAGTGCCTCACTCAATCTCCCACTTGCTGCCGTGAATGGAGCTACACTAGTGATACCACAGAACTTATGAAATGAATCTATATGCAAGTGATACCGCAGAGCTACAATCCAAACACAGCTGCACTAGTAGCATAATCCGTTTCCCTTGCAAGCTCTATGGCATCATTATTCTATCTTTTCTTAACCTTTTGATTGCCAGAGGAGTATGCAACACATTGAAAAAGCAATGTGTTGTGTACCCCTCTGGCACTCACAGGGTTAAATTGTAAGCACTGTAGTGTCACTAATGTAGCCCCATTTCAACGGTAAGCTCTATGGTATCACTTGCTTTAATTCACAGCATTAAAGGGATAGTAATACTTCGTTTTAACTTTATTTTATTTTGTAGGCATTAAAAAAACATGAAGAATGATATAAGTCTTATCTCTCAAACCTTTATGGTTTATGGGATATTCACAAACAAAGTTTCCCCTCCCGCCCCTTTTACCTAGTGTAAGCCATCTCTTCTCAGATGTGGAATCCAGTCCATAGACCAGACAGATAACAGAAGGGGACAGTCTTCTTCCTATGAGAACAATGAAAGCCCTGCCCCCCTTGACAAGTTTTTCAGGTTTTTCCCTTATCTTAATTGAAGATTGTCCCTCTCTGCAGTCTACCTGGGCACCTCTCTTCTGTCCTGGCTGAGAAGTGATACATCAGTAATAGGGGCGGGAGGGGGATACTTTGCTTGTGAATATCTCTTAAACCATAAAGGTTTGAGAGATAAGACTTATATCACTCTTCATGTTTTTTTAATGCCTACAAAATAAAATAAAGTTAAAACGAAGTATTACTATCCCTTTAAGGACAATTTTAAAATTAAGGAAACAGGGATGGGCTGGGACAATGGGCTTGTACAATAGCAGATATGGGCCACTTAATCGTATTTGCCCCCTGGGCAGTATGTTGCCAGCCCTCCCCTGACTGGGATTGAGGTACGAAGAATGACTGGAGCAATTGTGGGATGAATTAATTGTACCACAGGGGACAAATAAACATTTCCAAAATTCTAATTGACATAAATGGATTATTTAACCCCTTAAAGGGATTGTTTTGTTTCACAAAAAAGCAGCTCCAATTAATCTTCATAGTATTTGGGCCATGGAGAGTGTTATTTCAATACTGTCAGAGTTGTAATTCAAGAGTAATTGAATGATAAAGTATCACCCTCCCACCCCTTTTACTGATGTAACACTGCTCACCTCAGAGCAGCAATACTGTCCGGATGGATCACAGAGAGGGACAATCTTCAGTGATCATAAGGACAAACCTGAAAAACCTGTCAAGAGGGGCAGGGTTTTCCTTATGATCACAGTAAGAAGATTGTCCCTTGCTGTGACCTGTCCGGTCAAGAGACCAGATTCCACATCTGAGGGAAGGTGGCATACACTAGGTAAAAGGGGCGGGAGGGGGATACTTTATCATTCAATTACTCTTGTACTACAACTCTGACAGTATTGAAATAACACTCTCCTTGGCCCAAATATTATGAAGATTAATTTGAGCTGCTGTTTTTGTGAAACATTACTGTCACTTTAAAGGCTAGACAGGTCTCCGTTATAGGAGACCTGTCTAGCATTTATTGGATTAAATGCCTCTTTTAAACTTGTCCTAGCCTCTCTCTTCTTCAGTACATCATTCTCCATGTGCAGAACCATACTAAAGTGGACAGTCCAATCCTACGCATTTCACACATTAGGCATTTAATCATAGGCCAGTCTGGTGTTCATACACAGCTATAAATGCATGGTAGAAATGGAACGAAATCACAGTACCCAGTACAGACACTTAAAGATTATAAGAGGCTAGAATCAGAAAATTAAAGCCTTCAGAAACACTTGTGGTTCAAGAACATCAGTTGGAGAATACTCTTAAATAATGAAAAAAAAATAGCAAGAAAACAATCCACACAAGTACAGAAGAATGTCTGATCAGAAGGATAAAACTTTTATTGTGAAAAAAAACACACTTCGCAGGGATTCTCCTGCCGAGTAAAACAAGGGCAAACTCACTGCTGGGGAAGCTTCATTCAAATGATATTACAGTTCAAACTGCATTTTTGTCATATTAAAATGTTAGCAAAAAAAACTCCCACCCTGGGGGGCTATCCACTAAGGTGTAATAAAGGTAATATCTTAACCCTTTGCATTGGATACCCCTCTGACACTCAAAGGGTTAACATCTCCAAATCGAGAAGTCTTTGTGCAGAGATCCTCAGCTCCAGTTCTTGGGACAGATCAACAGGTCAGGTTTTCTGGATATCGCTACTTAACTGCAGGCATATCGTCACGATGACTGATCCATTAATTATCCACCTGCGATCCAGCAGGGATATCCTGAAAATTTGGCCTGTTGGTGTGTCCTTCGAACTAATGTTCAAACACACTGTCTTCATGCATAGTCTCCATAGACTGACATGGGCACAGGGGAGTGTATCTTGCTGCAGAAGTTGCCTCCTGTTCATCAGTTCTTTACCACACTTTAGTGCATCCATCTGGTGGCCAGACAGGTATTCTATTACATTCAAAGGAAGAGGTGAGTCACAGACTACAGTTCTCCACAGAACTTGACAGTGACACTTCTGCCACTTGACAGATTGAGTTGTAATAACATTTGAATAAAGCATCTCCTGGCAGCGATTGTACCCTTTCTGTACTCAGCAGGAAAAGTCCTACATAAAATGTGTGTGTGGGGGAGGGTTTAAAATTTTTCTGATTCTTAAAAACGATAATTACATAATTAAATACCTCATACAATATGAATTACCAACATGTTTTTATAGTTGTATATGTTAAGAGCTTTCCACTGAAACTTAATTATTTAGAGTATTGGTGATTAATGTAAAACCTTCCAGCAGACTACAATTATTATGATTCGACTCAGAATGATGGGAATTTTAGTCTGGCAGCGGAACAAGGGTTACACATCTGAAGACCTACTTTTACCTAATTTTACAATTCCTATTATACATAAATGTGTTGAGGCATATGTCACTGCATTCAAGAACCCATTGGGGGTTATGCACTAAGGCGTGATAAAGGGCCGTATGTTCAAAGGGATAACGACAAAAAATTTTCCTATGAAAGACAAAAATAAGTAATTGAATGCTTGAACTACAGATTTTCTATAGAGTATACGACAAAAAACTAGTAATGTCCGTTGTGTACGACACAACTCCAGAACTGACGGGCAAAGGGGCGTGGCTAGGGTGTGGCTAAACTATTCTCCAGTGTTGTATAGAGGAAATGAAAATTTGTCGTAACTAACGACATAAAAATGTCTTCCAAAAGACAAAATTTGTACGTTAAGAAAAAAGTGGAGGGAATGTGTTCTGAATGTGAGAATTTTTGTCTTTAGTTAAGACATTTTTGTCGTTAGTTAAGACATTTTTAAAGACGTTTTTGTTGTTAAGACATTTTTTAAGACATTTTTGTCATTAGTTAAGACATTTTTTGTCGTTCCATACGACAATTTCAGTCAGGACAAACAACATATTTCCAATCACAACCGACACTCTCTGAAAATATTAATGAGCCCAACGATACTCTACTTTGAAAAGTCATTACAAACGACAAAAGCTGTTTCACTACTACTTTGAACATATGACCCAAAGAGGTGATAAAGTAGAGATGACTTCTCCAGTGATATCACTTCTCCAGTTCCTATGTTATCTTATGGAGCAATGCACCAAGATTTCTCCAACTTTGGAACTGGAGAAGTGATATCACTGAAGAAATCATCTCCACTTTATCACCTCTTTATCGCGCCTTAGTGCATAACTTGTTTCACAAAAAAGCAGCTCCTTGTTTCTTCTACTGTGTTAAAAGCACATTAATTAACCTTTTAAACATCAGAGGAAGGCATTGCTTCACATTGCATTGAACACTAGGCACACGTTTTAGACCATTCCAATGAAGGGATGCCGTGTAAATAACGAGATCCCGGCACTTCTCAAGCGCCAGCATGTCGACCGACACAGATCTCCTGCTGACAGCTTTACAGCTGTCAGCAGGAGAGATCAAACTTTAAATGCCTGTATCTCTTATACCATAGAGGTTTGAGAGATATGGTTTTTTGCATTTAGATCTGCTTTTTAAGCTCTTTTAAATGCAAAAAAAGTTTTTTTCAGACATTACTAACACTTTAAAAGGTTAACCTTTTCCATGTCAAGTTTTAACCCTTCGAGTGTCAGAGTTGCGTACCCCTCTGGCATTCAAAGGGTTAATAAAACAATGCTGCACAATCACAGGGAAATTTTACTTCTGGCCGTTAGCAGGCTTTTCAGATGGAAGTCTATGTACTCATGTGAAAGTCACCTGTCTCAGCATGCTGCAACTTCCACATGTGAATACAGTCAGGAAAGGATTTGTCATATGGCAGAGTAGGCAACTGCCTACAGGCGCATCCCACAGAGGGGCGCCTGTCATTGCTGGGATCGTTTTGTTCCTTGTTTTTTTAATTTTTTTTTAGCCTCGCCAGTCACCCCTGCCCCCGCCACTTGGCTCCCACAACAACATGGAAAGATCTCAGAGGAGAGGGCTGTGCCTTCTTCGACACAGACATGTAGAGCTGCTGAGCTCCCTCGTCACTGTCGGCTCTTTGGTAATAATGCAGAGCGCTGGGAGATGACATCATCTCCCAGCGCTCTGCATTACAGACCTCGCGGGAACTCCAGCAGCTACAGCTCTGTGCCAAAGGAGGCACATACCTTCCTCTCCAGCGAGGTAGGAAAAGGGGAGGGGCAATATTGAGATGATGGGGGCAATGTGACATGTGAAGTGCAATATTGAGATGATGGGGGCAATGTGAGGGGCAATATTGAGATGATGGGGCAATGGGACATGTGAGGGGCAATACTGAGATGATGGGGGAAATGTGAGGGGCAATATTGAGATGATGGGGCAATGTGACATGTGAGGGGCAATACTGAGATGATGGGGGAAATGTGAGGGGCAATATTGAGATGATGGGGCAATGTGACATGTGAGGGGCAATACTGAGATGATGGGGGCAATGTGACATGTGAGGGGCAATATTGAGATGATGAGAGCAATGTGAGGGGAAATATTGAGATTATGGGGGCAATGTGACATGGGAGGGGCAATATTGATATGATGGGGGCAATGTGAGGGGCAATATTGAGATGATGGGGGCAATGTGACATGTGAGGGGCAATACTGAGATGATGGGGGAAATGTGAGGGGCAATATTGAGATGATGGGGGCAATGTGACATGTGAGGGGCAATATTGAGATGATGAGAGCAATGTGAGGGGCAATATTGAGATTATGGGGGCAATGTGACATGTGAGGGGCAATATTGATATGATGGGGGCAATGTGAGGGGCAATATTGAGATGATGGGGGCAATGTGACATGTGAGGGGCAATACTGAGATGATGGGGGAAATGTGAGGGGCAATATTGAGATGATGGGGCAATGTGACATGTGAGGGGCAATACTGAGATGATGGGGGTAATGTGACATATGAGGGGCAATATTGAGATGATGGGGGCAATGTGAGGGGATATGGAGATGATGGGGAGCAAGTTGGAGCTGATGGGTGGCAATGTGAGGGGAAATATTGAGCTGATGGGGGCAATGTGAGGGCAATATGGAGATGATGGGGGCAATATGGAGCTTATGAGCATTGTGGATGTGTCCAGTGGAGATGGTAAATTGGGGGGGGGGCGCGCTTCAGATTTCTGTGCCTACAGGCTCCTCAGATGTAAATCCAGCCCTGAATACAGTGAGGGTACAGCAGTGAAAATCATGACTTATGAGACTGCTGTGCTATGTGTTTGTTATACACAGATGATTAAATAATTTCAGTGCTCATCTCAACAACCTAATCAATGGTGATTCCCATAACTTTATGGTTTCTAGTCTGACATGAATTTCCCCCAGGGGTTAAAAGGCTGGGAGAAAGCAGGGCAAATGTAGGTTCTAGAACAAAGTGATGAAGGCAATCAGACTGAAACCTGGTTAAACTATCGGGTTAAAATACATTATAAAATTGGCTCCTTTTGGAGCAGATATTTCTCTAAACATGTACTTCTTTGTTAAAGGGATAGTATTGGATTATTTTAACAAACTGTAATCTTGTAGATATTAAAAAATAAATCAAATGGTGGCAGTCCGATGTCTCAAAACTTTATGGTTTGAGAGATATTTGCAGCTAAAGTTCCCCCTCCCTCCCCCTTGCACTGATGTCAAAGCTCTAGCTGAAGAAGGAGATCCTGGTCCCGGAACCGGCCGGTGGCTCTTCAGCAGAGCTGAAATAGCAATATTTAAAAATAAATACTTCATTGGAATGGTCTACAAAGTGTGCATGCAAACCAGGCCCACTTTGTAGGCCGTTCCAGTGAAGTATTTCTTTTTAAATATCAGTATTTCAGCTCTGATAAAGAGCCGCCGACTGGTCCCGGGACCATAATATCCTGCTGTCAGTAGAGCGCTGATCAGGGGCGGATTGTAGGGGAATACCAGCCCGGGAATTTTTTTTTAAAGCAGCCCACTAGCTGCACCGATGTCCCTATCGATGCCCCCTTGTGGTCCCTGTGCAGCATGGCAGAGCAGGCACCAGGATATTATGTCATATCCTGGCACTCTGCATTAACCTTTTGAGTGCCAAAGGGGTACACAACGCGTTGCGTGCCCCTCTGGCACTCAAAGGGTTAACAAAGAACAGGAAGGCTGTCACAGAGAGTGCCGGTGGCAACAAAGACCTCTCCTTCAAAATATCGTGGGACGGTGAGGTGAGATCCTCTGATCTCCCCCACCGGCCCATGATCTAGCGGCCCACCGGGGGATCCCCCGATAGGACAATCCGCACATGGCGCTGATGTCAGTGCAAGGGGAGGGAGGGGGAACTTTTGCTGTGAATATCGAACTGCCATCATTTGATATATTTTTTTTTTTTATTATCTACAAGATTAAATTTTATTAAAATAATTCAATACTATCTCTTTAATAGTTGAATAGTTGGCATTCTAAGCTACATGGTGAGAGATTTCACAAGAACCAAAACAATAAAGTAACAGAGAACATGCTGGTGGGAATCATTATGCTATAGTTTCCTGACAGGAAAGTACACTATTATAACAGAACTATCACTGTAGTGTTAAGCATTGAAAACTTTTTATAATCCTTATTAAGTGCAGGCATTATTTAGAAATCTAAGATCATATGAGACTCACTGCCAAACTACAGCACAGACATCTTACCGCAGACTGATCTGTGCACCTGTGATATCCATCACTGTCTGTACCTTGCGGTAGAACGCAACTCCCCCTTAGGTTACTTGCCAATCAGTGAGTAGACAGGAATGGAATCAAGATGTCTCTGCTGTCGCTTGGCGGTGAGTCTCCTAAGAACTTAGATTTCTAAATAATACCGGCACTTAATAGGGATTATAAAAGGATTTCAATGCTTACCGCTATAGTAGAAATTAATTGGGGGGCATTTATATATCAGTGATAGTTCCGTTTTAAAATACAAGCTTGAATTATCTTACTATTTAAAGTAGATGTTTACCCTTTATATAAACATCCATCTATCGATCAATCACCCCCTAAGGTACTGAGTAGTGCATGAGAAATAGTCAGAAAAGTGTAAAATTGTCTAAAACTTACTTTATAAGTTTGCTTCGTTGCCTTGGAAGGGCAGTGCCATCTTGTCCCAAGATTCTGTGCAGTCCGCTCTGCCTGCTGTGACGTTGCGTATTTGGCCTGGCCCCTTCCACTGATGGCATGCTGGAAAAATAACTAGAGTGAGCACACAATGTGCACCCTAGTCCCAGCCCCATAATGTTCATGACCGCTCTATTTTTAGCAAAGCATGCGGCCACACTCTATATATAATCTGTGATAAAGCTCGGTGCACGATCACTGCTACTTCCCCAATGACCATCATGCACATCGCGCTGGGAGCACGCCTGGGCTAAAGGGAAAGTTGGAGGGAGATTAGGCTTGCATTTGGCATAGAATGGGGACAGTTACTGTTTCAATGCTGTACAGCTCGTACTGTAACGCGGACCGCAATGATATCATCAGGTAGAATTTTAAATAGCAATTTCCATACACAGCAATGCATTTGTAAAAAACATAAAAACACGGATGGATACAGTATTAGTTATACTACTTATTAAGCAGAAATAATTTTTTGATGAAACATCCCCTTTAAACAGGTTTTGAATCCTTTATTTTGTTATACTAAGAAGACACAAAGCAAAATGCTGAAAGTGACTTGTAGTTTAATGTATTACAGTGCAGGTTATCCTCCAGGCCACATTCATAAATGCTTCACTGTTGCTTGCTTGCATTCAGCTGGGTTTTGGGTCAGTCTGGATCATTTTCTTCATATAGTGACACAGAAAGGTAATTGTAGAAAACAGCACTGTTTTTTACTGTGTTACTGTTTGACTGACCTGGGGTCCTGGAGATACCGAGAATATCCAACAATAAGGGGCATCTCTTACATTTTACATTCCATTTTTTGTTTTTTTGACTGACCTGAGGTCCTTTTTTGACTGACCTGGGGTCCTGGAGATACCGAGAATATCCAACAATAAGGGGCATCTCTTACATTTTACATACCATTTTTTTTTTTTTTTTTGACTGACCTGAGGTCCTTTTTTGACTGACCTGGGGTCCTGGAGATACCGAGAATATCCAACAATAAGGGGCATCTCTTACATTTTACATTTCATTTTTTGTTTTTTTGACTGACCTGAGGTCCTTTTTTGACTGACCTGGGGTCCTGGTGATACCGAGAATATCCAACAATAAGAGGGATCTCTTACATTTTACATTTCATTTTTGGTTATTTCTTCTTCATCTGTTATTCATGAATCATCCATCTCCATCATTCATTTTGAGTGACATCTCCATTATGACCTATAACAAAGAATGTGTCAAAGGGATAGTAATACTTTGTTTTATCTTTGTTTTATTTTGTAGGCATTAAAAAAACATGAAGAACGATATAAGTCTTATCTCTCAAACCTTTATGGTTTGAGAGATATTCACAAGCAAAGTTTCCCCTCCCGCCCCTTTTACCTAGTGTAAGCCATCTCTTCTCAGATGTGGAATCCAGTCCATAGACCAGACAGATAACAGAAGGGGACAATCTTCTTCCTATGAGAACAATGAGAGCTCTGACTCCCTTGACAAGTTTTTCAGGTTTTTCCCTTATCTTAATTGAAGATTGTCTCTCTCTGCAGTCTACCTGGGCACCTCCCATCTGATCTGGCTGAACAGTGTTACATCAGTAAAAGGGGCAGGAGGGGGATACTTTGTCATTGAATTACTCTTGAACTACAACTCTGACAGAATTGAAATAACACTCTCCAAAGTCCAAATACTGTGATGATTAATTAGAGATGCTTTTATTATGTAACATTACTATCCCTTTACATAATGAACAAGATAAAGTGCCTTGTTCTATAAGGCATGGTGTCCTCTCAATGGTGCTGGCTTTCTCGTAAAGAGAGGATTTGCCTGACATTTTGGGGCTGGACTGTCAGTGGGAAGGACCAGACTTACATGGACATTTTCTCTGTGCAATAGCACATGGGAGTGAAGAACCTGACTTGTAAAACCATTGAGAGGCCACCATGACTTAGAACAAGACACTTTATCTTGATTGCTCTTGATGGGTACTCATCACATTCAATGTTGTAAAACTTATCCATTGTGGTCATTCTTCAACTTTATAAAGCCGGCCAACCCGTCAGAACTTCTACGATAAAAAACTGAGTTAAAGGGATAGTAATACTTCGTTTTATCTTTCTTTTATTTTGTAGGCATTAAAAAAACATGAAGAACGATATAAGTCTTATCTCTCAAACCTTTATGGTTTATGAGATATTCACAAGCAAAGTTTCCCCTCCCTCCCCTTTTACCTAGTGTAAGCCATCTCTTCTCAGATGTGGAATCCAGTCCATAGACCAGACAGATAACAGAAGGGGACAATATTCTTCCTATGAGAACAATGAAAGCCCTGCCCCCCTTGACAAGTTTTTCAGGTTTTTCCCTTATCTTAATTGAAGATTGTCCCTCTCTGCAGTCTACCTGGGCACCTCCCTTCTGATCTGGCTGAGCAGTGTTACATCAGTAAAAGGGGTGGGAGGAGGATACTTTATCATTGAATTACTCTTGAACTACAACTCTGACAGAATTGAAATAACACTCTCCAAAGTCCAAATACTATGATGATTAATTAGAGCTGCTTTTATTATGAAACATTACTATCCCTTTAAGTGATCTTTAGACATTGTCTTCAATAAACATTTTTTAATGATTCCCTTCAGACTAATACATAGAAATAAGCTTTGGTTTATTTAATTATCAATCTTGAGCCAATCATTATTTTTGCCATTTTCTTCCTCTGCCTCCTCTTCACAGTCCTCATCCTCTTCTTCTTCACCTTTCTCATGATAATGATCATCATCATTTTCAATAGCTTAAACTTTGAAGTACAGCAATTTTGAGGGATTATACTTTCACATAAGAAGGGCCCAGTTTCAAACACAGCAGTGAGAATCATTTCTGCATTCTACACTTTTGGGAATTTCTGGGGGAACTGAAAAAGTTCACAAGTCATTTGTAAAATAATCATTTGGTTCCAAGTGTAATTCTAATGTAAAACTCACTGGCTGTCCAGCTTCCAAAAACATCACTTTCATGTCCTTCAAATGCTTCAGAATTTGCTCATCGTGCTCTTGAACCATGACCCTTACAACAGCAACATTCTTAAAGGATCAGTAAACTTTTTTTTATGAAAACACATATTTTACAGAGCATTTCCTGCTAAATAAAACAAGGCCACTCCCATAGCTGTCAGATGTTTTATTCAAAATTGATAGCAGTTTAAATAATCAGGAAGTGAATTTACTGTGTTTACTTCCTGATTGTTCTGACAGGAAGTGAATTTACTGTGATTACTTCCTAATAGTTCTAACTGACAGGAAGTGACAGGAGTTTCTATCACATTCTATGGAGAATTGTATGTCTCTGACTTTTCTGACTTTCCTCTCCATTAGAATCTAACAGGAAATATAATTAGAATTTGACCACTAGAGGGCACTGCTAATGTAAAAAAAACACAGGTTTAAACTATAATAACTCTGGAAATATAAATCTCTCGGCAGTGGGAGTACCCTTATTTTACTCAATAGGAAAATTTATTTTTTTTCATAAAAAAAAGTTTACTGCTCCTTTAAATATAGTTAGCCAGACCTCTGGGATGCCATCTTTCTCATCATCTTTCTTCTTCTCTTCAGTTGTTGCTCTCTCCATCTACTTTTCACTTACACACTTCTTTTGGTGGTTTGAATGTGGCATTTATTATATCACATTTCTTATCAAAAATATGTTCGTACAGGGCAGCAGATTTCCCCTCCCTCTCATGGAGTTCTTTGTAGAATTTAACTTCAAATCTGCACGCGTTTCACTTGAAGGTTCTTACATACATTTGCTCACCTATTTACTACTTTTGGCAAACTTTCATTGTATTCTGCTGGAGTACCCACAAAATCATCCAACCTTCCTTGTAGAGCAGCTGGAATCTGGGGTTCTGCACCATCGTAACAGGGAATAGCCTAGTTTACTATAGTCATCTTCCCTCTTATTTATTGCCACCATCCAAAAGGGGTGCTTCCTCTTCCCTCCCGGCTTTGGGCGTAGAGCTCACATACAAACCAACAAAAGAAGAGTGCTAGTGGAAAGCAAGAAGAAGAGAAGAAAGATTGTGAAAAAGAGTATCCCAAAGAGCTCTCAGAGTTGTTAGTCTCTTAACCGCTTAACGACCCTTGACGGTCATAGTACGTCAAGGGTCGATTTGACTTAACGACCGATGACGTACTATGACCGTCATTGAGTTCCGGGCTCCCCCCGTGGCTGCACGCCGTTCGGGGAGTCCGGAACGCAACGGAGCAATAAAAAAAATTGCTCCGTGGTCGTTGAGTCGCGTCCGCGTCCAGATTCCCCGGTCGTTAAGGGGTTAAGGGACATGGTTCAAGAGCACAATGAGCCTCCAACCAATCAGCAGACTGCTGGGGAGCAAGGAGCTCACTTACTAGCAGTCAAACACCTGGGGAACTGGGACAGTTTCTATTCTACACAACCTGCATGGAAATCACTGTGCAGAGAGGCAGGTCCTGTTCTATCTTCTCTTCTTTTTGCTCCCACCTTTCCAATTGTCTTTGCTCCACACACACACCCCCAGGCACTCCTTCTACCTTCACCATGCTGCAGTAAGAGGTAGGTAAATAGAGTGAGGGAGTGTATATGTGTGTGTATGTATGTATGACTGTGTCTCTGTCGCTTTCCTCCCTTCTCATAACTTTTAGCTGGAACGATCCCCTGCACCTCCCTATCCACTAATCTCTTATGGGTGTGTGTCTTCTTTGTGTTTTCACACATTTCAGTGCCAGACAGCTATCCAGTGTATTGGATACCTCTTTGGCACCAAAAGGGTTAACATTTCACTGCCACTGACCTATCCAATGCATTGGATACTTCTTTGCCACTGTAAGAGTTAACCCTTTCAGTGCCAAAGAGGTATTGAATGCATTGGATACCTCAGTGCCACTGCTAGAGTTAACCCTCGCAGACCTATCCAATGCATTCCACACCTCTGTGAGACTGACAGGGTAGTCGGAGGGTTAAGCGGTGGTTCCCTGAGCAGCATCCCTTTATGTGTGTGTCTGTCTCTTTTATGTTTTTCACAGTTTTGCCTCCACAGACCTATTCAATACCTCTTTGGTGGTGAAAGGGTTAATCATTCATACTTCCCAACATTTCAGATTGCAAAAGAGGGACACTTGAGTTTTAGGGGGTGAAGATGAGGGTGTGACTGGTGGGTGGGGCCTTACCGGGAATTTCTCGGTTATTTCATGACCTAGTGATACCTCCTTGTGTAACCTAATACATGACATATAACAAGACCAAAGTATTTTATTTACACAGACTAATTTATAAACACATATACTGACGTTTAAACAAACAATAATGTGAGTTATACTGCTGTAGAGCAATGTGATACACTTATATACAAACAAAGTAATCTGATCTCCTAAAAAGAGGGACTACAGGGTGGGAAAGAGGGACAGAGGGATTTGAGTCTAAAAGAGGGACTGTCCCTCCTAAAGAGGGACACTTGGGAGTTATGGTCATTTCAGTGGCAAAGAGATATCCAATACACTGGATAGTTCATTGCCACTGAAAGAGTTAACCATTTCATTGAACTTTCATTGCCACAGACCTATTCAATGCATTGGATATCAGTCAAAGGGTTAACCCCTTCAGAAACACAGACGTATCAAATGCATTACATACCCCTTTGCTACTGAAAGGGTTAACCCTTTTATTGGCAGAGGGCACCACAACCTATAGGTTATTTCTTTAACCCTTCCAGTGGTAGAGACATATCAAAATCATTGCAATGCATTATATACCTCTGTGTCTGAATGACTGCCTGTGACTCCCCTCTTCCTAATCTCTTAGCCCTGCACTTTGCCTCCTTGCCTCCCCTCCTATCAGACTTATTGCACTGCAGTGCGCTGGATCCCTCTCACTGTCAGACGGTTACATTTCCTAATAATACAGCTCCCACTATGTAGAACACACAATCACACTGATCACATGTACACCACCAACCAATGAATGGGCAGGAAACAAGTAGAAACTTTATATCACACCTCTTCAGATGTTGAGCACTTTACTGACCTGCACCTCTAATCAGCACGACCCTCACCTCCACCCCCTCTGAAGGCACAGTGTGCCATGCTTGAATTCCCAGCTGCTTCCTCCGCTGAGGTGTGTGCCTGCCTTACAGGACCTCTTCCACTCAACATACATTCCTGCTGTGTGAGACCTTCAGCTCCTCACAGGCCACTACAGTACTTTCACTGCTCATAGGTGTGGAGATTTAAAGTATCTTATTGCCCAGTGAGGACCTCAAGCATCTCACACACCAGGAATACATACTGCAAGTGACACAGCAGGGAAGGAAGCGGCTGCCAATTCAAGCATGCTACACTCTGCCTCTAGAGGGACGGACGGCCATGGTCATTACAGCTGTAGGTCAATGAAGTGGTCCGTGTCTGAAGAAGTGTGATCTCATTTTTTATGTACATTCATTCATTCGTGGAATGCGTGTGTGAGCAGCTCTGATTTATCATTTTCTACATGCTGGGAGATGTAGGATTACCAAACTTAACCCTATGAGGTATCCAACACATTGCAAACAATGTGCTGTATACTCCGGTGTTACTCAAACGGTCACCACACGGGCAACGTGGTGCCAACACTGCTACTATATAATATGTATTATGTATGCACTACTGTGTCACCGAGGCTCACATTAAGTCTGAGTGCCAGAGGGGTGCACCATGCATATCAATACCTCGTGTATCCCTCTGGCACTGAAAGGGTTAACTATTGCTTAAAAAAACAAAGAACAGATGGGCAACGCCGTCCCATATTTATTTTATTTTATTTATTTAGAAAATGTTTTACCAGGAAGAATACGTTGAGATTTCTCTCGTTATCTAGTATGTCCTGGACAGTTTTCAGTAGAGGGTTGCATATTTACACAAATTGAGAAACATTATATATTACATGTTATTAAATATACATACGAATATACATACATATGGAAATTATAAACAGTTACACTCTGTTTGCTAGTAATTTATACCTGGTGCATTTTATACCTGAGATTTTACAGTAAGTAGCGGATAGCTGGAATGGTGCTTCCTTGCCGTCCCCTTTGACTCTCCAGCTGTTGACTGGTTGGGGATGATGGGAGTTGTAGTCGGAGTCCCCAGTAGCTGGAGTTCCTATGTTTCCCTATCCATGTGCTATCCTATGCAGAACTAATATTTAGGTGATCCTGTTACTTATACATACAGCACAAAAGAGATGGACTGTATTCATTAACCCCTTAACGACCACCTGATCTAGCACATGGGCAGCCATTAAAGGGATAGTAATACTTCGTTTTAACTTTATTTTATTTTGTAGGCATTAAAAAAACATGAAGAATGATATAAGTTTTATCTCTCAAACCTTTATGGTTTATGAGATATTCACAAGCAAAGTTTCCCCTCCTGCTCCTTTTACCTAGTGTAAGCAATCTCTTCTCAGATGTGGATCAGGTTGTAAGACCAGACAGATAACAGCAGGGGACAATCTTCGTTGTATGAAAACAATGAAAGCCCTGCCCCCTTGACAAGTTTTTCAGGTTTTTCCCTTATCTTAATTGAAGATTGTCCCTCTCTGCAGTCTACCTGGGCACCTCCCTTCTGATCTGGTTGAACAGGGGGGGATACTTTGTTTGTAGTGATGAGCAAGCACCCCAATGCTCGGGTGTTCGGGTGCTCTGACCGAGCGCCCCCGGAGGATCGAGTGCTCGGCCGAGCACCCGAGCCCCATTGAAGTCAATGGGAGGACTCGAGCATTACACCAGGCACCCCCTGCTCTGATGAGGGGAGGGTGCTGGTCCATAGGAAAAGGGCAGAAAAGGATGGAAACACCACAGAAATGGTTCAGGGACAGCATAGGGAGGATGTCTGGATGCATCTTGGACTCCAACATCGCTGCTGGGAACGATCTTTCGCCCGTAGTACGCCATTTTTACAGACTGACCATAAAACACACAAAAAGGAAAATAAAAACGACTTTAGGCGAAAAATTGTTACCAAACAATATTTGCTGTATATTTACTTGTATATCATCTGCAAATTCTCCCAAAAATTTCCTTGATTTTCTGAAGTGAGGCCATGATTAAGAGGGAAACGTGCGCAGAGGCAAATTATCCCAAAAATTTCCTTGATTTTCTGAAGTGAGGCCATGATTAAGAGGGAAACGTGCGCAGAGGCAAATTATCCCAAAAATTTCCTTGATTTTCTGAAGTGAGGCCATGATTAAGAGGGAAACGTGCGCAGAGGCAAATTATCCCAAAAATGTCCTTGATTTTCTGAAGTGAGGCCATGATTAAGAGGGAAACGTGCGCAGAGGCAAATTCTCCCAAAAATTTCCTTGATTTTATTGAACTGAGGCCATGATTAAGAGGGAAACGTGCGCTGAGCTGACCATCTAAAACATTATGGGTGAGGGTCTGCTGCAGAGCTGACCATCCTAAACATTATATGCGAAGGCCCGCTAGTGAGCTGACGCTATAAAACATTATATGCGAAGGCCCGCTAGTGAGCTGACGCTATAAAACATTATATGAGAGGGCCCGCTAGAGAGCTGACCCAATAAAACATTATATGAGAAGGCCCGCTGGTGAGCTGACCTATATAAAAATTGTCAAACAGGGCCCGCTGGTGAGCTGGCCCTATATAAAAATTATATCACAGGGCCCGTTGGTGAGCTGGCCCTATATAAAAATTATAGCACAGGGCATATGGAAGAGGAGGAGGAGGATGAGAAGATTAAGAGTCAACCATATACCCGTTTTTTGGGTGGAAGGGGTGAATGGGAATACAGAGTATTCCCATCATTGTAAATAATATATGTAAAGTGAGTTTATGTTCCCCCGGGGCTTTCCTCCAGTGGAGTGGAGAAGTCAGGGGAAATCCAGGCCTTGTTCATTTTTATAAGTGTCAACCTATCAGCATTATCGGTGGAAAGGCGGATACGCTTATCTGTTATGATGCCACCAGCAGCACTAAATACCCGCTCAGACAGAACGCTGGCGGCAGGGCAGGCCAGCACCTCCAAGGCGTAGAGTGCCAGTTCATACCACGTGTCCAGCTTGGACACCCAGTAGTTGTAAGGCACAGAGGGATCATTGAGGACGCTGACACGGTCTGCTACGTACTCCTTCACCATATTCCAAAACTTTTCCCTCCTTGTGACACTAGGCTGCGCATCAGGGTGAGGGTGCTGGCGGGGTGTCATGAAGGTGTCCCACGCCTTGGAGAGTGTTGCCCTGCCTTTCTCGGAACTGCTGTGTGCTCCCCTTTTCTCCCCTTCTCGGTTGGCCAAGGTAGCACGTACTCTGCCGCCAGCGTTGTCAGATGGAAAATTTTGGAGCAATTTTTCAACAAGAACCTTCTGGTATTGCACCATTTTGCTTGTCCTCTCCACCGGAGGAATGAGAGATGAGAAATTCTCTTTGTAGCGGGGGTCCAGAAGGGTGAACACCCAGTAATCCGTGTTGTCTAAAATGCGTACAACGCGTGGGTCACGGGAAAGTCAGCCTAACATAAAGTCAGCCATGTGTGCCAGAGTACCAACAGTCAAGATTTCGCTGTCCTCACCAGGAGGATGACTCTCAATCTCCTCATCCTCTTCCTCCTCTTCTGCCCACCCACGCTGAAGAGATGGAACTAAAGTTCCATGGCTACCCTCTGTAGCGGAGGCAACCGTGTCTTCCTCCTCCTCCTCCTCCGCCTCCTCCAATTGTCGCTGAGAAGACGAAGTGAGGGTGCTCTGGCTATCACCTTGTGTAAGCTCTTCCTCCCCCATTTCCACCTCTTCCACATGCAAAGCGTCGGTTTTAATTGTGAGCAGCGAGCGTTTCAGTAGACACAGAAGTGGGATGGTTACACTGATAATAGCGTTATCGCCGCTCACCATCTGTGTCGATTCCTCAAAATTGCGTAAAACCTCGCAGAGGTCTGACATCCATTCCCACTCCTCACTTCTGATTACAGGAAGTTGAACGGAGAGGCGACGACCGTGTAACAGCTGGTACTCCACTACTGCCCTCTGCTGCTCACAAAGCCGGGCCAACATGTGGAAGGTGGAGTTCCAGCGCGTGCTCACGTCACACAGCAGCCGGTGAGCTGGCAATTGTAAGCGCTGCTGCAGCTTCAACAGGCCGGCCGAAGCTGTAGATGACTTACGGAAATGTGCACACACGCGGCGCACCTTGGTCAAGAGATCATGCACATTGGGGTAGGTTTTTAGAAATCGCTGAACCACTAAATTAAATACATGCGCTAGGCATGGTACGTGTGTGAGCTTGCCGAGCTCCAAAGCCGCCACCAAGTTACGCCCATTATCACACACAACCATGCCTGGTTGCAGGTTGAGTGGCGAGAGCCACTGCTCGGTCTGGTGACTAATCCCCTGCAACAGCTCTGAGGCCGTGTGCTGTTTGTCCCCAAGGCAGATCAGCTTCAGCACGGCCTGTTGACGCTTCCCCACTGCAGTGCTACACTGCTTCCAGCTACTGGCTGATGGGGGAGTGGCGCTGCGTGTAGAGAATTCGGAGGTGGAAACGGAGGAGGAGGAGCCAATAACGTAGGTGCTGGCGGAAACCCTGATGGAGGTAGGGCCCGCAATCCTCGGCGTGGGTAGCACCCGTGCCATCCCAGGGTCCGAGTCGCTCCCAGCCTCCACGACATTCACCCAGTGTGCCGTCAGGGAAATGTAGCGTCCCTGGCCACAAGCACTTGTCCATGTGTCAGTCGTTAAGTGGACCTTCCCAGTAACTGCGTTGGTCAGGGCACGGGTGATGTTACGGGACACATGGTGGTGTAATGCGGGGATGGCACACCGGGAAAAGTAGTGGCGGCTGGGGACTGCGTACCGAGGGACAGCTGCTGCCATCAGGCTGCGGAAGGACTCAGTGTCCACAAGCCTAAATGGCAGCATTTCGATGGCCAGTAATTTGGAAAGGTGTGAGGTTAGTGCTATGGCCTGTGGGTGGGTGGCTGGGTATTTTCGCTTGCGCTCAAATGCCTGGGGTAACGAAATTTGGACGCTGTGCTGGGACAGGGAAGTGGATGTGGTCGCTGATGGTGCTTCAGATGGTACAGGTGCAGGGCGGGAGGTATGCGGGCCTGCGCCTTCGACAGGCGATTGGCCGGCAACGAAAACAGGGGAAGAGGAGGCAGTGGTGTGGCCTGCAGACACAGATGGGCGATCCAGGTGTTCCTCCCACTTACTACGGTGCTTGGATGCCATGTGTCGGATCATGCTGGTGGTGGTGAGGTTTCTAGTGTTCATGCCTCGGCTCATTCTGGTGTGGCACAGGTTGCAAACTACAATTCTTTTGTCGTCCGCACTTTCCTTAAAAAAACGCCATACCGCGGAACACCTACCCTTTGGCAAGGGAGATTTACGCAAGGGGGTGCTCCGTGGAACATTTGCGGGCCGGTTTGGTGCGGTCCGCCTTCTTTCTGTAGCCACACCACTGCCTCTTCCAGCCTGTTGCGGTGCTGCAGATGGCTCACCCTCAGGACTGCTGTCATCGCTCGGCTCTACACCTTCCCAGGTGGGGTCAGTCACCTCATCGTCCACCAAGTCCTCCTCCACTTCCTCACTCTGATCATCCTCCCCATGTCTTGATCCCACCACATACTCAGTCATTGACAACTGTATAACATTCTCCTCAACAAGGTCTTGAGACAGTAATAGTGGTTGATTTAATGGCAACTGTGTCTCATCATCATCATCATCATCCACTACTTCCTTTGACCTTAAATGCCGTTCACATCTGTCATCTTCTTGTGATTGGGTACCCTCTAGAGGTTGTGAATCAGGGCACAAGATGTCATGTTCCTCTGCAAGCGTGCTTGGAGAGAGCGTCAAATGAAGGATTGGTGATGAGACGAGCTCCTCACTATATCCCAGTGTGGGATCACTTCTTTGACCAGACCGTCTATGGTGGGAGGAAGGATGATCAGAGTGAGGATTATGTTGACCAGACTCTTGGCTACTGAGAGTGGACTTGGTGGAAGACAGGGTGGTGCTTAACCGACTGGAAGCAGTATCAGCTGACATCCAACCGACCACCTGTTCGCAGTGGTCGGACCTCGAGAGTGATGTCCTGCGACGCCCTGTAAAATTAGACATGAAGCTAGGTATGGTGGATGTCTTTCTTTCTTGTGCTCTGGCACCAGGCACAGTTTCTCCGCGTCCTGACCCGCGCCCTGAACTATCAGGATCACGTCCACTTCCCCGTCCCTTTTTACCCGCCTTCTTCATCTTACACGGAATATGTGACTTTAATATTTGAGTTTGAAAACTTAACAGTATTTCTTCCTATTCTGCAACTGTGCAGAGTACACAGAATAGGCTGCTAAACTGCGGTGACACACACTGAATGGAATATGTGACTTTAATATTTGAGTTTGAAAACTTAACAGTATTTCTTCCTATTCTGCAACTGTGCAGAGTACACAGAATAGGCTGCTAAACTGCGGTGACGCACACTGAATGGAATATGTGACTTTAATATTTGAGTTTGAAAACTTAACAGTATTTCTTCCTATTCTGCAACTGTGCAGAGTACACAGAATAGGCTGCTAAATTGCGGTGACACACACTGAATGGAATATGTGACTTTAATATTTGAGTTTGAAAACTTAACAGTATTTCTTCCTATTCTGCAACTGTGCAGAGTACACAGAATAGGCTGCTAAACTGCGGTGACACACACTGAATGGAATATGTGACTTTAATATTTGAGTTTGAAGACTTAACAGTATTTCTTCCTATTCTGCAACTGTGCACAGTACACAGAATGTGCTGCTAAACTGCGGTGACGCACACTGAATGGAATATGTGACTTTGATATTTTAGTTTGAAGACTTAACAGTATTTCTTCCTATTCTGCAACTCTGCACAGTACACAGAATGTGCTGCTAAACTGCGGTGACGCACACTGAATGGAATATGTGACTTTGATATTTTAGTTTGAAGACTTAACAGTATTTCTTCCTATTCTGCAACTCTGCACAGTACACAGAATGTGCTGCTAAACTGCGGCGACGCACACTGAATGGAATATGTGACTTTGAAATTTTAGTTTGAAGACTTAACAGTATTTCTTCCTATTCTGCAACTCTGCACAGTACACAGAATGTGCTGCTAAACTGCGGCGAAGCACTCTGAATGGAATATGTGACTTTGATATTTTACAGTTTGAAGACTTAACAGTATTTCTTCCTATTCTGCAACTCTGCACAGTCCACAGAATGTGCTGCTAAACTGCGGCGAAGCACACTGAATGGAATATGTGACTTTGATATTTTAGTTTGAAGACTTAACAGTATTTCTTCCTATTCTGCAACTCTGCACAGTACACAGAATGTGCTGCTAAACTGCGGCGACGCACACTGAATGGAATATGTGACTTTGATATTTTAGTTTGAAGACTTAACAGAATGTGCTCTAATCTGCAACTTTGCACACTAAACAGAATGTGCTCTAATCTGCAACTTTGCACACTAAACAGAATGTGCTCTAATCTGCAACTTTGCACACTAAACAGAATGTGCTCTAATCTGCAACTTTGCACACTAAACAGAATATCTAAAATTTTTTTTTTTTGTTTTTTTCCCCCCACACAAAATAACCTGCTGCCCCCACACACAGTAGTCCTAAAAAGGACTTTTGGTTCTTTTTTTTTCACAATTTTGCTTTTTTTCTCCCTACACTGACTTTCCCTTCCTATCCTCATCTCTCCCTGGCTAAGACTGAGCCGAACTCGCTGGTCAGGTGCTATACAGCACCCGACCACGGGTTCTGGCCAGCCAATCAGTGTAATGCCAGCAGCCAACATGGCTGCTGGCATTACACCGATGTCAGAGCCTCCCTGCACGTTTATTGGCTGCGCAGCAGCCGCAAAACGTGCGGGGAGGAGACCCGAACATGGCGGGCGAGCACATGCAGTACTCGTACGAGTACCGCCATGTGCCGAGCAGAACGATGCTCGAGCCGATCCGAGCATCGGCCGAGCATGCTCGCTCAACACTATTTGTTTGTGAATATCTCTTAAACCATAAAGGTTTGAGAGATAAGACTTATATCATTCTTCATGTTTTTTTAATGCCTACAAAATAAAATAAAGTTAAAACGAAGTATTACTATCCCTTTAAGGCCTGCGGGGCATCTTTTTTCTGAATGGATTCCAGGGTCACCGATCGGCATGCAGCAATGTGGCAACCCCAGAATCCCATGACATTCCAGGACCGTCACCGATTCTTAAAGGGATAGTAATACTTAAAATGTAAAAAAATATATGATGTAGGGTTTATCCCCCCTGAGTAAAAGAAGGGTACTCCCACTACTGAGAGATATTTGATTAAAAAATTAAAACAGTTCCTCCCCATAATGCTTCCCCCCTCTCCTTTTCCCACACCATGAAACATGATCCCATCACTTATCCCTACACCCACAGAGAGGACCCTAATCTCAAACTTAATGTAAACCCATGAAGGGGAGAGATAAGGGGAGAGATTTCAATTAAAATACTCAAACCATTGCCTCTCCCCTCACTTCTAACCCCCGTAAAAAAAAAAAAAAACACCATCCCCTAATACATCAATGTGTGAAAATATCCATAATAATACAAATCAATACACAATCACTTAGTGCACCATAAACCCTTAACCCACCTCTGGCCCAATAACCAGTATCTCTACATACATATCACCCTATCTATCAGTGTGTCTAGTCTCCGTTCACCCTCTTCCCCCTCCCCCTAACCTCCCCCACACTCCTCAAGCAATACCATTAGGTGCATCCCTGTTGGATCAAATCTGGGATACATACTAAACACAGTACCTTTACAAACGTCTACTAAGGAGGCGATCCTGCAGGTCTGCACGTTTCCCCCAAATACCACCTTCACCCCTTCCCCTAAAAGCCCCCACCCCCTCATGCTAGGCACCCGGGGAATGCTGTAAGCGGCCCAGGTGTCCCCCAACACCCTCCACCCCAACTAACCACTAACCCTCTTGGAAGCGTGCAGACAACCACTCCTTCGCCTCCTCTTGAGACGCTATCATGTATATCTGATGATCATATTTCAAAAAGATTTTTGGGGGAAAACCCCAATTATATTTAATATTCTTATCCCTAAGGACTTGTGTAAATGACCCAAAAGACCTTCTCTTGGCCCGAGTTCCCACAGACAAATCCTAAAAAAAAAAAGATATGTGCTTAATAGTGATGAGCGAGCACCCCAATGCTCGGGTGTTCGGGTGCTCTGACCGAGCACCCCCTGAGGCTCGAGTGCTCGGCCGAGCACCCGAGCCCCATTGAAGTCAATGGGAGGACTCGAGCATTACACCAGGCACCCCCTGCTCTGATGAGGGGAGGGTGCCTGGTCCATAGGAAAAGGGAAGAAAAGGATGGAAACACCACAGAAATGGTTCAGGGACAGCATAGGGAGGATGTCTGGATGCATCTTGGACTCCAACATCGCTGCTGGGAACGATCTTTCGCCCGTAGTACGCCATTTTTACAGACTGACCATAAAACACACAAAAAGGAAAATAAAAACGACTTTAGGCGAAAAATTGTTACCAAACAATATTTGCTGTATATTTACTTGTATATCATCTGCAAATTATCCCAAAAATTTCCTTGATTTTCGGAAGTGAGGCCATGATTAAGAGGGAAACGTGCGCAGAGGCAAATTATCCCAAAAATTTCCTTGATTTTAACAACTGAGGCCATGATTAAGAGGGAAACGTGCGCAGAGGCAAATTCTACCAAAAATTTCCTTGATTTTCAGAACTGAGGCCATGATTAAGAGGGAAACGTGCGCAGAGACAAATTCTCCCAAAAATTTCCTTGATTTTCAGAACTGAGGCCATGATTAAGAGGGAAACGTGCGCAGAGGCAAATTCTCCCAAAAATTTCCTTGATTTTCAGAACTGAGGCCATGATTAAGAGGGAAACGTGCGCTGAGCTGACCATCTAAAACATTATGGGTGAGGGTCTGCTGCAGAGCTGACCATCCTAAACATTATATGCGAAGGCCCGCTAGTGAGCTGACGCTATAAAACATTATATGAGAGGGCCCGCTAGAGAGCTGACCCAATAAAACATTATATGAGAAGGCCCGCTGGTGAGCTGACCTATATAAAAATTGTCAAACAGGGCCCGCTGGTGAGCTGGCCCTATATAAAAATTATATCACAGGGCCCGCTGGTGAGCTGGCCCTATATAAAAATTATAGCACAGGGCATATGGAAGAGGAGGAGGAGGATGAGAAGATTAAGAGTCAACCATATACCCGTTTTTTGGGTGGAAGGGGTGAATGGGAATACAGAGTATTCCCATCATTGTAAATAACATATATAAAGTGAGTTTATGTTCCCCCGCGGCTTTCCTCCAGTGGAGTGGAGAAGTCAGGGGAAATCCAGGCCTTGTTCATTTTTATAAGTGTCAACCTATCAGCATTGTCGGTGGAAAGGCGGATACGCTTATCTGTTATGATGCCACCAGCAGCACTAAATACCCGCTCAGACAGAACGCTGGCGGCAGGGCAGGCCAGCACCTCCAAGGCGTAGAGTGCCAGTTCATACCACGTGTCCAGCTTGGACACCCAGTAGTTGTAAGGCACAGAGGGATCATTGAGGACGCTGACACGGTCTGCTACGTACTCCTTCACCATCTTCCAAAACTTTTCCCTCCTTGTGACACTAGGCTGCGCATCAGGGTGAGGGTGCTGGCGGGGTGTCATGAAGGTGTCCCACGCCTTGGAGAGTGTTGCCCTGCCTTTCTCGGAACTGCTGTGTGCTCCCCTTTTCTCCCCTTCTCGGGTGGCCAAGGTAGCACGTACTCTGCCGCCAGCGTTGTCAGATGGAAAATTTTGGAGCAATTTTTCAACAAGAACCTTCTGGTATTGCACCATTTTGCTTGTCCTCTCCACCGGAGGAATGAGAGATGAGAAATTCTCTTTGTAGCGGGGGTCCAGAAGGGTGAACACCCAGTAATCCGTGTTGTTTAAAATGCGTACAACGCGTGGGTCACGGGAAAGGCAGCCTAACATAAAGTCAGCCATGTGTGCCAGAGTACCAACAGTCAAGATTTCGCTGTCCTCACCAGGAGGATGACTCTCAATATCCTCATCCTCTTCCTCCTCTTCTGCCCACCCACGCTGAAGAGATGGAACTAAAGTTCCATGGCTACCCTCTGCAGCGGAGGCAACCGTGTCTTCCTCCTCCTCCTCCTCCGCCTCCTCCAATTGTCGCTGAGAAGACGAAGTGAGGGTGCTCTGGCTATCACCTTGTGTAAGCTCTTCCTCCCCCATTTCCACCTCTTCCACATGCAAAGCGTCGGTTTTAATTGTGAGCAGCGAGCGTTTCAGTAGACACAGAAGTGGGATGGTTACACTGATAATAGCGTTATCGCCGCTCACCATCTGTGTCGATTCCTCAAAATTGCGTAAAACCTCGCAGAGGTCTGACATCCATTCCCACTCCTCACTTCTGATTACAGGAAGTTGAACGGAGAGGCGACGACCGTGTAACAGCTGGTACTCCACTACTGCCCTCTGCTGCTCACAAAGCCGGGCCAACATGTGGAAGGTGGAGTTCCAGCGCGTGCTCACGTCACACAGCAGCCGGTGAGCTGGCAATTGTAAGCGCTGCTGCAGCTTCAACAGGCCGGCCGAAGCTGTAGATGACTTACGGAAATGTGCACACACGCGGCGCACCTTGGTCAAGAGATCATGCACATTGGGGTAGGTTTTTAGAAATCGCTGAACCACTAAATTAAATACATGCGCTAGGCATGGTACGTGTGTGAGCTTGCCGAGCTCCAAAGCCGCCACCAAGTTACGCCCATTATCACACACAACCATGCCTGGTTGCAGGTTGAGTGGCGAGAGCCACTGCTCGGTCTGGTGACTAATCCCCTGCAACAGCTCTGAGGCCGTGTGCTGTTTGTCCCCAAGGCAGATCAGCTTCAGCACGGCCTGTTGACGCTTCCCCACTGCAGTGCTACACTGCTTCCAGCTACTGGCTGATGGGGGAGTGGCGCTGCGTGTAGAGAATTCGGAGGTGGAAACGGAGGAGGAGGATCCAATAACGTAGGTGCTGGCGGAAACCCTGATGGAGGTAGGGCCCGCAATCCTCGGCGTGGGTAGCACCCGTGCCATCCCAGGGTCCGAGTCGCTCCCAGCCTCCACGACATTCACCCAGTGTGCCGTCAGGGAAATGTAGCGTCCCTGGCCACAAGCACTTGTCCATGTGTCAGTCGTTAAGTGGACCTTCCCAGTAACTGCGTTGGTCAGGGCACGGGTGATGTTACGGGACACATGGTGGTGTAATGCGGGGATGGCACACCGGGAAAAGTAGTGGCGGCTGGGGACCGCGTACCGAGGGACAGCTGCTGCCATCAGGCTGCGGAAGGACTCAGTGTCCACAAGCCTAAATGGCAGCATTTCGATGGCCAGTAATTTGGAAAGGTGTGAGGTTAGTGCTATGGCCTGTGGGTGGGTGGCTGGGTACTTTCTCTTGCGCTCAAATGCCTGGGGTAACGACATTTGGACGCTGCGCTGGGACAGGGAAGTGGATGTGGTCGCTGATGGTGCTTCAGATGGTACAGGTGCAGGGCGGGAGGTATGCGGGCCTGCGCCTTCGACAGGCGATTGGCCGGCACCGAAAACAGGGGAAGAGGAGGCAGTGGTGTGGCCTGCAGACACAGATGGGCGATCCAGGCGTTCCTCCCACTTACTACGGTGCTTGGATGCCATGTGTCGGATCATGCTGGTGGTGGTGAGGTTTCTAGTGTTCATGCCTCGGCTCATTCTGGTGTGGCACAGGTTGCAAACTACAATTCTTTTGTCGTCCGCACTTTCCTTAAAAAAACGCCATACCGCGGAACACCTACCCTTTGGCAAGGTAGATTTACGCAAGGGGGTGCTCCGTGGAACATTTGCGGGCCGGTTTGGTGCGGTCCGCCTTCTTTCTGTAGCCACACCACTGCCTCTTCCAGCCTGTTGCGGTGCTGCAGATGGCTCACCCTCAGGACTGCTGTCATCGCTCGGCTCTACACCTTCCCAGGTGGGGTCAGTCACCTCATCGTCCACCAAGTCCTCCTCCACTTCCTCACTCTGATCATCCTCCTCAAGTCTTGATCCCACCACATACTCAGTCATTGACAACTGTATAACATTCTCCTCAACAAGGTCTTGAGACGGAAATAGTGGTTGATTTAATGGCAACTGTGTCTCATCATCATCATCACCATCCACTACTTCCTTTGACCTTAAATGCCGTTCACATCTGTCATCTTCTTGTGATTGGGTAGCCTCTAGAGGTTGTGAATCAGGGCACAAGATGTCATGTTCCTCTGCAAGCGTGCTTGGAGAGAGGGTCAAATGAAGGATTGGTGATGAGACGAGCTCCTCACTATATCCCAGTGTGGGATCACTTCTTTGACCAGACCCTCTATGGTGGGAGGAAGGATGATCAGAGTGAGGATTATGTTGACCAGACTCTTGGCTACTGAGAGTGGACTTGGTGGAAGACAGGGTGGTGCTTAACCGACTGGAAGCAGTATCAGCTGTCATCCAACCGACCACCTGTTCGCAGTGGTCGGACCTCGAGAGTGATGTCCTGCGACGCCCTGTAAAATTACACATGAAGCTAGGTATGGTGGATGTCTTTCTTTCTTGTGCTCTGGCACCAGGCACAGTTTCTCCGCGTCCTGACCCGCGCCCTGAACTATCAGGATCACGTCCACTTCCCCGTCCCTTTTTACCCGCCTTCTTCATCTTACACGATATATATGACTTTAATATATATGAGTTTGAAAACTTAACAGTATTTCTTACTATTCTGCAACTCTGCAGAGTACACAGAATAGGCTGCTAAACTGCGGTGACACACACTGATTGGAATAAGTGACTTTAATATTTGAGTTTGAAAAATTAACAGTATTTCTTACTATTCTGCAACTGTGCAGAGTACACAGAATAGGCTGCTAAACGGCGGTGACACACACTGAATGGAATAAGTGACTTTAATATTTGAGTTTGAAAAATTAACAGTATTTCTTACTATTCTGCAACTCTGCAGAGTACACAGAATAGGCTGCTAAACGGCGGTGACACACACTGAATGGAATATGTGACTTTAATATTTGAGTTTGAAAAATTAACAGTATTTCTTACTATTCTGCAACTGTGCAGAGTACACAGAATAGGCTGCTAAACTGCGGTGACACACACTGAATGGAATAAGTGACTTTAATATTTTAGTTTGAAAACTTAACAGTATTTCTTACTATTCTGCAACTGTGCAGAGTACACAGAATAGGCTGCTAAACGGCGGTGACACACACTGAATGGAATAAGTGACTTTAATATTTGAGTTTGAAAACTTAACAGTATTTCTTACTATTCTGCAACTGTGCAGAGTACACAGAATAGGCTGCTAAACGGCGGTGACACACACTGAATGGAATAAGTGACTTTAATATTTGAGTTTGAAAAATTAACAGTATTTCTTCCTATTCTGCAACTGTGCAGAGTACACAGAATAGGCTGCTAAACTGCGGTGACACACACTGAATGGAATAAGTGACTTTAATATTTGAGTTTGAAAACTTAACAGTATTTCTTACTATTCTGCAACTGTGCAGAGTACACAGAATAGGCTGCTAAACGGCGGTGACACACACTGAATGGAATAAGTGACTTTAATATTTGAGTTTGAAAACTTAACAGTATTTCTTACTATTCTGCAACTGTGCAGAGTACACAGAATAGGCTTCTAAACGGCGGTGACACACACTGAATGGAATAAGTGACTTTAATATTTGAGTTTGAAAACTTAACAGTATTTCTTACTATTCTGCAACTCTGCAGAGTACACAGAATAGGCTGCTAAACTGCGGTGACACACACTGAATGGAATATGTGACTTTAATATTTGAGTTTGAAAACTTAACAGTATTTCTTACTATTCTGCAACTGTGCAGAGTACACAGAATAGGCTGCTAAACGGCGGTGACACACACTGAATGGAATAAGTGACTTTAATATTTGAGTTTGAAAACTTAACAGTATTTCTTACTATTCTGCAACTGTGCAGAGTACACAGAATAGGCTGCTAAACGGCGGTGACACACACTGAATGGAATAAGTGACTTTAATATTTGAGTTTGAAAACTTAACAGTATTTCTTCCTATTCTGCAACTGTGCAGAGTACACAGAATAGGCTGCTAAACTGCGGTGACACACACTGAATGGAATAAGTGACTTTAATATTTTAGTTTGAAAACTTAACAGTATTTCTTACTATTCTGCAACTGTGCAGAGTACACAGAATAGGCTGCTAAACGGCGGTGACACACACTGAATGGAATAAGTGACTTTAATATTTGAGTTTGAAAACTTAACAGTATTTCTTACTATTCTGCAACTGTGCAGAGTACACAGAATAGGCTGCTAAACGGCGGTGACACACACTGAATGGAATAAGTGACTTTAATATTTGAGTTTGAAAACTTAACAGTATTTCTTACTATTCTGCAACTGTGCAGAGTACACAGAATAGGCTGCTAAACGGCGGTGACACACACTGAATGGAATATGTGACTTTAATATTTGAGTTTGAAAACTTAACAGTATTTCTTACTATTCTGCAACTCTGCACACTACACAGAATGTGCTGCTAAACTGCGGCGAAGCACACTGAATGGAATATGTGACTTTGATATTTTAGTTTGAAGACTTAACAGTATTTCTTCCTATTCTGCAACTCTGCACAGTACACAGAATGTGCTGCTAAACTGCGGCGAAGCACACTGAATGGAATATGTGACTTTGATATTTTAGTTTGAACACTTAACAGTATTTCTTCCTATTCTGCAACTCTGCACAGTACACAGAATGTGCTGCTAAACTGCGGCGAAGAACACTGAATGGAATATGTGACTTTGATATTTTAGTTTGAAGACTTAACAGTATTTCTTCCTATTCTGCAACTCTGCACAGTACACAGAATGTGCTGCTAAACTGCGGCGAAGCACACTGAATGGAATATGTGACTTTGATATTTTAGTTTGAAGACTTAACAGTATTTCTTCCTATTCTGCAACTCTGCACAGTACACAGAATGTGCTGCTAAACTGCGGCGACGCACACTGAATGGAATATGTGACTTTGATATTTTAGTTTGAAGACTTAACAGAATGTGCTCTAATCTGCAACTTTGCACACTAAACAGAATGTGCTCTAATCTGCAACTTTGCACACTAAACAGAATGTGCTCTAATCTGCAACTTTGCACACTAAACAGAATGTGCTCTAATCTGCAACTGTGCACACTAAACAGAATGTGCTGTAATCTGCAACTTTTCACACTAAACAGAATATTTTTTTTTTTTTTTTTTTTTTTTTCCCCCCACACAAAATAACCTGCTGCCCCCACACACAGTAGTCCTAAAAAGGACTTTTGGTTCTTTTTTTTAACAATTTTGGTTTTTTTCCTCCCTACACTGCCTTTCCCTTCCTATCCTCAGCTCTCCCTGGCTAAGACTGAGCCGAACTCGATGGTCATGTGCTATACAGCACCTGACCACGGGTTCTGGCCAGCCAATCAGTGTAATGCCAGCAGCCAACATGGCTGCTGGCATTACACCGATGTCAGAGCCTCCCTGCACGTTTATTGGCTGCGCAGCAGCCGCAAAACGTGCGGGGAGGAGACCCGAACATGGCGGGCGAGCACATGCGGTACTCGTACGAGTACCGCCATGTGCCGAGCAGAGCGATGCTCGAGCCGATCCGAGCATCGGCCGAGCATGCTCGCTCAACACTAGTGCTTAAACTTTTCTTCTGATGGTGCATACTGCTTAGCCGCCATGGCTATTTTTTGCCTCAAATAAAATGTTGTAAACCTAACTATAAAGTCCCTGGGAAGATTCTCAGGCAACTTTGTAGGCCGAAATGTCCAATTCACCCTCTCAATAACATTATCTTGAGCTTCCTCAATGCCCATGTTGATTATCAAGTCCAACAGGAATGATCTAAGTTCTCCTGGGCCCACTCGTTCTGGAATTCCCCTTATTCTTAAATTCTTTCTTCGTGCCCTATCCTCAAAATCAGCAATCTTCATCTCCAATTGGGCCACTTTATTCTTTAAATCTGTGTTCTGCTCCTTACAAGCATTAACTTCAAACTCCAACGATTCAATTTTCTGCTCACTATCTTTCAATCTAGCTCCTAAAGCAAGAACATTTTCATTAATGCACTCAAGTTGTAAAGTGAGCCTACTTTCGAAGCACTTCAATTGCGGATCAAAGTTCTGCATATATTCTTGTGCAGAGTGCACCTCTCCTCCAGCCAAGCTCATAGCTTTAAAACTACATGTGTTCTGATCCACTTCGGTGAATATAGTGGGATCTTGACTTATAGACACATTCCCTGCAACCACCTTATTTTGTGCCTGCGGAGAGAAAAGGGAAGCTACCCTCCTCTCTTTCCCTTGATCCGATTCCCTTTTCTTATCTTTCTTTGACACTATCCTGGCTCTTTTTACTAGCCATAATTACTCCTTGCAGGAATCTTATGCCATAAATGAAAATAGGCCCTTATTCCAGGACCCATCCATTCCTCCACTCAAGAGCTTTTACATGTTACTCCGGCACAAAAGACCTCCAGAGGGTATTCTGGTAACATCACAAGGTCCCAATAAGTCCCAATAAATCGTTAAACCTTGACTTCAAATGGGCCAATGTCCATCCAAAAAGCTTAAGTCAACCTCTTCGCCTCCCCCCTGCTCTCCTGTCACCATTCCACGTTCACCAAGTACACTCACGCCCCCCTCCGCTGGTAAGCACTCCGCTCTCCAATTACGCTCATATGTAGTATCGCCCGATGGCTCATATACCAACTTTCCACCACCGATATCTGCGTTCCACAATTCAGAGCCAGGAGGCTTCCATATACGATGAGCTACACCACTTCCCGCCGCTCCATCGTGCATTTCCTGGGGGGCGCGCTCCGTACACAAGGACCTGCCTGCCGATATATATCCCGATCTTTCCACGGGTAACCCGCTTCATTCCGGGGGGACAAGCGATGGGTGACAACTCCTGGTAAGCTAATAATTATCCGACATGTCCCGTAATCTTCGGCATCTCAGCCCAGACATCCAGCGCTTGACACCACGCGAGCACGCAGACGCTCCGCCCACTCAGCATCTCACGTCATCTCATCCTTAGCTGAAACAACTCAAACTTGAATTTTTTAGGTGCAACATCACAGTGGCCTGAAAATTTACAGTGGCGCTGTTGATACACCATCCTATGGACTGCTCTGGTCTGTAGACCATAAATCTCCATAGGATGTGTAGCAACAGTGGCACTGTAAATTTTGAGGCCACTGTGATATTGCACCTAAAAAAATTCAAGTTTGAGTTGTTATAATTTTTTAATCAAATATCTCTCAGCAGTGGGAGTACCCTTGTTTTTTACATTTTAAGTATTACTATCCCTTTATGTGCTGGAACCGGAGTGACGGTCCTGGCGCATTGAGGGTCGTATCTTAAAAGAAGAATGGATGCATTCTGGGACAAGCAACTGCATCATAGGCTGAAAGCTAAAAATTCCCATTGATTTATATGGGTCCTTTAACCCATTAAATGCTGAAGATGTCTCTAACGCATTGCTTTGCAAAGTTACTGTGTTACTCTGTCCTTTAAATAATAAAGGAGTTTTGATTTGCTCCTATAGTGCAGCTGTCTTGCCCCAGGATTATGTTACTTTTCTTTGTACCTCAAATCACTGAATCTCACATACAAAGAGACTGTTGGTACAATAAAAAGAATTGTAGCAATTCTGGGGCAAACCAACTGTATCATAGGGAACGAAGCAAAATTCTTTCCTGCTGCCAAATAAGTTAGTAATTTATAAGACCTTCCTGTTTTGCCTGCTAATACACTGTATAACCATGTATGTTCCCTTTTGAAAGAAATGTATGTAATCTGCTCTTAAATGTATCCATTGTATCCGCCATAACCACATCCTTGGGCAAGGAATTTCATAATATAACAGAACTAATTGTAAAAAAATCCTTTCCTTTGCTGAAGGTTAAAGGGATAGTAATACTTTATTATTACTATCCCCATATTATAGATATTTGCAAAATAATTTTATAGCCCCCAGGTTCATCTCTCAAACCTTTATGGTTTGATAGGCTGACCAGACCTCACCTTTAACCGGGGACGCATAGGAAAAATGCATACTGCAGGACTGCGTTGATTTCAGTGAAGTACTGCAAAATGGCTATTTCCTATGTGTCCCCGGTTAAAGGTGAGATCTGGTCAGCCTATGGTTTGAGAGATAACCGAAGGCAAAGCTCCCCCTCCCTTCCCCTTCCCTGAAGTCAGCGTAGTACTGACTGCAGGGATATCCAGACTGACTTTCATCAGGCGGCTCTGCAGCAGAGCCGTGATCGCGTTAGTGAAAACGAATTATTTCACTGCTTTCAAACCAATCACATGTAGAAGACCGTTTCAGTGAAATAATTCTTTCACTAACGCGATCTCGGCTCAGCTGCAGAGCCGCAAGCCTGTCATACGACAAACTTCCCCTGCAGTCAGCACAACGCTGACTTCAGGGAAGGGGGGAAGGAGGGGGAACTTTGCCTTCGGTTATCTCTCAAACCATAAAGGTTTGAGAGATGAACCTGGGGGCTATTAAATTAGTTTGCAAATATCTACAATATGGGGGATAGTAATAATAAAGTATTACTATCCCTTTAAACCTCCTTTCCTCTAATCTCAAGTGTGGCACTTGGTTATTTGATCAGGCTTTGGAATGAATAGCTCACCCAAGAGATCCTTGTATTGACCTATTATATCAAGCTGTAGAATCTGTTCAAACCGCAAAGGCATAGGTTAGAGTCACAGAAGGGTTGACTCAACCTTTCATCCTACTGAGGCAGATAAAATGAGTACTGTTAAATTGGGTAATAATAACTATACCCCCAGGACATACTTGAAAATGAGAGACGATCTCAATGTATCTTTATTGATATTATTATATACTTGTACATTGTACAAGGTCTCCTCTTAGTTGTCTTTTCTCTACAGTAAATAAACCAAGTTTGTCTAGTCCCCCTCCATTCCCTTAATTAATTTTGTTGTTCTTCGCTGTACTCTTAATCATCTTAATGATTTAAATGGTGAATTTAACCCCTTACATTTCATGGAGGTCTCCAACAAATTATCAATGTGTTGGAGGCTTCTCAAATTCAATGAGTTAAAAAACAATGTTTTAAATCAATGGCAATTGTTATCCTCCAGTGGCACCCCCATTGAGCAGTTGGTTTGATCCAGAATTGCTCCTATTTCACTTGATGAACACAGCCTAAAAATGTTATAAGACTAGAGTTTTCTGTGTAAAATGATATTGAAATTCATATAGCCCCCAGGATCAAAAAATGTGTTATGTTTGTCACAGTAAATGTGAAACTGCAAGCATACTAATTGTAGTGTGTCTTGTAGTCCTGTTCATCACCCATCACAGCAGAGCAAGTCTACCGCAGATTAAACATGCATTAATCCTGTCTGATTGCTGTTGGCTGCAGAGTTAAGTTACACAAAGTTCTTATCAGCAGAACTGCTGGAAATGAAAATAAGTGAGTCATCTCGAACACAATTTATCATTTAGTTATGGTTTTCACAATCCTCAGAGACATCAAAGATTAAATGTGAAGAAAGCACATCAAGGATTATCCTTGTTATTTAAGTTAGAGAAGGCAGTTTATATGATGTACTGACATCTCTTATTTGACCTATCTGACCTGACGGTGTTGCCTTGTCAGGTAGTGTTTGGATGAGTTAGGAGAAAGCTTTATTATAGCCATAAACAGCACACTTCAACTGTTATCTAACATGAGAAATATTTTGTATTAATTTTTTTTTTACTTCAAATAGTGATTAAAGAGGAGGTACCTTTTTGGTCAAAATTGAGATACACATATTGAAAAGACAACTCTCCCGCTATACCCCATCCCGCCACTTACGATCAGCCAATGACATTCTTATCTCATCTCTCTTTGTGACTACAGCCCTCTCATGTATCAAACCTTTTTCTCTCATTGCTCCTTATCTATGAAACGTTCTGCCCGCCTCCTAGCACCACTGCACCTCTCTTATGGTCTTCAAGTCACACTTAAAGGGATAGTAATGTTTCATAATAAAAGCAACTCTAATTAATCACCATAGCATTTGGACTTTGGAGAGTGTTATTTCAATTCTGTCAGAGTTGTAGTACAAGAGTAATTCAATGACAAAGTATCCCCCTCCCTCCCCTTTTACTGATGTAACACTGCTCAGCCAGAGCAGAAGGGAGGTGCCCAGGTAGACTGCAGAGAGGGACAATCTTCAGTTAAGATAAAGGAAAAACCTGAAAAACTTGTCAAAGGGGGCAGGGCTTTCATTGTTCTCATAGGAAGAAGATTGTCCCCTTCTGTTATCTGTCTGGTCTATGGACTGCATTCCACATCTGAGAAGAGATGGCTTACACTAGGCAAAAGGGGCAGGAGGGGAAACTTTGCTTGTGAATATCTCTCAAACCATAAAGGTTTGAGAGATAAGACTTATATCGCTCTCCATGTTTTTTTAATGCCTACAAAATAAAATAAAGATAAAACTAAGTATTACTTTCCCTTTAAAGCTACATCTCCTCAACAAAATGTAAACAAGCTAGAAGGCACTGACTCTGTACAACTAACGCTCTTACAATTGATTTACTTTATTTGTGTCCCCTATCCTGACCAGAACTCTAGCACTGTATTCAGCACTTGACATTATGTACTCTGTATATCTCCCATTACCACTTTAGATTGTAAATTCTGTAACCAAACCTGCGCTCAAGGACTCCCAAGATCCATCAAATTATGCCATGAAAAGAAGAGAGGAAATAGATCTAAATGCAATATGTTTATTAGATAAATATTTAAAATCATGCATACAAGTGCGCACTCACAGTAACTCAAAGGGCAAAATGCATTTTGGGATCCCAGACCCCCTTACTGGTCATGATGCCACCTTCCCCTGTCGATGGTACTTGTGTCTCTGCTCCGTATCAAACTTCTCCTGTTGATCTGCTTGTCTTACTCCTTAGTAGTCCAATTGAATAAAACCTCACAGAGTGGTCAATAAAATAGGATACAGAGGGAGCACTAAAATGAGTAGACTAGGGGAATAAAGCAGGAGACCTGGGCTAGAACCAGCACTATATGAGTGCGCACTGGGTAAAAGGACCACTTTGAAAAGCTCTTGTAACCCATAACTATCTAAACCCTTAAACTTTATACAGGGCTGGATTTACGATAAGGCAGAGTAGGCATCTGCCTACAGACGCACCCCACAGAGGGGCGCCTGTCATTGGGATCGCTTTTTAATTAATTAATTTATTTTTTTTAATTAGCCTCAGTCAGCGCCCGCTACATGTTGCCCTCACATTGCCTCCCCCCCATTGTCCGTTTCCTACCTCCCTGGCACGAGATCTGTCATCTGTGCCTCCTTTGGCACAGTCCTGTAAGTGCTGAGCTCCCTCGTCGGCTCTTTAGGAATGCAGAGCGCTGGGAGATGACATCATCTCCCAGCGCTCTGCATTCTTGAATAGGAGACCGCGCGGGAGCTCCAGCAGCTAGAGGACTGTGCCAAAGGAGGCACAGATGACAGATCTCCTGCTGGGGAGGTAGGAAACGGACAACGGGGGGAGGAGGCAATGTGACGGCAACATGGAGATGTTGGGGGCAAGTTGGAAACGAAGGGGGGCAATGTGAGGGTAACATGGAGCTGATGGGGGCAAGTTGGAGCTGATGGGGGGCAATGTGAGTGAATATGGAGATGGTGGGGGAAATGTGGAGCTGATGAGGGGCAAGTTGGAGATGGTGGAGGCAATGTGAGGGCAATGCGGAGCTGATGGTGGGCAAGTTGGAGATGGTGGAGGCAATGTGAGGGCAATGTGGAGCTGATGGTGGGCAAGTTGGAGCTGATGGGGGCAATGTGAGGGCAATATAGAGATGATGGGGGCAATGTGGAGATGTCCAGTGGAGATGGCCAAGGGGGGGCGCTTCAGATTTCTGTGCCTACAGGCTCTTGAGATGTAAATTCGGCCCTGACTGTAAAGCACTGCATAGTCATTTATTCAATGCAATTAGCCAGGCTGCTTTCTCGGGTACAATTCTGCTGATGAAACTGGGACTGCATTGTAAGTACCGAACGAGCAATGAGGGTCTAAAAAGAGGCCTCAAGCGCACCCACGTTGATCCTGCAAAAAGAGATTGAACTTCAAGTCTTGTACATCAGTGTCATGTCGTGCACAATGCATTACCCATAAACTCTCTGTGTTGGGCTTGAAATCCAGATACAGCGAGTCAATGGGGAATGCACATGTAAAGTTTGTGACTGAGATTAACTTTCTTCAGGGGCGGACTGACCATTCGGGAATTCGGTCATGGACCGAGGGCCCGTGACTGAGGGGGGCCCGCCGCCCGGAGATGTATGAAATGTACTGTCTACTCTGCATGAGCCTGTCTGCCGTGTGGAGGACCGCTGTCCATTCTGATTTTTTAATGTGCGCTGCAGCTCCACTCAGTGAGGCCGCAGTGCACACATTATAGCCAGCTGCTAGGTCCGGTAGTAGACACTGTCATTATGCCCACCCATGCCATTCAGACATGATGCACACAGTGACAGGCGCATTATGCGCAGCTCAGCCTTGCGTCTTGTTGCCAGCAGCCAAACTCAGTCCGTCACTGTCTGGCTGTCTTTGCTGGCAGCAAGCGCTTCTTAAGTACTCTTCCCCCGGTTCTGCGCATGCCTATGTAACCTCTTGGTCTGCGCGGAGTATTGATGTCATCACGGCCCGCGGGGGGGGACTCAGAGTTAGGAAGTCACTCAGCCATCCCAGGGCAGCTGTGGGGGGGCATCACGTAGGGCCTGCAGCCCACCAAGCAGCACAAACGTTGCTTAAAATGACAGATCCTCACCAACCAACTCTGCATCAGGATCAGCAGTGGAGCAAAGGACCCACCCAACCAGAGAATCGCAGCACAGCAGCAATGACAGAAGAGAGGAGATCCATGCAGCGCAAACAGCACAGGTAGACCAGTAACCCCCCTGTAGGCTATCCAGTCCCCCCCCCACACCAGTCACAGGCCATCCAGTACTCTCTCACCAGGCTATCTATTACCCCCCCCCCCCAAGGCCATCCAGTAGCCTGGCAGGTCAGCCAAGTACCCCTTCAGGTCAGGAACTAACCCCCCAGGATAACCAAACAATTCCCCCCAGGCCAGCCGACTACCCACCTGGACATCCAGTGCCTTCCATTGCCAGCCAACAATTACCCCCAGGCCAGCCAACTCCCCCCCAACCAGCCAAGTACCACCTCCTGGCCATCCACTACCCACCCCAGGCCATCCAGTACCTCCCAGTACCGCTTAGGCCATCCAGTACCTCCCAGGCCATCCAATACTCCTCAGGCCAGCAACCCCCCCCAGGTCTGCAACTACCTCACCCAGGGCAGCCAACAACCCCCCCAGGCCATCGATTACTCCCTGGTCCTGCCAACTACTCGCCCCCAGGGCAGCCAACTACCCTGCCCAGGCAGGTCAGCTAAGTACCCCTCCAAGCAAGGAACTAACCCCCCCAAGTCAGCCAAACACCTCCCCCCAGGTCAGCCAGTGTCTCCCCAGGCCAGCCAACAACTACCCCCAGACCAGCCAGCTCACACCCAGCTAACTAACCCCTCCTGGCCATCCAGTACCCACCCCAGGCCATCCAGTACCTCGCAGTACCCCCTCAGGTCTGCAACTACCCTCCCAGGTCCGCAACTACCCTCCAGGAGTGGGAGGTGTGGCTTATGATGTAATGGGGTGGGGCCAATGATGTAATTGGGCAGGGGGCCCAGACCTCTTTTTGGACCAGGGGCCCTGGGTCTTGTCAGTCCGCCCCTGACTTTCTTTATGAATACGTTACAGCAGAGGAGGTCAGCTTTCTGACACCTCCCTCCTCCCAAAGGGAGGCTGGTAGAATTTATTTTAGGGTTTCACAATACAGCCCCAGGCTGGTCTCTTAGGAGCAAAAACATACTAATTGTCCGTGTATCGCTTGCTCACATAAAAACATGTTAGCTTAAAAAGTGTCTGGTGTTGCTACGGTAACAGGCAGATTCTTTGTTCTCAGTTTCTCTTATCAGCTGCTCAAACCCCCACTCAGCTCCCTCCACTCATGCTGTTCCTTCAGATCATCAGTGGGTTGGCTTCTGATCAACAATGGGAGGTTTACGTGGGATAGGGGAAATGGAAGATGACCGTTAAACAATGTTGAAAATATCAAAAACTTATTATGCACTGTTTGAAAAGTTTTTGAGGTCACTTACCAGTGTCAGTGATAAGCTCCACAATGCTGTATTAATTAAGAAAGGTATTGTTTTACCATCTAGGAGACACTGCCCTTTTAACCATTTAAGGTTGCTTTGCACAACCCTGTATTCCTTGAAGGGATAGTAATGTTTCATAATAAAAGCAGCTCTAATTAATCATCATAGTATTTGGACTTTGGAGAGTGTTATTTCAATTCTGTCAGAGTTGTAGTTCAAGAGTAATTCAATGACAAAGTATCCCCCTCCTGCCCCTTTTACTGATGTAACACTGTTCAGCCAGATCAGAAGGGAGGTGCCCAGGTAGATTGCAGAGAGGGACAATCTTCAATTAAGATAAGGGAAAAACCTGAAAAACTTGTCAAGGGGGGCAGGGCTTTCATTGTTCTCATAGGAAGAAGATTGTCCCCTGCTGTTATCTGTCTGGTCTATGGACTGGATTCCACATCTGAGAAGAGATGTCTTACACTAGGTAAAAGGAGCGGGAGGGGAAATTCTGCTTGTGAATATCTCTTAAACCATAAAGGTTTGAGAGATAAGATTTATATCGTTCTTCATGTTTTTTTAATGCCTACAAAATAAAATAAAGATAAAACAAAGTATTACTATCCCTTTAAAGAGTTAAGATATATCTGCTCAAGGCATTAGGGAAAGATCACAGGGACAATTGAAACACAGCAGTGATGTTTCCACCCTCCATTCTCCTGTGTTGTTTATCTGAATTCTCACTTTTAACTTATCACTGCTATCTCCCAAGTGTCCTTCTTTAGGAGATATTAGGGGTCCATACCACTCAAGCTTCCCTCTTTTAAGAGGAACGGTTCTTATTGATACCCAAATGCCTCCATCCCTCTTTCCAACCTTGGTGTCCCTCTTTTTAAGAGATCACACTGTGTGGTGTGTATATAATCATATGGCTCCAAACAGGGCCGGCGCTGCCATTAAGGCAGAACAGGCAGCTGCCTTAGGGCGCCGCAATGGAGGGGCGCCAAAAAGAGGTAAGTTTTTTTTTTTATTTATATATCTGCCTGGGTCTCTCTGCGGTGTGTTACAAAGACGCCGCGAGGGAGCGCTTAGTAGTGTAAATCAGCGCTCCCTCGCAGCATCTATGTTACACACCGCAGAGAGACACAGGCTCTGTAGTAATACAGAGCGCTGAGAGATGACATCATCTCCCAGCGCTCTGCATTACTGAGAGCAGCGCGGGAGCCTCAGCTCTGTGCCGAAGGAGGCACAGAGCTTTAAACTGTGGCACGCCGCTAGACCACCAGGGACTCAAGGTAGGGGGATGAAGGGGCATTATGGAAGGGTCAATGTGGAGGGGGCATTGTGGAAATAAAGGAAGCATTGTGAAGGGGAATTGTGGAGATGAAGAGGCGATGTGGAGTTAAGGGGGCATTGTGGAAGGGTCAATGTGGAGATGAAGGGGCATTGTGGAGGGGGCATTGTGGAGATGAAGGGGGCATTGTGGAGATGAAGGGGCAATGTGGAGGGGGCATTGTGGAGATGAAGGGGCAATGTGGAGGGGGCATTGTGGAAAGGGCAATGTGGAGATAATGGGGCAATGTGGAAGGGACATTGTGGAGATGAAGGGGCAATGCGGAGATAAGGGGGTATTGTGGAAGGGGCAATGTGGAGATGAAGGGGCATTGTGGAGATGAAGGGAGCTTTGTGGAAGGGGCAATTTGGAGGTGGGGAGAGTGTGGAGGTGAATATGTGGGCGGGGCAGGGGATTGTGGCAAGGTCGGGGGGGGGGTCAGGGGATTGTGTCCGTGTCGGGGGGGGGGGCATCAAAATGCACCTTCGCCTGTGTATAAAAAAATCCTTGCACCAGCCCTGGCTCCAAAGCAATAAAACTCACATTAATGTTTAGCTGCACTTCAGTATTTGTGTTTATAAATTAGTCTGGTAAATAAAATACTTTAGTCTTGCTCTAAATCATTTTTTCAGTTACACAAAGAGGTGTCAATAGGACATGAAAGAAACTAAAAACTCTCGGTAATATCCTACCCCCCAGTCGCACCCTCAGCAACATCATCTAAAACAAAAATGTCCCTCTTTGGCCATCTGAAATGTTGGAAGGTATGTCACTGGGAGATGTCCAGACCACGTTTTCATCAGCCAAAGATGATGCCTGATGCAACTGTGGATTTCCCATTCAATGGAGATGGTGATGAGTATCCGTAACCTTCAGTCTCTTCTATCTGAATGATCTGCGCAGTAACCTCACGAGCCACCGTTCAGTTGTCTATACTGAACCTTACCTGCAGTTTGTTTTGAAGGCACGATGTTGCAGTATGCTGCTTTGGGCTTTGATTATACAAAACATTACATATCTGTGTGAACAGCCCAAACAAGCACAATGCAAGGTTTTGCATCATCAATGACATCATACAGAAATCAGCAGAGTGCTTATGTCTCCCATGTGATTTAAGCCTAAAGCACCATAAAAATAATGGAAGATTTTGGTCATTCAAATAAGAGCATGTTAACTAGCCAGAAGAAAGGCTTTAACCCCTTAACAACCAACAATCCTCAGAGTGGATTCCCCTCAAGGATCGCTTTTGTCTCAGTTGGAGAGCCAGCACATGTAACTGATCACGTGTGCTGGATGACTGCATGGTGGTCCGGTTTTGGAGCGGTCAGTTTCAGACCCTGCTAGTGCTCACCGCACTCCTGAAGGAGCACTGTAAGAAAAAAATATGTGACCTGCCACGACCGTTACCGGTCCTTTAGAACAATTTACCGGTGACTGTCCTAGCATGTCACTGGTCAATAAGGGCTTAATGAACCGTTAACACTAGTAATTGTGGTGCAGTGGATCAAAAAATACTTTGCATTGGCCCAGGGGCATAACTACAACCTACTGAATCTACAAGACAATTTTTTAAGACTGGTCCCCCCTCCCTTCCAAAAACTTGGTTCACTTTTATCTTTTTTTTTCAGTCACACCTTGGGTACCATGTATAGATTATGTTATCAGTTGTAACCCCCAACTACCTCAATACAGCAAGAAAATCCTAATTGCCACAATGAATTTTGCTCTTGTGTTCTGGTTCAATCAGCTCTGGATTCATGTACATGGAGGTGGACATGACAGTTGGAGACAGTTTTTTCAAACTGAAGCAAGCAGAGTGATGACCGTACTTAACGTAAAGGGACACTGACACCAATATATAAAGGTGTCCTAATTACCTGTGTACAAGAAAAGAAACATAATGTAACCTCCTAAAGTCTTCTGAGGGTCTCTGTGCACATGATGAAGACACCTGCTGGAACCCCACAGTCACTGCTTTCGTTGGAGATAAGGAGACCATATGAAAGGCTGCTTCTCTCTTTTAAAGAAGTAATAATGTTTCAGAAGAAAGCAGCTCCAATTAATCTTCATAGCATTTGGGCCATAGAGAGTGTTATTTCAATACTGTCAGAGTTGTAATACAAGAGTAATTGAATGATAAAGTATCCCCCTCCTGCCCATTTTACCTAGTGTAAGACCCCTCCACTCCTCAGATGTGGAATCTGGTCTCTTGACCGGACAGGTGACAGCAAGGGACAATCTTCTTATTGTGAGGATAAGGAAAACCCTGTCCTCCTTGACAGGTTTTTCCTTATGATCACTGAAGATTGTCCCTCTCTGCGATCCATCCGGACAGTCTTGCTGCTTTGAGGTGAGCAGTGTTACATCAGTAAAAGGGGCGGGAGGGGGATACTTTATCATTCAATTACTCTTGAACTACAACTCTGACAGTATTGAAATAACACTCTCCATGGCCCAAATAATATGAAGATTAATTGGAGCTGCTTTTATTATGAAACATTACTATCCCTTTAAGGAAAAAAAAAAAAAAGAAAATATTGTGTTCCCGGGCATACGTCTACTTCCGGAAGCACTGTCATAGAGTCACGCAGAACCCCCCATGCATCATCAGCATCATCATTGTATGCTCATAGGAGTACAACTGGCAACAGCAATGTAACACATTGTATAACTAATTTACCCTTCCACTTGCATGTATGCCCATTTGGTGCCCAGGTGAATACAATGTGCCACAGAATATATTTAGAGTAATTTGACCCAAATTATTCTAAATACCATCATCCATAAGATATTGTATAAATTTGGGCACCACATGGGCACACATACAAGTGGAATCGTAAATTAGTTATACAATGTTTCCCACTGCTGTTGCCAGTTGTACTCCTATGAGAATAAAATGCACCACTTTGGCATATATTATGAGTTAGAGTGCTTTTGTGTGTTGGGGGGGTGGGAGTGGGACACTGCCCATTCATTTCAATGCCACCATTCGAAACTGAATTTTTTTTACTCAAAAAAATAAAAAGGAAAAACAAACATAAAAAAAAAGAAAAAACAGTCAAAGGGTTACTATATGATACTGACTATATTGTACATTAACCTTTTGAGTACAATTACAAGAGCATATTTTTTGGGATTTCTTTACTGAGCACGTGGTTCGATTTTAAACAGTTATCTACAAGAAGAAAACAGATATCCCTGCAGCAGTAGCACCTTCAAATAAATACCCTCAAAACTCTCATAGAATTGTGTCAAGGAATAAGGAAAAGTAAATTTAAAAAACTTTTATTCAAAGAAAATTAAAAAATTAAAAAATTTAAAAAATTTAAAAAATGAAGCAGAATTTCAGACATTATTTTATTCTCTCTTTATGTGCTAGTGAGCTAAACAATAATAGTAGCTCTAATCTGTTTGAACCCATACACTATTTCATCCCTTTTTTGAGTTTTGAAATTCATTTTCGTAGGGAAATAAAAGCCACTTTCAGAACTGGTAACAAGATAGTTCTATTGAGGACTGGGAATTCTTCTCTTTTTAACCTACTGTTATAAGTACATTGATTCCGTTTTTCATTTTTTTCTAAAAGAACAAAAAAAAGCAAGACTTTATTGTCTGACGATGTATGAGAAAGAAAGATTAGGGATTTAATCCCTTTGAGTAACATCTAGACAGGGTACAGATTTTGTAGCACATTTATGATAATTTTTTTTAAATGTGTCCCTTTTAATCTTCTTTGAATAAAAGTTTTTTAAATTTACTTTTCCTTATTTCTTGACACGAATAATATGAGAGAATATGAGAGTTTTGAGGGTATTTATTTGAAGGTGCTACTGCTGCAGGGATATCCGTTTTCTTCTTGTAGATAACTGTTTAAAATTGAACCACGTGCTCAGCAAAGAAATCCATAAAATATGCTCTTGTAATTGTACTCAAAAGGTTAATGTACAATATAGTCAGTATCATATAGTAACCCTTTGACTGTTGACAAGAACATATTTTATGATTTCATCATTGAGCAATTGTGGTTCTATTTTACACAGAAGTTAACATTAACCCTTAAGGTCAATTATAACAACATTTTTTATGACTTTCTAAGTTCACTGAGCACACTGTGTTCAATTTGAAACAGCAGTCAATATTAACCCTTAATGTCAATGACAGGAGGGTGTTTTATAAATGTCATCACTGAACACATGTGGATTGTGGTTCTATTTTAAACACAGTTTAAATTGATATATACAGATTTTTCAGATTAACATATGTTTAAAATGTTGTGTGCTCAGTGAAGAAATTCATAAAACATGCTTTTGTCGTCGATTGGAATTAAGGGCTAATTTTAGCTTAAGTTTAAAATTGATCCATATGAGCTTAGTGAACTTAGAAATTCATACATGTTCTCATCATTGACCTTAAGAGTTAATATTAACCTCCATTTAAAATAGAACAATATGTGGCCATCAGAGAACTTAGAATTTCATGAATTATGAAATTCTGTGTTCACTAATGACCACATATTGTTCTATTTTAAACAGAAGTGAATATTATTATCCCTTTACAAGACAGGAGCATGTTTTACACGTCCTCCACTTACTTTTACTTACTGATTCACCTCTGTCTCACCCTTGCTTGGTTACTGCAGGGTTAATATTAACTTATTTTTATAACAGAACAATGTGCGCTCAAGGAACGTCTAAGCTCAAAGAGTACATATGGTTCCATTTGAAACAGAATCAAATATTATTAAGTGTTTAATTTAAATTATAAGAAAATAGCATGTTTTAGACATCTTCTAGACCTCCACTTACATACTTACTCGACTCAGAATGCCTGGTAGGTAGACTGCCTACACAGTGGTGACCAGCCACATAAAATGGCAGTGATACAGCATCTCTCACTCTTCACTGACTTGTTAAGCCAGAGCCGCTCTGTCACGTGATGTGACATCATGCCGGTGCTAGCCAGATGACATCACTGACACTTCCTTCTCTACAGCGCACCCTGTGCTAGGTACAGCAAGGCAGAGAGGCAGCAGTAATACATTTGCTTAACCAATTAAGGACCAGAGGTGTGTATAATGCATTGTGAAGCAATGTCTTGCATATATCACTGGTCCTTAAACAGTTAAAAGTAACCATACGGATGCAGCAATAAGTATCCAGGCAGCTTCATACAGTTTTTGGCCATCAAAAGGGGTATCCAATGCAGTGCGAAGCAATGCATTAGATACCCCTATGGCATGCAAAGGGTTAATCTTGAAGTTGTTCTTTTAACGCAAAAATTTTGCCCCGAGTACTAAATTAGAGTTATCAGCTTAAAGCTGAACTTTCGTCCGCTATAAAGTCACCCTGCAATAACTAAGCTGGAAGAGACCAACTGTATAATATATATGTTACCTCTCAAATGTAGCCGAATATAAAGAAATCCTTTATTGTAGGAGACTGTCGGGCAGGTTAGTGCAGGCGCACAGACAACATATCTGTGCTGATGCCTGGATTCCGGACTCCTAAAATAAAGGATTTATTTATAATCAGCTACATTTGGAAGGTAATATATATATATCCTATATAATAATTCGCTAAATGTATGTTTGTCAGAAGCCGTCATGCACAGTACAGTCGACTGCGTGCACTGCAGTCATGCGCAGTACAGACTGCCCGTGGCGCTGCTGATAACAGAGCAGGGCGCTCCGAATTCAGACCGTAGTGCACAGAGATGATTCCAAATTCAGACTGTAGTCCTCTCCACGCACCGAATTCGGAGCACCTCACTCTGTATCAGCCACGGTGCAGGCAGTCTCTACTGTGTATGACTGCAATACGGCCATTGCTGGGCGGCACTGTGGCCCGTGTACATGTTCCGCTTTAAAACTTTATATGAGATTTCAGAAACTTGCAAACAATCTGGTTACTTCTGATGCGAATTTGACATGGTAGCATCTTAAATATTTGATGATCTACATGATTTCACTGCATCAGAAAATGCTTCATCTCAATGTAACGTTAACACCTAACTGAAGTTTGCTTTTAAAAAAGAAACTTACACCAGTTTTTGAAGCCTTAACACAATGTACATGTGTTTCTGGGAATGTGAATTTATAAAGAAAAGTTGCTAACTGTGACAATCTAGCAACAGAATTTTTTTACCAGGTGTAGTATGCAGAGTCTGAGCACCCATCAAGAATGAAGAAGATAAAGTGTCTTGTTACAAGGCATGGTGGCCTCTTAATGGTGCTACATGTTTTTTCCTCCCATGTGCCGCTGCAGAGAAAAAATTTCCATATCCAAATCAGACTGGTCCTGCCCACCGACAGTTCAGCTCTGAAATATCAGGCAAATCTACACATGAGAGAATCAGCAAAACTACTGATGTATGTTTTGGCCTATGTGGACTTCGTCGGTGAGATGCAGATGTCTCCCTCTAGGCACATGGAGATCAATGGCCTATGCCTGGGAAACCCCCCACTTCAGGAGACCTACAACAAACACTGACGAGCATCGATCAAGAACGAACAATATAAAGTGTCTTGTTCTAAGGCATGGTGACCTCTCAGTGGTGCTACAAGTCACGTTTTTTACTCCCATGTGCCATTGCAGAAAGGAAATTCCCACATCCTGGTCCTGCCTTCAGACAGTCCAGTTCCAAAATGTCAGGCAAATCCTCCACACGAGAGGATCAACAAAACCACAGACATACGTTTTGTCCTATGTGGGCCTCTTAACTGTGGTGCAGCTGACTCCCTCTAGGCATAAGGAGAGCAAGGACCCATGCCTGGGATACCCCTACACTTAGGAAGACCTACAAGAAACACTGATGAGCACCCTTCGAGAATGAACAAGATAAAGTGTCTTGTTCTAAGGAATGGTGGCCTCCCAGTAGTGCTACCAGTCACATTTTTCACTCCCACATGCCATTGCAGAGAGCAAATTTCCACATTCACATCAGACTGGTCCTTCCCACAGACAGTCCAGCTCTGAAATGTCAGGTAAATAATTCCAACACTAGAGAAACAGCAAAATCTATAACATAAAGTTAAAAAAGAAAAACACTTTTTCAAGCATTCAAAATCATCTACATTTATGTTATTTATTTCTTATTTAAAGCAATACAATAGCAATAGATGCATTATTTAGCAATTAATACACATTAGAGAATACTGGCTGACATGCCTGTGACACACTAACATTCTTCACTGCTCCCAACCCAACTGCTACTCCCTGCCACCCAGATACCAACATTCCACACTGGTCCCAAACCCAGCTGTCACTCCCTATCAGCCAGATACCAACATTCCACACTGCTCTCCATCCCAACTGACACTCCCTGCCATCTAGATACCAACATTCCACACTGCTCCCCATCCCAACTGACACTCCCTGCCATCTATACACCAACATTCCACACTGCTCCCCATCCCAACTGACACTCCCTGCCATCTAGATACCAACATTCCACACTGCTCCCCATCCCAACTGACACTCCCTGCCATCTAGATACCAACATTCCATTATGCTCCCATCCCAACTGACACTCCCTGCCATCTAGATACCAACATTCCACACTGGTCCCCATTCCAAATGAGACTCCCTGCCATCTATACACCAACATTCCACACTGCTCCCCATTCCAACTGACACTCCCTGCCATCTAGATACCAACATTCCACACTGCTCCCCATCCCAACTGACACTCCCTGCCATCTAGATACCAACATTCCACACTGCTCCCCATCCCATCTGCCATTCCCTGCCTGCCAGGTAGTAACATGCCACACTGCTCTCTATCCCAACTACCAACATTCCATTATGTTCCCATTCCCAGTTGTCACTCTGAGCCTTCCAGACACTAACATTTCACACTGGTCCAAAAACCCAGCTGTCACTCCCATTCAGCCAAATACCAACATTCCACACTGATCCCTATTCCAACCGCCACTCCCTGTCAGACAGATATTAACATTACACACTACTCCTTATCCCAACTGCCATTCCCTCCCTGACAGATACGAACATTCCACACTGATCCCCCATCCCAGCTGCCATTTCCTGCCTTCCAGATTTTAACATTCCACACTGCTCCATATCCCACTGTCTACTCAGCTGCTTAATCTGCCAAATAAATAAACCAAATATGTCATAAAATATATTTTAAAATAAATAAATGGTAAACAGAAATAATGATAATTTCAACTCAGATCACCTGTTTGTTACAAAGTGGCAGTTCCACTGTACACGAGGCTTGTAATTCCTTGGATGTTAGACTGTTCTCCAGTGCATTGTGAAACAATGCATTGGATATCTCTCTAGCATTCAAGAGGTTAATAATTCCCATTTAATCAAATGGGAATTTTTATTTCATCACCATGTTGTAGTTGGTTTGCTCTGAATCACACCACTTTCTTAGTCCATCAGCCTAAGAATGTATTCAAAACACCAGCACTGGAATCCAGATAAGAGCAGAGGTAAGGGAAATGTACCCATGTGATACCCCAGTGTTACACTGTGTTTGTTTTAGATTACAAACTCTCATGGTAAAACACAACATGCACATTGTTCAATAATGCAACACAAGAGAATCTGTTCCGAGGTAGCGCACTCCTGATCTGGCACTGGACCAGAATTTAAAACCAGATGTTTGATGATGTTTTCCTTGCATCTTAATTAGTCCTTTTATTAAAATGCAAAGCACAAGTGTAATCTAAATCACCAAAGAGACTTTCACTTGTTTAGAATGTTGAAATGAATTGTAGGTTCGATCTGTCCTTAAAGGGATAGTAATGTTTCACAATAAAAGCAGCTCTAATTAATCATCATAGTATTTGGACTTTGGAGAGTGTTATTTCAATTCTGTCAGAGTTGTAGTTCAAGAGTAATTCAATGACAAAGTATCCCCCTCCCTCCACTTTTACTGATGTAACACTGTTCAGCCAGAGCAGAAGGGAGGTGCCCAGGTAGACTGCAGAGAGCGACAATCTTCAATTAAGATAAGGGAAAAACCTGAAAAACTTGTCAAGGGGGGGGGCAGGGTTTCATTGTTCTCATAGGAAGAAGATTGTCCCCTGCTGTTATCTGTCTGGTCTATGGACTGCATTTCACATCTGAGAAGAGATGGATTACACTAGGTAAAAGGGGCGGGAGGGGAAACGTCACTTGTGAATATCTCTCAAACCATAAAGGTTTGAGAGATAAGACTTATATCGTTCTTCATGTTTTTTTAATGCCTACAAAATAAAATAAAGATAAAACTAAGTATTACTATCCCTTTAACATTCCAGGATTCACATTCAGAAACATGCACTAAGTAGCTCAGGAGGCAGCCAGTGTACTTTTTCCTGCTTAAGACCTGTGTTTAGTATTATATGAAACATTTTACGTTTTTACTGAATTTAAAGGGATAGTAATACTTCGTTTTATCTTTATTTTATTTTGTAGGCATTAAAAAAACATGAAGAACGATATAAGTCTTATCTCTCATACCTTTATGGTTTAAGAGATATTCACAAGCAAAGTTTCCCCTCCCGCCCCTTTTTCCTAGTGTAAGCCATCTCTTCTCAGATGTGAATCTGGTTGTAAGACCAGACAGATAACAGCAGGGGACAGTCTTCTTTGTATGAAAACAATGAAAGCCCTTCCCCCCTTGACAAGTTTTTTCAGCTTTTTCCCTTATCTTAATTGAAGATTGTCCCTCTCTGCAGTCTACCTGGGCACCTCTCTTCTGATCTGGCTGAACGGGGGGGGGGGGATACTTTGCTTGTGAATATCTCTTAAACCATAAAGGTTTGAGAGATAATACTTATATCGTGCTTCATGTTTTTTGAATGCCTACAAAATAAAATAAAGATAAAATGAAGTATTACTATCCCTTTAACTTTTTTTTTTTCAGTTTAAATACCTGAGATCTGCCTTTTTCTATTTTAGTCATTTCTGAAATTAGAGAGTTGTGCTGGCTGTATGTATCATGAAGGAGAATCAAAAACTATATAAAATACATCTACATTAAATTTAGAAATGAACCCTCTGAGTGACAGAGGGGTACGCAACACATTGCAAATCAATGCGTTGAGTACCCCTCTGGCACTCAAAGGGGCCAAAAATATTTGTACCTGTACAATTGATATGAAAACAAAAAATTCATCCCAATAGAGGAAGCTGCCATCTTTGTGAAATGCTGGACTTTGTGACCTTAAAGGGATAGTAATATTTCATTTTATCTTTATTTTATTTTGTAGGCATTAAAAAAACATGAAGAACGATATAAGTCTTATCTCTCAAACCTTTATGGTTTAAGAGATATTCACAAGCAAAGTTTCCCCCTCCCTCCCCTTTTTCCTAGTGTAAGCCATCTCTTCTCAGATGTGAATCAGGTTGTAAGACAGGACAGATAACAGCAGGGGACAATCTTCTTCCTATGAGAGCAATGAAAGCCCTGCCCCCCCCTGACAAGTTTTTCAGGTTTTTCCCTTAACTTAATTGAAGATTGTCCCTCTCTGCAGTCTACCTGGGCACCTCCCTTCTGATCTGGCTGAACAGGGGGGATACTTTGCTTGTGAATATCTCTTAAACCATAAAGGTTTGAGAGATAAGACTTATATCGTTCTTCATGTTTTTTAATGCCTACAAAATAAAATAAAGATAAAACGAAGTATTACTATCCCTTTAACCCTTTCGCGTCCTGTGACATACCTGGACTGTCACGCTGGTCCGGCACTTTTGGACCAGTGACGGTCCTGGTACATCACATACTTTTACTCACCGAGCTCCTGCAGGGGCGCGGTGATTAATAACGGGGACTGAAGTTGATCACTCCAAGACCGGAGCGATCTCTCTCAGCCCTTCGTTCGATGTGCCGGCACACGTGATCAGTCACGTGGGACGGCACGTTGAACTCGCCTATCTGGTCCTTAAAGGACCAGACACCCCAGGACCTCTGGTCCTTAAGGGGTTAATAACACCCATTATGCAGAATAACCAGTCCGTGATCATGTTGCAGCTGTTGATAATTTGCGGTAGTCTAACGCACAAGAGCAGTGGATATTTACCTGAGCGATTTGCAGCTTGAACATTTTTTTTCTATTTGACGTTACACAAATCAAAGTAAATAA